>VFFE01007112.1:808224-838254 GCA_008921705.1 Burhinus oedicnemus | reverse complement strand
AGAGCCATTCACACACCGCTGGCTAACGAGGCGAGAGCCGCACGGTTTGAACTAACCGGGACACTTCTCATGCCCGTGCTCCTTTTAGCAGCAAGTTTTTAAGCCAAGATTAGGATCTATTTATGCAAATTAATTCATCACCATTTAGCAGGGCAGAGACAGAAGTATTTCTAATTAAAGCTGTGCCGTGCAGGGTTTCTAGAAATGAAAATGGGCAACGTGTCAGCTGCAGAGAAAGCAGCTCCGAACACCCGGCTGCTAACTTGCAAAGTTAGCTAAAGGAAGCAATCCCAGAAACATGTATTTCCGCTTGCGTAGCAGAGCCTGGAGGCAGTCCTGCCCCCGGTGCTGGACACCTGCGGCTCAGACCTGCCAGGAGTTGCCTCGTAACCTTACCCAAATTCCCTAGGTTTACCAGTAATGCTTACTGGTACCCTGGAATTGCACTCGAGAGCGTTCATCGGCCTCTCAGCCTCACAAAAACTGCTGCCCAAGGAACGGTTCTGCCGTAGGTGGAGTCGTAAAAGGACCAGAAAGTTATCTTGCCACGTACAGGAAAGCATAAGTAGCTGCGTTTAATTTTCTTTTCAGTCTTTTTCTTTCTGTACTACCGTTTCCACAGGGTATCTGGGGGAGAGCTATTTGACCGAATTTTGGAACGAGGGGTTTACACCGAGAAAGATGCGAGTGTGGTGATCCACCAGGTCCTGACAGCAGTGAAGTACCTCCACGAAAACGGAATAGTTCACCGCGACTTGAAGGTGAGTCCTGTCCCTCAGCACCAGCAGTGCCTCGGGGAGCTGCCACGGCCGCAGGCTTTACCTGCTCTGCCCCGTGACTTTCTGTTGTTCCATTTTTCTGCCACAAATTTCAACCTCTGACCACTCCGTGTTCACAGCCTGAAAACCTTCTTTACCTTACTCCTGAAGAGAACTCCAAAATCATGATCACGGACTTTGGCTTGTCTAAAATGGAACAGAACGGCATCATGTCCACCGCCTGCGGGACTCCGGGATACGTCGGTAAGCCAAGGATCGGGAATGGGCTTGTGCTGGTGGACTGCCTGGAAAAAAAGCTGTGCACGTACAGTACGTTGCCTAGCAGAAAGGAAAAAAAATACATAATTATGTTAACAACAACATACTACTCACAGATGCACTGCGTGGACCACATAAAGACTGGATTACAAATGAGTGTAGAGACTGCAAAATCCCAGAATGTTTAAAAGTGCAAAGAAAAGGATAATTTTAAGAGCAAGATATTTCAGCATTAGTCATGTATGTATTGAAAAAGTACAAAAATAATTTTAACATAATGGGATTTTGTTGAATGTTCACCAGACTACATTGGCTTGATCCACAGGTTACTGGTTAAAACCTCAGGATGCAGCTAGAAATCGTCAGTGGTTCTTTCTATTCAATGGCATAAAATAGATACAAAAAGCACAGACCAATCCAACTGGTAAATGGGGCTGTTACGGGCTGAGTCTCTGCACTGGCACCTCAGAGACCAAGTGTACAAGAAACTACTGCTTTTCCCAGTATTGGATAATTATTGCTTAGAATTTTCATTTGGTTTTGCTGTTCTGCAGCCCCCGAAGTCCTTGCCCAGAAACCATACAGCAAAGCCGTAGACTGCTGGTCCATTGGAGTCATCACCTATATCTTGTGAGTAAGAGCAAACAGCATCCCACTTATTTTTCCATGAGTTTCCCATCTCCTCCATCGCTTCATACACCTCTGCAGAGCGGCAGCACAGGCGGGGGCGATACCGGACCTCCCATTTTGCTGCAGGAATACAGCAGCGGTGTATTCTTCCTTTGCACAGATTCACTAGACCGTAGAAATAAAAGAGATGGAGGGAATCAAGTACTGGAGCGGAGATGAAAGGAATCACATTTTCTCTATTATGTGCCTCATCCTATGCTTTGTTTTTTTTCATTGCCTACAAATACCATTCAATCTTCCTCGGTACTTTTTGTTTCATTTCCTCCCACACCATGCAGCTATGTACCAGCTGTGGCTTTGTCCTTTTGCTGCTGCAGTTAAGTTTTTAACTCTTTTCTGCAGCTTTAGCAATACACTTAGATGTGAGGGACAGATGGATGGACAGAGCAGCCTCCTCTGTTACTCACTCGCTCACCCGCGTTGCCCGTGCGTGCCCAGCCTGGCCAGGCTGCGGAGGAGTCCGTGCGGCCGTGGCCGGCGGCGCTGAAGGACCCCTGGCTTTCTGCTCTGTTCCAGGCTGTGCGGGTACCCTCCTTTCTACGAAGAGACCGAATCCAAACTGTTCGAAAAGATTAAGGAAGGCTACTATGAGTTTGAGTCTCCGTTTTGGGACGATATCTCCGAGTCAGGTAAAGCCCTGGTGCTGGGGACCACCGCGCTCCCTCCCACGAGCTGCAATCCCGAGCCCTGCGACCCGCAGGCACGATCCTGCGCTGGCCGAGCCCCCACGCACCCCCGGCACCCCCCCAGTGCCGGGCACTTGCCTGGGCAGGGACGGGAAAGGATGAGGCGTTGAAGTGAGTCACTCACAGGGCAGCAAACCCCCAGAGGTGGGAACTGATGGCAGAGGCTCCCAGTGCTGCAGTGACCGGAGTGATGACGCCAGAGCCGAGCTGCACTGGCAGAGCCGGGGGCGCTTCGCATCCTGCCTGTAACGCAGCATCCACAGCTGAAGCCTGTTACCCTAACCCCCATTTCCACAAACAATTAGCGAGCTCAGAGTGGACTCAGGTTTTCCTTGGAAGCAGGGGAACTCGGGGGTTTTTCACCCTCTTTTTGGTTTTTTTGGGGGAGGTTGGGGGGTTTTTTTTGTTTTTGGGGTTTTTTTTGGTTTGGGTTTTTTTTTTTCTTTTTTCTTTTCCCCTTTGCTTTTTTTCCCATGAGGTCACATTTCCTTACAGCAACGCAGCGAGCCCTGTCAGCCCCCACTGCATCCTTCCACCAAACTAACCTGCTTGTGGAGCTCGCCCGCACAGTTTACTGAAGCCAGCATCTTGGCGGCATATTTTGAACATCAATCTTTTATACCTACAAACACAACTAGCAGGAGGTTTGTTAGGAGTTCACAACAAACACCACAATCCTCCCTGCAAAAAAAAAAAAAAAAAAAAAAAAAAAAGGAGGGATGTAATTCCACTTTAGGGCAACTTCTAAATCTGCTCGGTTTGCACTTTCTATGTTTTGTGGAGTTATTTTTTAGCTGAATAATTCAACTCAAATTCACGTAGCGTAACATGAAGTTTCGTACAACCCCAGTTAACATTTTTTCATCTAGAGCCCTTCACTACAAACATCTCCCTTTAAAGGAGTAATGAAGCGGTACGAACACCTCCTTCTCGGGGCTGACCTTTGCGATGTTTATCCACTAGCGTTTGCCATGTCCTATTAGGATCATAGCTTGGAACAAGGAGAAAATAACCTTTTCTCTCTGCTTCTCCTCCCCTCCCGCACAGCCAAGGATTTCATCAGACATTTACTGGAGAAAGACCCGAACAAGAGGTTCACCTGTGAAGAAGCCCTGCGGCACCCATGGTGAGAGGGCCGGGGCCCCGGCAGTACCTGGTGGCCACGGGGATTTACCAGCCCCCGCGTCTCGCTCCACGTGCCCGGCGGTAGCTGAGAACAGGGGTGTCTCCCCAGCCCCCGTTCCTAACGTCACCGTCTGCCTCCGCGTGGCCCTGGGTGTTTCTTTTTTATGTGCGAAGAAAGAAAATGATGAATAATTAAAGATGCAATTTGTGCATATTTGCCTCCATAAACAGAGGCAAAGAAGAAATCCCATCCTGAGCTTTCCCAAGCTTTGAAGTGTGTGTTTGTGTTACATTTTGTTGCTGTTTTTCCTTTGGGTTTAATTATTGCTGATTGAACGTACAAAGCAGTTAGTTGCCTCCAGAATGTGGAATGCCTTACAAATGCCATCTGCCTACGAGCCCATTTTCTTCTCTCCCCATCTGCAGGATTAATGGAAATACAGCCCTTCACCGTGACATATACCCATCTGTCAGCGCTCAGATTCAGAAAAACTTTGCAAAGAGCAAATGGAGGGTAAGTCGTTTGCTGGTGGGAGCCTAGAGCCATTTCACTAACAAACGCCAGTTGCTGCCATCTAGCAATAAGCACGGCTTCAGCTGTGTGGGTAAGCACCCAAAAGCTGAGATCCTCCAAAGGCTGCTTGAAAATTGTATGCAGTTACTGTTTATAGTATGTTTGGACCAATATTCCCTGCTGCAATGCATACTGGTAGATTTACCACAAACAGTGCACTAGAGTGGCCTCGCCAAGAAAGTAAAGGGGAGGGGGAAAGGATTATTGCCTTTATACCGAGGGAGCGAAATCGGTGCTCCACCAGCAGGTCTTTTTGTGAGCTTAATCCAGTTTTTCCCCCTTTCAGTCTTGAAGACAAATTGGTACTTCATTTATATCAAGCATTTTAGTAAGAATTTAGGTGGAGAGAGGAATGCCATAGGAACCATGTGTACGATAGCATTTTAAATACTTAAATTCAAAATTCAGCTCCAGTCTCCATTTCACACTGCGAGGTAATTTACAGCCGTGCCCCTGATTTCCTCCTGTAGAAGTGGCTGTAATCTTCAAAAGCGTCCGCAGTTTGCACTCAGTGGAAACGGTGGTGCTTATGCCAGGAACGAGCACATCCCACTTTCCACATACTGTGCCAACAGACAGTCCAGTGCTAACCAGTACAGCGCTGCCCGCAGCCACTGCTCAAGGAGGGGACAGTCCCTTTGCCTCGCAGCACCCACCCAGCCTGGCATCACTAGGTGCTCACCGTGGGGTTTTTGTCTTCTTCCCCAGCAAGCCTTCAACGCCGCAGCCGTTGTGCACCATATGAAGAAGCTCCACATGAACGGTCACGCAGCGGCTGAAAACACGCTCCCCGTTATACAAGTCTCAGAGGCGTCCAGACCCAACACACCCATGGTGGCCAGCCGGCCAGCAACGCCCAACGAAGACAAGGCCAAGTCCCTCCCTCTGGTCCCCACGCGGGGCTGTCCAAACCCTCCTTCTCAGCTGGAGCAAGACGCAGGAATGAGAGAGGGAAAGCTGCAAAGCCACTCGGAGAACGGACCGCTGCCCGCAGGCAGCAGCCTGGCCCTGCCGGACAACTATAGCCCGCCAACCAGAACTTCTTGTGGCTGCAGTCCAGCCTGCATGGGGCACGAGAAAACAAAGACCTCCTTCTGCTCCGAGACGGTGCTTCTTAAAAAATCTGCAAAATCCCAGTAGGTATCCAAGTCATTAGCCATAATTTCCAACAAAATATATGGGAATAACCATCTCTGAAAGGAACTACCTGGCACATAAGTTGCCAGCCCCAGGTGGAGGTAGAAAGGAGGGAGGAATAAGGACAGAAGCAAATGTTTTGACTGGCGGGATAGCTGTGCCCAGCCAAGAGTCTTCTATGCTTGTAGGAGCATCAGGTGAGGCACATCGCCCAGGCTGCATGGCAAAGCTTGCGGCGAGCTGTAGCAGCGGTGCCCAGTCCATTGACTCGAGCACATTTGCTCTCCAGAAACTGAAACGACCCGTGGTTAAAGCTGTGGAGCCAATTACTCAGCTGGTGCTGAGTGACTGGCCCCTGCCTTCGCTGCAGTGGTGACTCGCACCCAGCTCTGCTTTGCTTTCAGCAGCTGATGTTCTTTATATTGAAAACGCAATTTCGATTCACCTGCAGAATGATCGTAAATATTGCTATTTCTCTTTTTTCTTCTTTCTCTTCCGATTCTTCCATTTCCAATCAGTCACTTCAAATCAGAAGTTCTTGTTCCAATGAAAGCCAGTAAACACTCTTCTCACTGTGGCACTGGGCAAACTGGAGTTTGCTTGATCATGTGATGAGGAGGCAGCCACCGGGCTCCCCACATTGCCAGCGGTAAGTGCTCTGCAATTCAATCACTAGCTGCTTTTAATTAATCCCATTATGGCATGAAAAAGGGAAAGGCACAAATAGCAAAGTAATTGGACATGAAATAAGTTGACTCACAGGTTTTTCACAACAGAAAAAAGCCTCAACTAAACCATCTTTCAAGGGAGAAATAACCTTTCAGTTTCCTTTAAGGCCCATCCAGTGCCTCTGAATCCAACTTTGACAATTACAACAGGGTTGCCCAAGGAGTGCGTGAAAGGAAGCCAAGCATGGACCTGTCATATCAAACTGCACAATTATTCAAAGCTGCTCACTGGGAATTACACTGGAACCAAACAGCTTCATCAGCTGGGATTAGGGCTTTTCAGCTGGGTATCAGCTGTGACTACGAGCAAAGGGCTGACAACGGGTTGGTCCACAGCCAAGTGCAGGCAGGACATCTCTGCAGCCTGAAGGGCCGTTCCCTCACCCAGATTCGGTCCAGGCAGGTCAGTTTAAGTGGCTTTGTTACCACAAAGCAGAACACAAAACATGTTTTGTAGGTGAGCGGAGTACAATCATGAAACCGTCATCCTGTTTGACCATAGCTTGGATTAATTGTGAACTAGCTAAATTGTTACCATTTGCATCACATTACATATGAGCAGTAAGAAGTATTGCTATTAAATCCTGCAATAAAGAACGCTCCTCAAAGGTGAGCATATGCTAGCAGAGTTCTCCACAAAAGCTACATAAAGTGAGCTACATCCTATCATCTTATATGACACTCTCTACTGATGAACAGAACTGTAATATACAAAGGATTAAAAGAAGAGACAAATGCAAGTAAGATCTACCATAGGCTGCAAAAAGGTCTATTCCAATGATCAGTCATGTAATAACCCTTTATAAATACAGCACACAAAGGGATCTAAGCTGTTCCTAACCCCCATGCTACTGCTTATTAACAGAGCACATTCTGAAGGCCTGGTGAAACAAAGTTCAATCCTCAATTGAAATTCTTTCTCTTGCAGAAACAGAAGGGCTGTTTTACTCTTTTCTGCACTTCAAAGCCAGACATCAACAGTGCAAGCAAGAAAGGAGGCTGTGTCCCGCCAGGAGCGGGCGGGCAGCAGCATCTCAGAGAGCGGCGACTGACTGGTGACAGCGGCACGTTAGTCTCCGGAATCCATCAGTGCAGTGACCTCAGGGTGTCTCTGGATCGTTAAAGCTGGGAGAAGGCACTTTAGCAAGGGAAAGTCTGAGGCTACTGCTAGCATATTCAGTGTATATTATCCATACGACATCGCTCAATGCTATAAGCTTTTGTTTTCTGTACCCTGTTTAGTTGTCCAATGCATATTAAGTGCACTGCACAACATAAATCCTATAAACCAAAGCCATGCAGAGTTTTACTGAATGGCAGCTCAGTTATTTTTACAATCTGCATCCTATCCACTCCTTGGATTTTGATTAGTCCCAGGCTTCGGCACTCTGAAGCTCAGCATCAACCAGCTGCCCAGGCTGCACAGTTCTCACTTCAGCTACAAAAGGAGAGACAACCTGCTAGCAACCTCCATATGTCTGATAATAACACAGCAAGGTCTAAATTCCCTGCTTTCAAGTCTGTAATTGCACAATAAATACTTGCTTAATAAAGCTGAGTTTTGTTTTGTAAAGTGCCTGTTGGTTATTCATAGAAATTTGATGTGGAAACGGTCTATTAAGTCCCTTCTAAAGCATTCCCCGTGCATCTGCAGACCTGCTCCCTCCGGTATTTTTCTGGCAAAGCGTCACATGGTAAATAAGCAGACTGTGGCAGAAAGTCAAACAAGACATTTGACTTCACCTTCAAGTATGCAATCGCATTTCTCTTATTTGTATAAATATAGGCATGTTGTATAGATATGATGGAGATAAAATCCTCCATTTCTGTGACCTGGTCCTTTGATGAAAGATCTAGAAGGGAAGTGCTGAAGCCATGACAAGTTTTAAGGATTAACTGCAGCGTAGATAAAAAGTTTTAAAAGGCTCCACATGAGGGTTTTAATTTGAACAGCGAAATTCAGCTAAAAGAGCTTGAATTGGCTAAAACAAGAAACAGAAATAATGTCTTTGTTTATAAACCCCTCTGGAAATAACAGCTTTGAGGATGTTTTTATTTGCAATGGAAGATTGATGTCTCTCCCCCTTTTTCCTCCAACCACCGGGCAGCTTCAGCCAGTCCAAGCAAGGCTAGCCCTCCAAGGGATTGCTCCTTTGGCTCAGTGCAGCTATCTTCCAGAGGTATGGAAACTCAATTTGCTAAAAATAGAGACATTAAGCACATGAGAACTCCAGCTGGAAAATGGGAATAAATACAGAAGTCAGTGTCTGCAGAGGAGGAAGGCAATGCCGTCAGAGTGCGGGCAGCTCGCTCAGGAGCAGCTCTCGTAGTAGGCGACTCGCTTGTTGATGGCGTCCCGGATCCTTCCCACCTGCTCCTCCAGGCCCGACAGCCTGGCTGACTTGGACATCAAAGCCTTGTTGCTTTCCTGAATTTCTGTCTTTAAAGCTGAGGAGAGAGAGCAGGAAAGGGTTACGCGACGATCGGACAGGAGGAAGGCATCATGGCCATTACCCTTCCCAGCAGGCTGCGCTGAGCCTCCACCTCCCTTCTGCACAGCTCTGGTGGGGCAAGGAAAACAAATATCGATGCTTCCTCCTGCGTTCCCCCTTCTCCCCCTCAAAAAACCCCAACATGACAGCTCCAAACAAAGCCATTACTTTTGAATGCTTAAAAACGGAAGCGAGCACGTGGAAGAAAATGGGGACACATTGGCACTGCAAGCAGGGCACCCCCTCCATGGCCACCCGTGCACCCTTGCAAAAAATCTAAATTTACTGGCATAGCACCAGCAGATGCAGCCCAAATCTGCACCACCTCACTGCCCAAAGCATGCTGTCTTCCTCGTAATTTCTTTCCCTCACACTGCTGGGAGTCAAAAGCCCTTCCCCAGTGTGTGAGATTATTACAGTGAGTTCACAAAGAGTCTTACTTTCCATCCTGAGCATCATGGCCACAGTTTCCTCAAACAGAGCCTGAGCCTCCCGGTCTATGCTTTGCACCCTGCTGCCCTGCTCTCCCAGAGCCGGGCTCTGCTCCATCCTTCTCTTCAGCTCAGCGTACATTTGTTTCACTTGTTCAAAAGCCTGTGGAAAAGCAAATAAGCAGCGCAGGTAGGAACAAGCAAATAGACTGGGGGGAAGGGGATTTTCCAATGTTGAATCCATTTTAAATATTAAATGGATACTGCACTAGAGCTTTGCCATGATGTTATCATGCAAATACGTAACAGTTTGTGATGCACTTTGAACGATGCTGACTGACAGCTGCATGGGCTACTCTGCCTCAGGCAAGAGATACAGCAGAGAGGTTTCCAGCAAAAAGCAGTAGGATAAAGGTCCTGGAAAGATTCAGTAGTGGGATACTGCATCAGATTAATAAGAAGTGACACAACGATGCACAAGCCATGGCCTGAACAGGAAAGCCTCCTCGACTCATTCAAAAACACTCCAGGACACAGCTGGCTTTGCTGCCTATGGACAGCGGGGAAGCGGAGCACGCTGTGACCACCCTGGCCGGCGCCGTGCCGGAGCCCAGTACCTGCTGCGTGCTCCTGGCCTGCTCGCTCGCTTGCTCGGCCGTCTGCTGCGCGTCGGTGGCCCGCAGGCGGTTCTGGTCCGCTCCACGCTGCAGCTGCGAGATCCTCTCCATCAGCCCATCCAGCTGGCCCGCAATGGACTTCACGTTCTTCTCGGCTGGACCAAGAACAGCCTCAATCTAAAAGCAGAGTGCTCCACACTAAGAAGGAAAGCACACCCAAAACCCACTCCTAATGTTTTTTTCCTCTGTGCTGGGACCAGCTACGCTGCTTGACAGCCACATCGCAGAAGCGGAGTTTCGGCAGGGAGCAGGGACTGCTCCCTGCGCAGCTGAGCACGGCAGCACCGGGGCTTGTCTCAGGGAGCTCCGGCAGGGACTGGGACTGGAGTTTGGAGAAGTGCACAAGTCAGGCACAGCAGAAAGAAGAGATTTTTACAGCAAAAACTTCACCAGAACCCATTTCCCAGCTGCCCTGGTGCAGGACTCTACCAACTGGGGAAGTTTCAAAGGAGCGGTGAGCAGGGCACAGTACGGTTATTTGGGAAGTGACTGCACATTGCTTACTTCATCAACGCGCTCCTGGATGAACCGGAGGGAAGAGCCAGAACCTCTGATAGCACCCCGGGCCTCCAGGAGCACCGTGTTTGCTCGTCGCAGATTCCTGACCACCTCTTCCACATTGCCCTCCACGGCATTTGCCCGGTTCCTGAGGAAATGTGGGAAACAGCCAGGAGTGAGTGTAGATAATTGCATGGGCTGAAGTCAAGGCTGCAGAGGCTAAATAAGGAAGCCTGAGATGCAAGACAGGATTGTTACTGAGAAGGCTGGAGTCTCCCTCCCCCAAAAGCCACAAACCCACACATCTGGACATACTGCACTCCAGGCAGGTTTCCTCTCCAGAGGAGCATTACTTCCATTTCATACCCCCAAGCAGAGGAGAGAAACTGAGAAGGGGAGAAAAAAGCCTTCCTTTAAACTAGTTAGAAACATCTGTTTTGTAAGTAGTGCAAGAAAAGGTATTGAAGGGAAAGCAATAACCACTGAACCAGTTTCAGTGAATACTTGTCTGCTTGCAGTGGGACTATTCACGTTGGGTGATAGAGCTCCCCGTAGAAAGCCAGACTCCCTTGTCTCATCACTTCCAGCAGGTTAAGCAGGTGTCAGACACTATCAAGGAGTTTACATACTTATCCTGCTAACCTTCTCGCTGGGGTATTGCTGCAAGTCAACACGTGACAAAGTAGATGCTCCAAATTTGCAAGGACATTCTGTAATTACTTTTTAAGGGACCGTGGGATAATCCTCCCAACTTTCACCCAGAAAACAAATGGCCCAATTTATCTCCTCATGCTCTCTTGTGCAATTAGGATGTAGGTCATCAATATCAAGTAATACCAGGGCAACCCTGTCATCTCCCATCACAGGGACTCAAGAGATAGAGAAAAGCCTCCGTTACTTTTGGTAAAGACCTTCTTGTTCTAGTATCTATAACAAGATCTATTCTCGGCAGCCAGATTTCTTATTTGTATTGGGGCACCAGGGAGGTGTCTGCAGAGATTGCAGACTCAGTCTTTTAGGCACTGGACGGACATAGATCTTGGGCTAAAACTTCATATCGTGCAAGTCGGTAGAGCTCCAGCAGAATGAGATTTCAACCCAACTGAGAACCACCACACTCACTCTGGCTAAGTGACCCTCAGCTACCGAAAGCCCTTGAACCCCAACCAACCTGGCTTGTTCTGCCTCCTGCTGAAGCTGCTTGGCCTTAGCGATGTCCTCGGCCGTCTGGGCAAGTATACTCTCTGGGCACTGCAGCTTAGTCGCCAAATTTTGGATCTCGGTCATTTTTCTCAGGACTGCAGCAGCATCCGTAGGGAGACGTAGGGAGAGAACAGACTCACTGATTTCCTGGATAGTGGCAGGGTCCGTGTCCTTGTCTACAGAGCAAACAGACGGACGGTGTCAGAAATGGGAGAGGGAAAAGGCAGGAGTGCAAATGCAAGGGAGGATGAAGGCAGGCATCCAGCCATGCATGCTCTTGCGCACACAGTCTCTTGATTTCAGACAGCTGCCAGGATCCACCCTGAATTTAATCCCCTTGAATTTAATGTACTTCACATTCACATAGCAAAACTTTCAGGTAAGTACTGAAATGCACATCTTTAATTTGGTGACAAGAACACCATGGCTAAGCCCAGAGCAGAGTCAGGCAGACCTCACTGAGCAGATGAGGCTGCATTTCAAGACAAGCCTTTTTTTATTTCACAAATTAAAGTTAATAAAACTGAGGAATCAGAGGCAGGCAAAGCCCAAGGGACATTAGCCCAGTGATAAGCTCAGAAATATCTTCACTCATCATTAACACCAGGCAGCACCAAATGACCTGATTTTCTTATTCAGCTAATGCTCATGAGGCTCATTATGTTATTACAATCTGTCTGCGAACAATAAGTCATCCCATTGGTTTATAGGACAACAAGGAATTCTCATCTGATTAATAGTCTGCTCCAGAGAAGATTTGTCTGTTTATCTCTGGTCAGTGAGTGTTGCTGATACACTTTTCTGCATCGGGTCAATGCCGACTGCAAATCCTCGGAGAGCACCAGCCGCGGGGATGGGTTTGTCCTCGAGCCCCAGAGATGGCACAAGGCTCTGCAGCAGAGAGCAGAACCCAAAGCAAGCTGTTGTCCATGCTACAGACAAAATACTGCCTCCTCCACAGCTTTCCACTTATGTTAATTCAGTTCATTGGTTTAGAGGTAATATTTGAGAGCAGTTCAGGGGAGGATGTTGGGAGACCCTTCCACGAATCCCTGCACACAGAAGGTCAAGGCCTTGCGGTAACTGCTCCATGGACATCACAGACGGCCTCCAAACATCCCCAGAAGGAAGCAGGCAGGGTCTGCCCTGGTGACATCCCAGGGAAGTTGACACAGATAAAACAGCCAGGATTAATTTGGGTCGATCTGAACAGCACGGTCAAGCCTGAGCAAGTCAGCTGGCCAAACTGCAGTTGCTGACAAAGTCACAGACTTTTGTACTGCTGAAATGTCTTCTCCATTTTTCAAGAAATGCTATCCAAGCCTGCCTTGCTGTCTCAGAAGATGTGCATTACTTTTGCTATGTAAATACCCATATTGCAGATAAACTGGATATCCGAGAGTTTAGCTGGGGTGAGCTATTCAGCTGACTCCCTTGTACTGTACTCCCATACATAATATCACTGTAAAAATTAGGTTTTTCCATGCACAAGTCAACCTGCACAGACATACTTCACAGCTTGCAGAGCGCTACCTGACAAGAAGTTTCGGACTTGCTGGATGAACTGCTGGATGCGTCGGACATCTCCTTCTATCTGGGTCCTTGTTACAGTCATCTGGTCCACAAGCCGCCGAGTATTGCTTTGAATCTGATTTGCAGACGTCTCTGTTGTTTTAATCTGCAAACAACAATAGCCTGATGGAGCCATTTCTTCTGACCCTGGAATCCCAGCAGCCCTATCTCAACTCAGAGTGAACTGGGCAAGGCACTCTGAAATTACGCTATTCCCCATTCTTAATATGCCACTGCTTTAAAGGATTGTACACGTTAAAGATTGAGGGTTGGATTTGCAGAGGAAGCTCTCAAACAGGGGCAGTACTGTTCAGCTTTTTAAAACACCTTTGAAATGGATTTTGAACAAGTTTGAAAACTCACTTTATCTTCGCAAGCACCCAAGCGGCCATAGAAAGAAGCTGGAACAGCACTAACTCACACATTCTAGATTGCATCAAATGTTAAAGCAGATACACCTGTGGCTTCAGAGAGGCTTCTACATCCCCAGCCCTTCTGCCATACTAATCCCATCCCAGGAGGACCACAGGCGTCCTTTGTGACAGTTCCAGAGCTGCTCGCATGCCTTCAGCTCTGTGGCTCCTGTGCTGGGGGAGGCAGGACCCACGCACACAGCAGGGAGTCTCCCACTCAAAAATTCCTGAATTTCTGCAGCTGTCCAAAAGATCAAGTCTCAAACAGAGTTTGAGATTGGGTATTTTATCACAGCTCACTCTTTCCACAGCTATCCCCCCAGGCTCTGCTGCTTGACACCCAAGGACCGAGTATGGGGCTTGGCCGCACTGACCACACTCACCAGCTGCGCTGTCTCCTGGAGCCGGGCGCTCAGGCTGCGAAACTCCCTGGTGGCTTCCTCGGCCGTGGCGAGGGCCCCGCTCGACAGTGGGAAGATGCCGTGGCAGGGGCGGCCGGCCCCGCAAGCAGTGCTGTTGTCCCGAGGGCAGAGCAGCCCCTCGCACCGGGCAGGCGTGCATGTTTCCACTCGGAAGCCACCACAGATCTGGAGAGGGAGAGAGTGGTGGGGCAGTGAGGGCACTCACCTCGCTGGCAAGACCTCAGTGCCCTCGGAGAGGCAAACCGGCACATCACAGGGGTCAAAGTTTCAACAGATCACCAAGGGAGCTGGGGAACTTGCTGTGCTCGTGCTGCAGGGCTCCGCACGGGAGCAGGGACAGAGCCAGCCCTCCCAACAGGGCTGATGGTGATGGATGTCACACAGCCCAAATGACCAGAGAAGGGCAGCCAGAGCTACACATGTGTACGGCAGCACTGAATGCCCACACTCAAGACAGCAACACAAGGTCTGCATCTCCTCACCACCCCAAGCTGGAGCATAAGTGAGAGCAAAGCAGGAGCTAAATGCCAGCAGCTCACAAAGAGTAACAGAGCACGTCTGCATGGAGCAAACATCTCATTTACTCTCAGGACAGCGACTCTTCGTGGCAGGGGAACCCTGTCCAACCTGTGCAATTTGCTTTGGGAGAGCGAATGGGCTAAGCAGACCCTGCCCTCCTGCCTGGACATCAGTGGTTTTAATTACACGGCATCTTCTAGAGTTACGACCCACCAAAGAGCACACCGCAGCAGGGGCACATGCAAACCCAGAGCCAGTGCAAGCACCAGCACAGGCTGGTCGCTTGGGAATGTGTTGCTGCCCTGAAAAGCAGAGAGGGGAGGTTGGTGGTCTCCACAGCAACCGTGCATTAGGAGACACCAAAATGGATCTCCATGGCAATAACAAAGCAGCGAAGGAGAAATAAAAGAAACCTCATCCAGAAATTAAGTGGGTCTTTGAGATACAAGAAGTGACACATGAGAGAGTCCTTGGAGGAAAAAGCGTGTGCTTGGGAGGGGGTGGTGGGCAATGCTTCAGTATCTGTGATCCCCAGGCAAGGGATGCTCAGACAATTCTCCACTGATGTCCCAAAGCAGCAGGCTGCTTGGGTGCCATTTATGAGTCTCTCTGGACAGAGACTTTGTCTTGTGCCATGCTGGACTGTTTGAGGAAAGAAGCATGACTGCAAGATGAGACTTCTGCCTCCTGAGCACTACAGGGCCCTCCTGAATACTAGATGCGTGCAGTGGGGAAGCCATAAAACCACTTTGTATCTTCACCTTATTTATGACAGGGGTCAGGTTGGGAGATGAGGCTATCTCGCCCTTCAGGGTCAGCAGCTTGGAGGTGGACTCCGCAAGCGCCCGCTCCAGCCCCGCGGCGCTCCTGCGGCTCTCCCGGGACTCGGCCAGCAGCCCAGAGGCGCCAGCGATGAGGCTGCTGGCATTGGTGGAGGTCTGGTAAGCAGATCTGATTGTCTTGAAGGCTCCTGCAGGAATAAAACCGATAAATGACACAAATGCCTCCATGACTCATAAATGCAGCACAACTACCTAAACGAAGGCATTGACTATACCCTGCGAGTGGATGTGTGCACAGAGAGGAGGGGGACACAGCCAGAGTGATTAGTCACTACAGCACAATGAAAAAGCTCCTTTTATTTCCAGATGCCTTTCAGCCATTCCTTCAGTGAGCTGCAGAGCTTTCCTGAAGGACTGAACTCCAGGTTGGGGCTAAGAGGTAGAAAGAAAACTACAGCAAGATGACGTGTACATGCTGATCCTGGGCTTTGCTCTGTGCAGCCCAGAAGCACTTTGGTGGGACAGGACAGGGTTCGTTCAGAGCCCTTTCCCTGGCTCCCGAGTGGGTCCCACCATTCCCCTCCAGCACAGCCTGGAAAGAGAACAGTCAGGACATGGACCTCTGAGCCCTGCTCGGACAGCAAGGTGCAGAGTGAACCTGCCCAGGCAGCGGGCGCTTGCCACAGCTCACGCATCCCCAGCCGGCTGAGCCGCACTGCAGCGGCGAGGGGGAGGCAGCAATGAGACGCTTGGAGAGAATTAGCTGTAACAGGGATATAATGGCAGCCTACCACCAGCATCATCACACGGCTTAATTAGCTCTTCTAAGCGCCTGACAGCCACCTGGCTCCCTTCCCCACCCCTCCATCCCTTCCATCTGTGCACAACCTTCATTATCTCAGCTTCCTCCCGGGTTCAGTGACACACTCCCAGCGGGGCTCCCCCTTCCCACCATTCCCGCTGTGCTCTGGCAGCAGAGTTTGTGCTGGCCGGGGGACAGTAACGTGGTGTCCACGGAGCGAGCCACCCAGCCCCAAAACACCACAGCAAATAACCTGATAGCGTGAAGTCCTGGGTCACGGACCACAGGTTGGGTAGAAAGCATCCCTCTTGTTGGGGAGGGAAGTTGTATTTGCTGTTCCTAAGCTAACAGCAGGTTAAAAACTCCATCTCATCCACCCAGCCGGTGGGAAACCACCAGGCACAGTCACGCGTAGGTAAATTAACGATGGCAAATTAAGAGATATTACAGCTGCAGCACTGTACCTGACAGATCCGTGCTGCGGCTGGTTTCAAACTGGGTCTTCTTGCGCTCATACTGGGTGTTAGTGATTAGCAAGCTGCTGTTGAGGGCTTCGAGCTCCCTCGATATAGAGGCAGTCTCATCCAGAAAATGAAGGTCAGGATTTATACCTTGGACCTGTTCTCTGGGAGAGAAAAAGCAGAAAACATGAATTCAAGTAGAGAAAAAAGCACCTGTAGACAGAGAGCAGGGCTCTCCCGCACTGGGACGCTGCCAACACCCGCTGAAGAGGCACTTCAGAGCCTGCAGAGCTGACGGCCAAGGACATGCAATGGCCTCGCAGGTTTGCAGAGGCAGCAGAGAGCTGTAGCTCTCCCACACCAGGCCAGCTCACAGGGACCAGGCATGCTGAATGTGCTCCGAGGATGCCGACCATCCAGAGCCAGTCCACCGGCCTCCTGCCTTTGCAACATTTTGCACAGGACAGGCACACATGGAAGTGCTGTTCCCTTGCATCCCGGGTCACCGCATGAACAGAACAAGATTTTCAGGTACAGAAACAAAGCAGAACACGTGCAAGCGGCTCAGTGTGACAAGCAGAGTGAGTACACAGAAAAAAGCCAGCATCCCCTCCCGGCAAAGGGATGCACCCTGTTAGGAGCATCCATCCCTCACCTGATTGCAGCGAGCATGCTGCCCACCTGGGCCAGGCTCTGCTCTGTCACGGCAGAGCGGCTGAGGATGCCCTGTGCCTGCTGCAGGTTGCCCTCCGCCTGCGAGAGGCGGGGGCTGAAGCCAGAACCCCTACTCCCCAGGGGCAACCGGGAGGTGGAATTGCTGAGGCCGGCCTGGCGCAGGCGCAGGCGCTGGATGTCCCCGTCGTAGGCGCGGAAGCAAGGGTGGCACAGCTCGCAGCCGGGGTAGGTGCTGCAGTGGCCCCGCTGGCACTGGTCGCAGCGGGGGCCTGTGACACCCAGGCGGCAGAGGCATTGGCCTGTGGTCTTGTCACATCCTACGTCCTCTGTGCCCTGGAAGTCGCAGTCACACTCTGGGGAATGGAAAGGTGGAGAAATATAGAGGTGAAGCCCACCAAAAGGGGGTGAAAATAACTTATATATATATAAAATCAGATCCTGTTAATGGGATGCCAACGCAATCTGAAGTCCAACTTCACCCGTCACCCTGCAGCATCTGGAAAGGAGGTGGCATGGGCAGAGGAACGGGAAGAGCCCCCAGGCCCAATCGCCCACCCAGCCCCTAACCCTACAGGGCCAGACCAGCACGGCCAGGGGTCTCGCCCAAGGCTGCTGGGAGGTGACTGGTGCATACCTGGAGAGCAATAGGGATTAACTAGGAAGCTGTTCCAGACAGGAAATTTATCTTGCAAAATAGCATGGGAAACGCTGATGTCAGGCCAAGGGCCAGGTGCTCTTTCCCAGATAAACCATGATTCCACAATGCTAAGCAACACCAAGCCAAAATGAAATGGATGCTCCCTACCTGTGCACCCTCCCCGGATGTCTCCGTAGTGCCTATCTGGGCAAACCTGCTCCTGCATGGCAGAACACGTCCGCCCCGTGAAGCCTTCTCTGCACGGGCACTGTCCTGTGAACTGAGGAAAGAGAAATAGATCAGCGAGACCCGGCTCTAGACACTTTCCCTCGACTGCTCTTGAGCACTAAAGCCAGCACACAGACAATCTTCTCTACTCAGCCTGTGTCCTGGGATGTGCCCACGCTGCTCCTGCTGGGCTGCAGGCTCAGCCATGGCGACACACAGTCCCCAAACAGCCTACACATTGCAAAGCCGAGTTTTAAGCTTTGTTTCGAAGATAAAGGAATCACGCACAAGCAGCCCGTTTGCCACCTCAAGTCTCCTCCCTGCACTGAGCTCATCTGGGACCTACCTTTGGCTCTTAGAATTTGTCATGGGGTTTTTTTACATTTAACTTTAATTTTCCCAGTTGTCTCTTAAGCTTGAAGTGACACATATGCTTTTCATTGACAAATGAGGATAATTAACTTGCCTCGCCTCCATGAAGATGTCTTATTAGGACTTCCTTACTAAATATCAGGCCTTTTAAAATGGCTTAATCTTGCCTTGATAATTACCACCTTCTTTCATTTTCCTGAATAGCCTGTCATAGTGTTTTCTAGGAAATAGGAGAAGGAAAATAAAAGCAGGATGTGCTAGGGAATGCACAGCCCTTTTGTGGAGGCTCCCATAGATGGGACAGGACAATGGAGCCACCCAACAGGTGATTTTGATACTCTGAGCAATCCCTGGCGCGGTGCTGCCCAGCAGGGACATGGCTCCATTGCCAGTGACACTTTCGGCTGCGCAGCTCAACCCCCGCGCAGCCCCTCACAGCAGCGTTTGCAGAGTTGGGAAAGGAAAAAGAGAGAGCAAGCTTGCAGATGCGTGCATGAAAGAAGGCAGGGAAATGAAAAAGAAATATTGCTGAAATATGCTGAATCTGCCCCGAGGATGCTCAGGGTGGGCTGGGCGGTACCTGGTTGCAGTGGGGGCTGCGGGAGCCGTGAGGGTGGCAGCCGCAGGGCTGGCAGCCCCGGCCACTCCCCATCTCCCAGTGCTCGGCCGCACACTGGTCGCAGTCGTTGCCCACCACGTTGGGCAGGCAGAAGCACCTCCCCGTCTCATCGTCGCAGGGCATGTCCTGCCGCGTTCCCAGCACGTTGCAGGTGCATCCTGAAACGGGGAGGGTTTTGTCATATTAAAAATGGGTGCAGAGCAGCAGCCCGGCTTCCCACAAAGCCAGGTCCACAGAAGCACCTTGCAGCCACCCAAAGACGAGCTCTCCTGTCTCTCCCTTCATACCTGAGCTCGGCACAGAGGACCCACACCCCTGCTCTAACACTGCACCGCCCCCTCAAGCGCTACAGCAGGACTCAGCACCCTAAGAGGCCTCAGCACCTCTCCAGCCCAGTCGCGCAGGAGATGCTGACCTGAGCCACGGCTGCTCTCTGCTGCTCACCCCCATGGCATCACCTCTGGCATCCCAAGCCCTGTGCACCCAGGGAGGCACTTAAGAAGGGGATACAGCCTTACACCCCCCCCAAACTCTGCTTTCCCTGTGCTTTTTGCCAAACTTATACCCGAGACAGGCAAGAGACTAAGCAAGGAGGTTTATAAGCCTTTGCAAAAATGAGCTTTGGCTTGGAAAACCCAAATCAAAGCTGGCGGGGAACTGCAACCCTTTCAGAGCCAGCGAGGATGCTGAGTGCAGAGGTGAGGTGGGAGCACTCTGGGAAGCAGGGGCTGTTTTGGGGTGTACTCACTGCGGCACCCCATGGGGTTGGCGTTGGCCAGCTGGGCAAAGCCTGGCTTGCAGAGGTGGCAGCGGTCCCCCTGCACATTCTCCTTGCAGACGCAGCGCCCTGTCAGTGGATCGCAGACGGAGCCCGGCACAGTGCCGTCTGGGTCGCACTCACAGGCTGGAAACATGCAAGAAAGCATTGCTGAGGGGCACAAGGGGCAAGCAGGGGGTCCGGGGAAGCTGCTACAGTGGGGTAACTGGGCACTCACGCAGACAGGCTTCAGGATGGGTGAGATCTTGCCGCTGGTTGCGAAAATAGTTAGTTTTGCAGCGCTCACAGTTGTTGCCTTCAGTGTTGTGCTGGCAGTCATCACAGACGCCCCCACTTGCCCCTCCACTGGTGCGGTACAGCTCCGGGTCAAAGTGGCAGGAGGCTGAGTGACCATTGCAGTTGCACCCTAAAAAAAAACCAAAATTGCCCAGCTAGTGCTGCAACTGCGCAAACCCCTCCAGCAGTGGCGGCTGTGGCACTAGAGGGTGCCCGAGTCCCCTGCGTGACACAGTGACACCCACTGACCGCTCCAGGACCAAGCCGGCACTGGCCGGACAGCACGGCCGAGCGCTGGCACAGCCGATGAGCCCAGGGCATCAACTGGCCACAGCCCTGCAGAGCAAAGCCCAGCGCGCAAACGTGTCGGTGCCTTTTGCAGAAACATCCGTGTTAACATCCAGCTCCCCAAAGCGTCCCACTAAAAGGTCTCTGAGCTCACTCCCAGTCCCATCACGCACAGCTGGGGAAGATTTAGGAAAGGCCTTAGGAAGAGGAGAAGGGAAAGGCACTGGCCATACTCTGACACTCATGGGGATCGTTGTCCTCTGCGGGTGCCCACGGCCGATCATTGAAGAAGGCGGCGCAGCGATCGCAGTTGGGACCAGCGGTGTTGTGCTGACACACGCAGTGCCCGTGGACCTGCTGCAGAGACAACACTTTACCCCTCCTGGATGGTAGCTGCTTGGTTCAGAGCTTCACCCTCCTGATGCCTTTCCAGCACAACCCTGGCCTGCTCCTGCCCCCACACAGCCCCCATTCCCCATGCAGAGATGAAGCTCCAGCACCCAGACAGCACTGCTGCAGGGCAAGAGACAGGCTGCTCCTCACCCGCAGCAATTCCCACCACCTCTTCCAGCTACCCGGGGAAAACCACGCTCAAGGCAAAGTGGACAAGCATAAGCTGGGGACAAGAGAATCCCACGACAGCAAACAACCTGCGCTGACAAATCCTCCTGCGCATGAAGGAGCCTGCTGGAACCCTCTGCGTGTTCCCAACCCAGCTGAGAGACCCAGTGCTGGCAGAAGCCATTCCCCCAGAGCCTCCCACAGTCACTGAGCTTTGTAACTCCTTATAAAGCCCCTCCACCTTCTTCTCAACACAAAAAGGAGGTTTACATGGGGGTACCACAGGCTGCTGTCTCGCAGCCACCACCCCATTGCTGCAGGCAAACCAGGGCATCATTTCCCCCGATTACAAGCAGCCTCTGGCGAGGGGAAGGACTCCCACACCCCACCGCTGGTCATCCTGGCCAAGTTCTCCCAAGGAGCACCCCTAGGCATGTGGTGGAGCCTGATACCACAGAGCTTGTCTTTTGGCTTTTCGCTTCACCTCAGTGCTCACTGCAGTGTGCAGGTCTGCCAAAGGGGCGCAGCGGTCGGCATGTCCATGGCAGAAGCAGCTCCCCAGCACCTGCATCTCGGTCACGGCGTAGAAGGTGCTGGGCGAGTGGTAGCCCTGGCGTGCAATGTGAGGGAGCTCGGTGAAGTTGATCCGCAGGTTGGTGAACTGCCCCAGCTCTGTTGGGGAGCGAGGAGAGGGAGTGAGAGGGCAGCAGGCACCCAGGCACTGGATGCAGAAGTGCATCGCGATTCATGTGGAGGGCTCAGAGCAAGAGACAGAGGCACCGGCACCAAGAGCAGCAGCCGAGTCATCAGCAAAGACCAAATGCTGCTCCTTGACACATCAGAGGTGCCAGGGCAGCAGTCAAACATGCAGCTCAAGGCCTTGTTTGCTGAGGACCTGCTCCCCATGGGGCTACCCCAGGCTCGGTGGCTCTCCATCACATGTAGGAAGAACCACAAGGTGCATCATCCTCCTCTCCCTTTCTCAGACACAAAAGAGGCCGTTCACTTACTATCGACGGTCTGGCTGTAAGAAGTAGTGATGGTAGATGCCATGTCTTGGACACTAAATTTCACCTGAGAAGGAAAAAAAAAAAGTTAAAAAGCAGAAAACATAAGGTGCTTTCTTCTCACGCTCTGGGCAGTGTGTGCTCTGGACCTGCCTCTGCAAAACATCACTTAACACAGGGAAAAGGCTTCAGAGTTGCAGAGGATTTTGCAGGAAGGCCAACATAACACCTTGCTTGTCACAAAGCAGGGAGGGCTTTCCTCCCAGAGCAGCGAGACTCCCCTCAGCGGTGCTGGATGTCCATGGGCTCCATCCCTTACCAGGTGTAATACGCGTAAAAGGTTTCCAGGCCACCACGTGTTTCTGCAGCATCGCACAGGCCCCCCACCCTGAACCCAGGGTCACAGCGGGGGAAACAGGCACGTGCAGGGGTCCCTGCAACAAAATCCCACAAATCCTACCTTGCCCCTGTGCAAAGGGTACCCCTGCAGCGCCTGGCACCGAGCGTCCTGCCAGCTCTCAGGGGAGCCCCGGGGGATGTGGGGGAAGGTGGCAGCACAGTCGGAGGCCAGGTACTGGTACACCTCCCAGGTCTTGCTGAAGTCAGTGGAGCGCTCGATCAGCATTGCAGCAGGCAGCGGCGACTGCAGAGCAGGGAAAGAGGTACATCCGTAATGCGGCGCACAGCAGCCAGCTACCACCATGCCTGTCCTCCTCCTCCTCCTGCCAGACTCAGGTCTCCACAGGCTGCTGGAGCAACTCCCTACCCTGCAGGTTACCAACAACTTCTGGGTCCCCGCCATTCCCCTGGCCAGCCCTGCTGCAGCCCCGCACTCACAGCCACAAAGTACTCATCTGCACCAAGGAGATTCTTCAGCAGACAGTCATGGGATGGGAACCCACCACCCTGCTCTGCTCCTCCCAAACGCCCGGGGGAATGACCATGTAAACAGGGAGAATGGAGGGATGAGGACACGATCCCTGGCGTGCTTCCTATCAGGAAGTGAGGGAGCTGTGTGCTGAGATCCCCACATCCAGAGGGGCCTATCCACCATCATCTGTGACCTCCTCGCGAGAAGGGATGATGCACACAAACCCTGAAGTGAAGCAGGATGCTGCTGAGCTGGAATGTCTGGTCCAGGTCCAGCTGCAAAGAGACACGCTCGATGCCTGCGGGCACAGAGAGGCAGCTTCAGAGGTGCAGACTGCGGACTTCGGGAAAATAAACTTCTTAGCTGCCTGAGCCAAGTCATTTATTTCCTTCTTTCCTTCCAATCTATTCAATTCAACACCTCCTCCTTTTCCCCTCAACGCCATTTATTGCTGGGGGCCCGCAGCTGCGGTGTCCTGGGGGACCCCAACGTGGTACTCACTGTTCTGGGACTGCCACCAGCGCGAATGCCCAGCAGAGGACAGGATGTTCTCCACGCGGTGGCCGTTGTAGGCGTGCGGCAGCCGCGAGTCACACCTGCAGCATCTCATGCTCCACTGGAAGAGAAAGGGCGAGTGGAAGCGATCGTCCCGGCTCGGCTGGAGGGAAGGACCCTGCCGCAGACCCCGGAGGTGAGGGGCCCAAGTACAGCGTGGACTTACTGAGGAACAAATGGCGTCAGTAAAGCTGGTTTATTAGCGATCTGAAGAACTGCAATCAGTAAGACTAATGATACACAGGACTCAAGTGATTCCCTTCACACCCCATTAAAAACCACTACTCATGGTTTTATGGACTAAAAACTAAAACCAAAATGCTTTCGACTACACACATTTTTGGCAAACCATCAAAAATGCCTTTTTTTAAGCAAACTCCCTGTTTTCCACAATGACAACGCTTGATAGAAAGCTCTTTGCAGCTTTCCAGGACCAGTTTGCCCTTTCCACACAGCCCAGGGGCTGTTTGTTTGGGTGAACAGAAAGGCCTTTCTCTCGCATCCAAAGGCCCCGGACGATGCTCGGCCCCCTGCGCTCTTCCCTGGGAACAGAGCGGGAGCAAACAGCTCAGCGGGTGAGAAGTCAGCGGGAGGAAAGTCGAGCGGCTCAAAGTTCAGCCCTTCACTTGAGCAAGTAATTCAAGGAACAAACAGAGATGTGGCACAGGGAACACAGGGACGGGAGAGAACAGGGTCCCCAAGGAGCAAACAAATATCCAAATTTTGACTAACCAAGCAACCCTCCATGCAGCCACTAACATGGGGCCGCGGGGCGCGTGCGGCACATGAGTAGGCTCAGAAATGTGTAGAAAGCAGCAGGAAAGGAGACTGAGCAAGAGACAGGGCGTGGGGAAGGTGCGGACATGTGCCAAGAGGAGAGGCGGGCACGGGGTGGGCAAGCAGGCTGGGCAAGGGCCACCGCAAACCCGGGGGAGACACCCAGGTGAGGCCAAGGTGGGAAAGGCAGGTCCCAGAGGGATGTTCAAATAGCAGGTGATGACAGAGCCCGCAGCAGCGTCCCACGGGGGACACAGGGAGGCCCCACCTGAAGCGTTCAGTACCGGCCACGCTCCGAGCAGAGTAAACACAAGGGGCTGCACAGAACGCTGTCCCAAAGGCAGAAGTGATGCGAAACATTTAAACTAGGAATCAAAGTTGTCAGTGGCCTGAGCAGTAAAGTAACCTCCCAAATGGAGCAGAGGGACACACACTTCACACCGACACATCCCAAAGCCCAAGAAATTGGGGAAGATTAAGAACAGTGTTTGTGAGTGATGGCAGGCGCTGGCCTTGGCGGTGCGGGGCAGGACAGCTCAGAAAGGTCGACCTGGAAGGAAAGCGGGTTTGGGAGACAGGAGGGGAGCGCGTCTGGCACAAGGTCTAACAGCTGACACTGGGAAGGCAACGAGATACCCCGCTGTGAGGGCTGGCAGCCCCTGGGGTGGCATAAAGTGACAGCAGAGGCATGGGCATGTTTGGGACCCCAGTGATGAGATCAGCTTTCAGTGGCGGAGCAGAGACATCGGGTGACAAGTGACAAGAAGCACTTTATGTCCACCTCTGTGCTAAAAACTCCCCATCTGATAGTTAACCAAAAATGCCGATTCCAACCCAAACACAACCCTACACACAAGCTGGGGTCAGGAGAGATCTGTGCCTCAGAAAGGCAGCAGGAGGTGGCAGCCGGGCAGGCACAGTGGCACCAAGATTTCTGTTTTCCCCTTTAAAAGATTAATTACATTTTACACATATTTCCTTACTCCTGAAACAGGCTCACCTAAGTCAGCCAAGTCTCTTATTTTTACAAAAAAGGTCTCAGCTTCATAAGAACATTTTTTTTTTTAATTAAAAGAAAAATTCACAGAAAAGTTTGTCCAGAGTTACCTTTTTGCTTGTTCTCACACAAAACCACACAAGGCCCAGGCTGGCTTTGACCAGAAAGCACTCACTGGTCCCACACCACTGTTCTCCCTGCCTGCGGCCATGCTGATGCCCGGGAGCAGACGGCACATGGCGAGGGGGCCGGGATGTGAGCTCAGATCCTGGGCTGGTTTTAGCTCCTAACAAAGCCCAGACCTGACTCTGCCCCCAGACCTGGGAACCTTTCAGCAGCTGGGTGGATATTGAGGAGGGATCCTCACTTCAAACTGATCTGTTTCCATAATACTTTCCATAGTCTTTATGCTCTCTGTCTATAAATATCCCAGAACAGGAGTTGGCTAACTACAATATTTACAACAATACTGCAGAGTAAGCAAACAGAGAATTCAAAATATATAATCATGCAATTTCCCTGGCTCTACCAACTCCTCCTGGCTCTGCCAGTACGAATCAGAAATAATGTAATGGGGTCCAGGCAGAAGAACCCATTTCAGATAATGACTATTAGCAGCAAATTGTCAGGAAGCTACAGGAATTATCCACAGAAATAATCTAGTGAACAATTCCCAATAATGATTAAACTTCACAACAGTTCTGACTGTGATTAGCAAAGGGAGAAGGAAGGCTTTCTGCAAGGGGAAAGGTTAATCTCGGCTAAATTATTCATTAGGAGTGATTCATGCATACTTATTAGACCATTCACACAGCCAGAGACACAAGTGCCTTCTAGTAGCTACAAAGCAATGTTGGCAATGAAGCTGCAACCACGCTTAAAATGCGGTGCTAAGTGAAAATGAAGCTTAAACTGCCTGTGTGAGACAGACCCTCCCCATGCAGCCCCGGGGGCTGTGCTTGGTGCAAAAATCTTTGCCTACATTTTTTTTCTTCCCCCCCCACCCCATCCCCCCCAGCTTTTTAATTAAGGCTAAAATTAACACTGGAAGCAAAATTCATTTCACATCCTTGGATCAAATTGTGAAACCCCTCTATTGCACAACAGGAGGATTTGCTATTACTGACTGTGACTATGTGTCTCAAAGTTCCTCGGGATAGAGGGAATTACCAAAAATGACTAGTCCACCACCGGGCTGAGGGGACATTCACCAAGCGCACACCTTTCCCCAGCTCTCCCCTTCTTTTATTGCCAGCAAAACAACAGACTGGGTAGATCCCTGGGATCTGGGCTTACCAGGAATAGCCCAGGGCTGTGGGAGTACGTGAGAATTGGAAATCAAGAGGTCAGGGTCTAAGCTGGGTTCCCAGCCCCCGGGGCAGCCCCAGCCCTGGCTCTCCTCTCTCATCCCCTCCCCGCCAGGCACCAAAGGTCCCAGCCCGTGCGCTGCCGCAGCAGAAGAGGATCGGGACGTGTTTGAGGACGTGTGGGACGTGGGGCTGAAAAGGCCTAGAGGAAAGCAAAAGAAGTTGTAGGTCTTCATGAAAACCACTAACCGCCCTTCTGTGCCTCCAAGCTACTCTTAAGAGTCACCCAAAAGACGGATTACGGAGGTTCGGAGATTAAAGGAAATTCCTTCCAGCCTTTTGAAAGGTAATTCACAAGGCAGTCATTTTAGAGGGACACTAGCGTGTTGAGAATAAACAGATTCACGTCTTAGGAATAAATGGTGGAATAGGGGGGAAAAAAGGCAAAAAAACAATGTAGAAGGACCACCAGGTACTGTAAAAATTGCGCATGTAGTACATCACGCACCTGGGACACTTCTGGGCGGTGCGTGCAGGGACACGGGTGCAGACCCAGCCCTTGCCCGTGCGCTCTCCTCAGCTCTGCTGCGGGTTTTTGCTGCTCTCCTCCTGCTCTGACCTTGTGAACCAGTCGCTGACCGGCCTCCCATGCTTCCCCGCTCATGCAGGGGCAGAAAACCACAAATAATTTTAAGCTGATGGACTCAGACCAAAGTATTTTAAGTAGCTCTAGCTGCCATTTTAATATGAGTAGAGAGCCCTTGAAATAAAACCTCCTGGCATAGGCGCACAACCCAAAATAAACTGAAGTTATTCATCAGCAAAAATGGGAAGCTGCTTCTCTCCAGTCATGAAACGAAGACCTTTCATAGCTGCAGAGACCTTGGTAGTCCTGCGTTTAACCCAGCTTCGTGACAGTGAGGGGCACTGTGTCAGCTGGGCTCCTGGCACGCAGCCTCCCATACGGGAGCCTTGTGTGGTCTTGCACAATTAATATTGTATAGGGACAGTAATTACAGTTCCAAGTTTATTTGGGCACAATCTAGAAAGCAGTGGGAAGTTATATGTATAGAGAGAGATTGAGGGTTATAAAGAAATAGGGTGGGTGGCAATAATAAACCTTAGAAACAAAGGCACCTGTTAAAGCCAAGTTACGCAATTCCCTATTCCAACCCATTTTCATTCCCTGTTAACACCAGCTGTAGGACATCGCTACCCCAGGCTCGCAGGGCCGGGCTCCTCTTGCCTGTGAAGTACTCTGTACATTTTCCGTGGGAAAATGCAGTCGAAGTTACCCGTGGTTATGTCAGCGTGGTGAAACTTCTCAGCGAGCGACTGCCATTTGCTAACCTGGACTGCGCGTCCATTCCGGAGCGCACATCGGTCTCTCTGCCCTAACACCCGATGTCACATCTTTGCTTCAGCAGTCAGGAGTGACACAGGAAAGTGAGCCCTGAGGTTCTGCTCGCCACACAACTAGAGGGCTCTGACCCTCAGCCTGGTTCTACCAGTGACCCCCACATTCAGAGGCGACAGCAGAGACGGGGACGCAGACACAAGTTGGACAAACATCCTAGGTATGGGGTTTAAGGAAATGAAGTTCATTTCTCTTGCTTAAAAGCAAGCACGTGGGTGCCTGTTTTCCTCACCCCGTCTGTTCTCACATCATCTCCCCTCAGCGAAACTTCATTTAAAATCTGCCAGGATGACAGTCTGCAAAACCCGTACTGCACCAGCTTATCTCCACACCCCGCACGCATCGCCGGGGTCCTGCTGCCTCTGCAACTTGTCTGCGAGGGAATGACGTGATGTCTCCCAGCATATGTGTCAGTTTGCAGTCGGTTGGCAAAAGAAGATACAGAGAATGGAGGAGGAGGGGAAAAAAAATAATGGGAAATAGGTTTTTTTCTTCTGCACATTCACTGCAGGTAGGGACATATCCCTGCAGGAAAGAGCAGGGTGTGTCCGAATGCCAGAATAAGAAGAGATAAGCACAGAGCAGCAACTCGTGGTTGCCTGGTTGCTGTCTTACCTTCAACAGGTCGGGAATACAAATTATTCCGTGCAAACCCCTGACATGATGAAGCAATACCCAAAACTAGAAGCCCTGCCTTGAGCAGGGGGTTGGATCTCCTGCAGTCCCATCCAACCACAATTCTTTCATGGTTTTGTGGATGCATTTTTCTGTGTAAAAAACTTGAGTTTGACAGATGACGTGGGTCTGGAAAGCAAATGAGCTGGGAGGCACAGTGGCTTTTCAGTGTGCTCTCCCCTGTTCCAACACGTCTAGGGCCCGCTGAAGCACCCGGCAGGCGGCATGTTTTGGATCAGTGCCGAGCTCCCTGACCGACTCCTGCAGGTGGGCAAGCAGATGTAGCCATCAGACGGTAGCAATAAGGCAGACAGAAGCATTAGTCTTGCACATCCTCCCTTTCACAGACATTGGCCTGTATTTTTGGAAGCAGCCAAAGACAACTCGGTGCTGAGACACCACAGGGAGAGACGCTACAGATCAACCCTTGCCAGGCAGCTGCGACCATCCATCAGCAGGAGGAGGAATCCTCTGCCAGGCCAGGAGCTCTCCTGCCCAACGGCTCGCACTCCCCTCTCACTAACTCATTTTGGGATTAGGCTTCTCTAGTACCTCTCATCTCGATTCCTACCTGGATGACCCCATGTCACCATGACACAAGGGGTGATAAAGGTGACTTCCCACCCTTCATTCCTCATATCCACCAAATGCCTGTGAAAAGCATGTGAGAGAAGGCAGAAAATCTTGGTCCTTGACTTTATGCAAACACCATTTATTATCCAAAGTCTCCCAGGGTCAGGGCGTGAGGACCCACATAGTCACCACACACACAAACTGCTCCACCGTAGGATGCAGCAAACAGAGCAGCAACACAAGCACAAGGACACCCAGCTTCGCTCCTCTCTTGCCTATTCTTTGGCAAAAGATTTCACGGCGATGTGCAGGGTGCTTTGGGTACTCTTCAAAATTAATAAAATATCCAGAAAAGTCTGAACCTATTTTCTAGTTCTGAATATGTCTAAGCCAAAAGCACTGCACAAGCCCGGAAGGAAAGAAATGCTCTCCCTCCAGAGAAGTGTTAACCTTGCTGGGTGCGAAGACACCACGGCCCGGGTGCCGCTGCTTCCAGCAGCAAAGCAAAGAGCCGAAGGCGTGCACAGCCCTCGTGCTGTCACTCGGGAGGGCCAGGCCAGGCGAGGGGACCGGGAACCTGCTAACCCACAGGAAAGCCACACCGTGCCTTCCCTTGGGAAGAGCTAGGCAGCATGAGCTACTCCATATTCCCACCAAAGCGCTATACTTGGCATTTACATAACGAGATGAGTTAACCGGGCCTTGAATCACACCTCGGTCAATGAGAGTCTTTCCACACACAGCCTTTACGACTCCAAATCCAGGCTCACTTCTTTTTCTATTTTCTTTTCAGTTTCCCTCTTGCTTTTCCTTTCCCTGCTGACTCAAACAGCCATTTCCCAAGCGCCAAGTGATTTCCAAATCAGACCATTGGTCTGCCCGGTTTCCACCCCCCATCACTTTTCTAATCGTCGCTGCAGTCCCCTGCGCTATAAATGGCAATGCTGAGCGTCCCTCTTGGATTTCACTAGACTGAGCCTACAGCCAAGGAATGGAGCAATCAGTAGTGCAAAGTATAAAGGTTAGAGGGGTTTAGAGCCGGAGCAGACAATGGAGCAGAGGCTGAAATCGATGCCCACAGCGAGTGACCCACCAGAATTGCAAAAGAGGACCCTGGGGCCAGCGTGGGCTGGTGGCAGGGCCAGACAGCCCGCGCCTGCCAGCTGGC
>VFFE01007112.1:658655-798407 GCA_008921705.1 Burhinus oedicnemus | reverse complement strand
AAGGGGTGGGGGTTTTTTTAGCCTGGCCGGATTAAGGGCAGGAGCTGCCAAGGCGGCGGGGGGGGCGGCCCGTGCTGGCGGCGTGCTCGGGGCATCCTGCCCGCCCCGGTCCGGCCCCCCCCGGCCGGCTCCGCCCGCCCCGGCGGCGATATAAGGCGGCAGCGGCGGACGGCGGGCACCAGCTGCCGAGCCCAGCCCAGGCGAGCCGAGCCCAGCCAAGCCAAGCCGAGCTCAGCCCGCCCCACCTGCAGCGCTCACCGCCCCCCCCCACCCCGCCGCTGGGTAAGGGGATGCTCTGGGGGGATGGTCTGGGGGGATGCAAGAGGATGCTCTGGGGGGATGCGTGGCGGGACGCAGGGGGATGCTCTGGGGGGATGCGTGGCGGGACGCAGGGGGATGAGGATGCTCTGGGGGGCTGCTGTGCACAATGCAGGGACATGCCGGGGGGGGCCCGCCTGGATCCCGTAGCCCGGCTCTGGTGGCAAGGGTCTGCTCTGCTGGGCCACTCACTCCTACGGCTGCCCGGACAGCAGGGCGATGGGGGGGTGGCATGTTTTCCTGCAGCGAGCCTCTAGCAAAAATCAAAAATCCCCACTAAAAGCAGGGCTGGGGTGTCTGTGGAGAGCTTGGAGGGCTCTGACCACTACAGGGAAAAACAGCTGGATTTAACTAATGTCCCTCTCCCTCTCTCTCCTCTTGTAGAACTGACATCTTCCAAATCTGCAAAAAAATGGAAACCATGCATGAGCTGATCCCCTTTGCCAAAGAAATGCTCAGCCAGAAACCCAACAGGAAAATGGTCAAGCTGTACATGCTGGGCAGTGTGCTGGCTTTCTTTGGTGTGGTTATTGGTCTGGTGGAGACAGTGTGCAGCCCTTTCACCTCTGAAGGGAGGCTAGAGGAGGAGGAGGAGGAGAAGAAACCTGCCCCGACACAAGAGCAAATGCTTCTGCAGAAACAGGAGGATTTGATCTTGGAAAAAAGCAAGAAGCCGGTGGGGATGCAGAGGGCCCTGGTGACCAGGCCACACGCCTCCTAAGAGCCCCGCGGCTGGAGAGGTGCCTGCTGAGCAGCCAAGCACAAGAGACTCTGCTGTCCTGTCGTACCTGGTGGTGGTTCCAGCAAGAAGAGGGAAGAGTTGGCTGAAGAAGGAGACCGCAAGTGCAAGACTTGAAAGAAGTGAACGGTTATATTTGCTGCTGTGCAGCAGTGGGGAAAAAATACCTTTTGTTGGTATAAAAATGTGCAAGATGCACAGCATGGTTTCTTATTTTTATTACAAATGCATTTTGCAAAATCAATAAATATTTTATATGGTACCAGTGCTCTCTACCTGCATTTATTTTCAAAGCCTTCTCTTACTGATTTGTACATAGGTTTCATTCACGCCTCTGGCTCCTCGGGCGGCGGGGGGGAGTGGTAGCTGGGGGGACCCAGGGAACAGTTGAGGGTGGTGGCTGCACCCTCCAATGGAGCCCTCCTTGGTGGGGCTGCTCTGGGAGCGAGGCGGGTGGCCTTTCCGTACCTCCAGTAGCTTCTGCCTTCCAAAATGGGCCAACTGGGGTGGGGGCAGGAGGTGGCATTTATCTCACACGGGTGACAGACACATGCCATGAGCTGGAGGTGGGGTTGAACCTTTCAGGGGTTATCTGGGTTTAATGGCACAGATTCGTGTCTGCCATGGCCATGCGTGCCCAGAACTGTTTAAAAAAAAACTACCCTGTCCCTCCCCCAGCAATCCTCTAAGAGGCTGCTGCAGCTGCAAGGCTAAAAAGTCTTGAAAAAAATCTTCTGGCTTTACTGGGATCCTTCACAAACCCACCAGAGACACCTAATTGTGCAGAATGATGTTAGCTTCCAGCGTTACAGGGGTGTCACAGAGAGAAAGACTGAAGCAGGGACAGACACAATGACATGGTCAGCCTGGGGGGTGGCACAGCTTCAGCGCTGTACCCAGGGCACTGCCAGACTCGTTAGAGGACTTTCACCTATTTAAAAGTCTTTCCTGGGGTTAGTAAGAATCTGCTGCATTCAGGACTACATCACATCAGTCAAATAAACCCTCCAGACAGCCACAGCTGAAAGACCCTGACCACGCTACAGGGGGGAGGGAAGGGAAATAGTCCCTGCCAGCCATGACGAGGACAGAAAAATCCCTCTTTATCTGCTCAATGGCAGAGATGGCCAGCGGGGCAGAGCCAGAAGCAGCCTACATACCTTGCACAGAAACTGGGAGATGTACCAGCGACATGCCGCTATCTAGATGAAAGCAAAACAATTGATACAAACAGCAGAAGATTATGGAAAACGAGAAAGCGCCGCCTGACACCAGTGCTGAACGCATAGCTCCTCCCAGAGCTGCACAAGTTAAGATCAGAATCCGAAAATACCAGAACGAAGCTGAAGTTCACCCCTACATTTTCATAATACATAACCATGCAATTTGTTTTGTTGACAATTATTTCTGTCAAAAAACACAGCAGCACATCGTGGAGGAGGAATCCTACCGAGCCTGCACAAAAACTCTGTTCAAGCTTTGAATCAGTTATAAAGTACCTTTTCCTCATGAGGAAAAGCGCAAAGTCCAATGAAATTAAAAACAGCCTTTGAGAAATACTTCATTTAGTCCATAACCAAGCCTTTTGGTCTCTGGCAAGGCCAAACAATCGAACACCTCATGGATACCAATGGAAATTTCATGAGCAAACATGAAAGGAGAACTCGGGCCTGAAGAAAGCCATCAGCTGACTAGTCACCCCAATTCCAGCTTTAAGGAGGTTCTAGGTATGCGGCATGGCCTCAGGGATGGGGAAGGCTGACCTGGAATTCCCCGTGGCACACTTGGTGCATGGATAAACCAGAGACCTGAACGTCCGTGGCTGCATCAGGCAGGAAAATATTGCCAGGTCTGAGCTCTCGCACTACTGTAATTCAGAAGCATCGCTGCTGCGGCAGAGCTAAACAGTTGATAAATGGACTAAACTGAGACGAGAATCACATCTTTGTCCGAGGCAGCTGGAAACTCTGTCAATCATTCACTGATTCCCAAGATTAGCCCTTCTCTACAAGTTGTAGGTGTCTCACCCTGCACTATGGGAAAGGGAAAATTTAAAAAACGGGGAACTAGAGCTGGTCTCAGGCAGCCCAGCTCACAAGTCCAGGGGCAACTGGGGAGCTCCAGGCGAGCCCATCCAGGCTGACCTCCACCACTTCTGGGTCTGGACCTCAGGTTGTCTCCACACCACGTACGCGGCCTCCCCGCATCGTGCTGGCACCCTGCTGCCCACATCTCCTCTCCACAGTCATCCAGTCACAGGGTTTATGAGCTTAAAGCAAAGAGGTTTGTGGAACAATCAAAATAGTTCCTCCTAAGACAGCTAAGGGGATTAGACTGCTAAACCACACACTTCGCTGGCGGTTCTGGAGCCAAGTCGGTAAAATCACATCCTGCGGAAGACAATCTCCTGCCTCCTGACGCACTGCAAGCTCAGAGGTCGCTACGTCCCTCATATTACCCCGAAAGGTCACCCGAGAGGTCAAGCCTACGCGTTCCCATTTCCACAGCAGATTGCACTGATCGTAGACAGGACCAGCTCTCTGCAGAGTGGTGAATTAGACACATATTAATGGCTGATTTTACCACAAGACCATATAAAGTCTTATTTAAACCGCGCAATGGTAAATTCAGTGTGCACGGAGGCTTAGTAATTCATTTAACATCACTTTAACTATGATGAATGACAGACTTGGCAGATGCAGTAGAATAAAAGGCTTCAGTAAACTTCCCTGTCTTTAAACCATGGCACGACTCTCCAAACCAGCCTGCTTCCCAGCCCCATCTCCGGACCTGCCTCACGTCTGTATGTCGACACCAGACAAACTGCAGAAATACAACTGCCACAAACAAAACCCCATGCATCCACACACACCGGCAATGAAGCACGGCAGAGTCATTCCAAAAGCCCATGTATGAATTGCAAAGAGAAATTTTAATTATAAGTACAGGAATATAGCAGAGAGCAACCAGATGGAACAAGATGTACAGTCAGTACTGGGAAGGACACCTCAGGCAAGCTACAGTGCAGAAGCATATGGAGCATTTAAGACTGAGTTAAACCAAAGTCCCGAGGGATAAGCTCTTGAGGAGAGCCACAGGTTGCCCAAGGTGTGAGTTAGATTGCCGAGCGCCACGTGAGGTTGATTTGTTATTCTCTTTACAACTTGTCTGAATCCAGTTTACTTTGACCTGTAAATGTGACATTTTCCTGCTGCATTAAATCCTCAGGAGAATTGCAGCTGGCACGAGAGTATTTGTCTGTACCCATCATGCAACACCTTTTCAAAGATCTTATTTCAGCTTGGAGCCGTTGTCCAGGCTTTCATCACTGGGAGCTGAAGGCCAGCTAAAACCCAGCAGCCCTCCCTCACAGGCCAGTCGCTTCAAGGGCACGAGCCGAGTGTCGTCAGAGCGTCCTCACTCGCTATTTGCAGTTTGGACTCTGGATGTTTCAAGAGCTGCCAGGCTAAATTAGGGGCCCAGATAAACATACCAGCCTCTGCCACCCAACACCAAGGGCATCGGGAACACAGATAGCGGCCAAGACTTTAAGCGGCCACAGTAGCAACAATCAAATATCAAGGCAGCAATTCCTGATTTTGGCACGCAGGAAAAAAATAAATTTAGTGCTTAGACATGGCTTATCATCACAGTATTTTCTCTAAACTGGCAGTGAGCAGAAATATCACGTCAAACAAAATCCAGTCCTACAATCATCTTCAGTCTCCCTTGGGACCTGAGAATGCATTTTTCGGAAGCGGTGCAGCCATGACAGCGCTGGCAGAACGTCGGCACTGCCCACCTGCCATGCAGCCGTGCCGAAAAACACACACATCGGTTACAGCCCAATAGCATCACGTTAACGTGTACATCAGCCTAACACAAATACCACTGAGGGCAGCCCTTTATAATGGTGATATCCGTAAAGAAAGGAATTAAATCTGTGTTCACGGTAAAGTATGCTGGGAGACCTGGGTATGAGAAATAACGTTTTAATGTCTACATGGCAAAGGAAAGCAGGGGGAAGGAAAATCCTCTGCATTTAACTAAGATTTGATAATGGGTCAGAAAAAGCCAAGTATCACTCAGAATGGAAAAAAAGAAGTGGTATCCCAATTCCTGCCAAGTGCTTTTGAGTCCCTGAACTGCGTGCACAAACCTGCCCGAGCCCCAGCCCTGCCCCTGGAACGCGCTCCCTCCCGGCAGCACTGGGCTGGGGGCACAGCAGGAGCTCCCCAGCAGCTCCCCACCGCTGCTCGGCCAGTTTGCAGTCAGAACAAGTTTCCTTCACATCTTCGTTGCCTTCCATTAAGCTCCGGGCAGCACTAAATGAAGAATCTCCCCTGTGCAGAGCAGTGAGCACAACGCCGAGCACCTCCCCTTGAAAAACATGGCTTCAAACAGATGAGCGAGACAGAAGCGACCCGCAGCGGGGGATACATCCAGGAAAATTCGGGTGAAGCCATTTCAGAAGCAAGAGGCTGCTCCCCCATGCTCCCGGGGCTCCATCTCACTGGGCCCGGGCTGGGCATGCCACCAACATCCCCCCTGCCAAGGCATGAAGGTTTGGCAGCAGCGGGGCCAGGACCGGCTGAGATCAGAAGACGCTTCTCTACGGTCACCTCTTCCTGCCCTCCTCTCCCTTCCCTCGCTCCCCACCCCCAGGAAAAGGTTAAAAACAAGTTCTTAAGTTGCGCACAGCAAAACAAACCCAGAAAAAGCTGCGAGTGGGAGTGAGGAGCAGCAGCGCTGGGGAAGGGTGACAGATGGCCAAGAGCAAACCCTCAAGGGCAGCAAAGTGTGGCCGGATCCAGCAGCTCCCACTGCAGCCCCCAGCCCTCCCGGGGACCACGCCAGCACCCCCTGCGCTTCATTTCCATGCAGGACACCCTAAATGGCACATGCACAAATTTTCCTTTATAGGGAGTTTACATCCAAAATATTCAGTATTTCATTCCTTTATTATCAGCTACTTTGTTTCACACAAAACCCCCAAATAAACCACAATTCTCATTAAAAAAAACCAGAGCAGCGAGGCAAGCGCAGTGTTTGGCTCCGTACCCACCGGGCTGCCTCTGGCCCTGCTCTCCCCACGCCGACGCAGAGCAAAGAGCACGATACCTTCCCGACATGCTTGCAGACGTGCACAAAGGTTGACAGTTATCGCTTTATTGCAGTATCCTAATGCTAGCAATAAACAACAATAGCCGAAAAGAGCCTCTCTCCTTGCCAGCAACACAGACAGGATCACAGCTGAGGTAAGGTTAATTAGTTCATTTTTTTTCAAGCCAGGGAACGAAATGGTTGCCCCATGATCACAACCCAAGCCCAAAGCAAAGGAAGGCAGGAAAAGGCAGAGTGACTGTACTGGTGTTATCTGACCAAGTGTGGGTTGAGTGCTTCTTATCAGAGGGAAAGTTGAGACTGAAGTAAAAAGGCAGAAAATAAAAAAAAATAAAAAAACCCCATAAAGCAGAAGGAACGCCAGAGAGCTCCACTGCCCAACCAGGTGTGTCACTAAATTTAATAATCTTTATTTTAAAGCAGCAATAGGAGAAAAAAAGTTTTCTTTAAATAATTCTTTCTGGCTGGTTATGGTGGAGGGGTCTGAGAGGGACAACCGCAGCGTTGTGCCCATGACCAGACCACCATGCAGCCCCTGCACTGCAGTTGAGGCTCTTCTCCCGGCAAACCCGGCTTTCCCCAGCTGAGAAGGCAGAGGTTCGAGCAAGGCAGCTCCGGGAGCACACAAAGCTCCCGCAGCATGTCCCCATCCCAGGTGCCGCAGTAGGGACTGGTACTCCGTGATGAAGATTCCAGCGCCAGACCAAAGCGGGAACGTAGTTTATACCTATTGCGTAAGACTGATGGCACTGAATTTGCTGCTGCCGAGACTCAGGGAGCTAGCAGATGTTACGTGGTTCTTCCTCAGCTATATTCACTTAAAAGTAAGACCAAAGCTCTTGCAAAACTCAAAGCAGGAACCACGGCAGCAAGGACCCTTATTTCTCTCCAGAAAACAACGTTCAGTATTTCACTGCAAACGTCCCTGTGCCTGAACGGCCCCGTGGAGCTGGGGCGGTCGAACCCCCGATGCTGGGTTCAGCTCAGCCCCTGCTCCCTCAGCTGCTCACAGGAGTAGGTAGAGATGAAAAAATAAACCCTGCCTGAGCAAAGCAATTTTGGAGCCATTTGGGGCTGGTACGCGCTGCTGGGCACCCTCTGCACAGCATCCCAGCACAGGCAGCTGCTTCGGGGCGCAGAGCAGCGATGCCCTGGGGAGCACAGGACCTCTGCTGCGTGTCCTGCTGCATGTCCCCCCGCCGCACGGCAGCCCCTGCCCGCTCCCCCGCAGCCTGACCCGCTGGGAGCGATCAGACCCGGATTGCACCTCCGTATGCACCCCGGTCCGCTGCCAACGGGAATAAAAGACGATGTTTAACCACCTGCACTAGGCTGCCTCTGATGTTCTCGAAGTGAAACTTGACGCTGCTCAGCAAAGACACACCTCTTCCAGGGTGTTGTGCAAAATTCTGCATTTTAACGTAGGACAGGAAATATGAAAAGAGCCGGGCAGAACCCAAACAGCACCCTCGGTTAGGCCGAGGTTCGCCAGCTCCAGCAGCAAATCAAAGGTTTTGCTTCACTTATCCATCCACCCGTGATTTTCCAGTGCTTTGGAAGTTACAGTTCCTTCGCTAACAGGTTTTAAAGGACTGGCATTGCTGCTTCCCTCTGGAGCAGCTCTGCAGAGGGTTTTTTTTCTCCCTTCTCTTTCATGCTTTATTTCCTGACTCCACAGTGGGATGGGTCGGTTGCAAAAGATTCTCATTCCCTTTTTGGGATTGGTTTTGGCCTTCTGGTTTTATTCTGCGAGGGAGAATTTCAAACCGGGTGAGTATTAAAAGTGAATCTGTCTTTAAGAAAAAAATATTAAAAGGCACATTTGAGTGTTTTGCATAGAAACTGTACAGAGCTTGGACCAAACCACGTCTGAGCCTTTGTGTGGTGGCCGATACTGGAAAGTTGTTTTAACAAAGATTTGAAATCAAACTGAGCAAGTAAGACGCAGAAATATTTCCTGCAGGAGCAGGTGAGGCAGGGGGTCTGAGACAGAGAGGGCTCTGAACCCTTCATTTTCCAGTGTGTAGCAAAAGAATTTATAAATATGACTTTTAAATGTTAGATTTTAACTTTTGAAGCATGCACTTAGTCAATGACTTTTATTACAAAATAGTTGGGGTGTTTATAAGTTGTGTCCTGACTTGTGGAAAAAACTGCTGAAAGAGCCGAGCGCTGTCCCCGTGTCACTGCAGTCAGCGAGGAGCCGCAGCTGCTCCTCAGCGCAGCTTTTTCCAGCAGATGGAATAGACATCCTGGTGCCGGACGCTTTGCACTTGCAGGCTCACTTAGCTTCCAATTAACTACTTACTCTGAAAGGCATTAGGGGATTTTTAAATTTTTTTATTTTTTAAATAGCATTTGGATAAATTAAATCCCCGTGCCTTGGTCCCCAGAGATGCTGAAAGGGAAGCGGGTGATTGTCACTGGAGCAAGCACTGGAATTGGAGAGCAGATGGCGTATCACCTGGCACGGATGGGATCCCACATTTTGATCACAGCACGGACAGAGGCCAAGCTACAGAAAGTAAATGGCAAGCTGAGCACTCACACGTGCACGTTCATGGCGATGCACACACAAACATATGAAGGCCAGTCTCACATCACAGGTACACGCATGAATATGTGCACATGTAGTTGCCATGGCACAAATACCAGGCAGGCACAGTTACATCCACAGGTATGCATCCTTGTGCTGTCTGGGGCTCCTGCATGCACAGAAATCCCTCTCCTGCAGATACATGCACCCCGCACAGCACATATTACGGTATTTGAATTTCCTTAGTTATGTACACATATCCCCATACACACAGGCTCCCTCAGCACACACACGCCCTCATTCCACTGCAGTGATATACAAGCTCCTGCTCACCCTACACGCATGCAATTCCGGCACAGACTGCACCGATACAGAGCCAGACTGCCTCGGGTAACGCATCCACCAAAGGAATAATTTTGCAGGCTCCCTTTGAAGCTTAAAAGGCTCCAAACATACTCCTGAAACTCCAAACCACTGTTTTAAGGCGGGGACACATCACAGGGAACACAGACGCCCTCTTTTGCTACCGCACCCGGCGTCCCAGGGCAGGGAAAGGGGTTTCTGACGCGCGGTGTTGGTGCAGGTGGTGGAGCGGTGCCTGGAGCTGGGGGCAGCCTCTGCGCGGTACGTCAGCGGCTCCATGGAGGACATGGCCTTCGCCGAGCACGTGGTGAAGGAGGCAGAGACCTCGCTGGGTACGTTTACAGCCCGCTCTCCGCAAATGACAGCGGAACATTGCATCTCGCCTTGGCCACGCTGCTTTTTGCCACATGCCCACTAAAAAAAGCAGGAGAGATGGAGATGGGGCGAGACAGGAGAGATTTTTCCCTACTTATGCCCTTTGCAGTCCCACTCCTCTGCCCGGCTTCATCGCTCCAGCTCAAACTGAACTGCGCTCTCAATTTCAACTCTGTGCCCTTATGACATCCTGTTCCACTATCACAATCCTGGATTTCATCACCCCCAGCTACTGTGGTCTGAAACCATCCATCAGGCCCGTAGCAGCTCTGCTATTGCGGTCATGGGTCACGGCCGCCCTAATGCAATGTGTTTCGGCTCGGTGCGCAGCACTGCCTCTCCTGCCCCAGGCCCACAGACAACTCGAGGGTGATCTCCCTCGTGCCATGGTATTCGTGTTTTGAACTGGGGGCGGGTGCGGGGGGTGGGGGGGGAAGAAAAAATCAGGACCAAATTTTTACTGGCAGCCACCATCCAGACTACGTCCCCACTCCAGAGATGACAGGCCACAGCTCTGACCCAAAAACCTGATTTCTTGTGATGACAGTTATTCTGTGCCCAGGAAAGGCTCTACTCTGCTGGTTGTAACCCTCTCCCACCCAGCACTAATCCCTGCTCCTCTGCTTGCAGGAGGCCTAGACATGCTGATTCTTAATCATGTCGGCACGTCATACTTTGGTTATTTCAACGGGGACGTTGGGCACGTACGAAAGCTCCTGGAGATCAACTTCCTCAGCTACGTGGCAATGACCGTGTCTGCCCTGCCCATGCTAAAGGAGAGCGAGGGCAGCATCGTTGTCGTTTCATCCATGGCAGGTGAGTGAGGAGAGAGGTAGGTGACATGGGATTCAGTCAAAAGACACTGTGGGCTGATTTTCAGAAGTAAGCAGCGTGCAGAGACACCAGGCATCCTAAAGGAGCCGTAACTGCTTAACGCACTCAAAAAAACCAAACCAACCCAAATCCAGATCTTTTTTGTATTTTCTCGATGGAATTTGTTCTCTGATGCAATCCAATCGCCCCAGCTTGCTTTTTGACCAGCCCTGTAATTAAGCCCCACACCCTGGTGTCAAGCTCATTAGAGCAGCAGAGCTCATACTCCTCCAGTTTTATGGAGAAAAATGGAAATGCAATAATTTCTCACTGCATTGGATCTCTGACCATTCATCTTGGTTTGATAGGTCAAGTTCCTGCTAATATTTGTAGAGCGAGTTATTAACTGACTCTATTCACAAAAACATGACTCTGTTCTAATAAATTTCTGTTAAGTCAGGAAACTAAATTACTAGCAGATGTCCGCACTCGCAGTGGGTATGTTGGTTAGTCTTCTGGTGATCAGCTTAGCTCAGTATCCACAGACAAGAGTCTGAACTTTGCTCCATCTCCCCCCCTCCGAGGGTTTCCTAGTTACTGCGGGTTGCTCATACCCTCAGCAGAGACATGAGACATGGTGTTGGCCTTAAGACCTTAAGAGAGCTGGAAGCTGACGGGAATATTTGTAATGCTGCTGTTCAGGTGCCAGGATGACATTTCACTAACAGTAAACTCCCTTTGGGTAAAATACTTTATCTGACGAAGGGCAAAAGAGAGGTTCGGGCAGAGCAGCTTTCCGTGCTATAACAGAACTTCACTCTGTGTCCAGGTAAAGTCGGGTTTCCCTTTACGGTCCCCTACTCTGCAACTAAGTTTGCCTTGGATGGATTTTTCAGCTCCCTGAGGCAGGAATTCAGCATTCAGAGCATTAACGTTTCCATCACACTCTGCATCCTTGGCTTCATCGATACTGGTAAGATCAGCGCTGTCTGATCCAGCTGATCAGGAGCGGAGCATCACCTTCTCAGCCTCTTACCCTGCCCCGCAACTCCCTCTGCCATCGACTCTCCCCTTTCACCTTTGCCGCTGCTTTTCCTCCAGCCCTGCTGTAGCATGAGTGCATGCAAAACACGCTCTGGTCTCTGGGGGATCCTATCATAGAATGGTTTGGGCTGGGAGGGACCTTAAAGATCATCTCGTTCCAGCCCCCAGCCATGGGCAGGGACACCTTCCACTAGACCAGATTACTCAAAGCCCCATCCAACCTGGCCTTGGTTGGATCCTACCTCTCTTCCACCAAAAAACAGTCTCAAAATTAATTTCTTTCCTCATACTACATAAAACCAGCCACCGCATACAGGCTGGCACAGCCTAACATTCGATTAGTACAAATGGATGTGCCAGTAACCTACCTCCCATTAATCCCATCTATTGATGCAACAAGAAGATACGGGGATGCAACTGCACGATTAGGGCAGCTGGAAGAGCTCTGCATGCATTGGGCAGCGGAGAGGAATTTAGTCTCATGAATTTATCTCTGTTTTGATGTGCATACCATATCCTGGGCTGCATCCCCAGCAGCGTGGCCAGCAGGGCGAGGGAGGGGATTCTGCCCCTCTGCTCCGCTCTGGGGAGACCCCCCTGCAGTGCTGCCTCCAGCGCTGGGGACACCAACACAAGAAGGAGATGGACCTGTTGGAGCGGGGCCAGAGGAGGCCACCAAGATGATCCAAGGGCTGGAGCCCCTCTGCTGTGAGGACAGGCTGAGAGAGTTGGGAGTGTTCAGCCTGGAGAAGAGAAGGCTCCAGGGAGACCTTATAGCAGCCTTCCAGTACCTCAAGGGGGCCTACAAGAAAGCTGGAGAGGGACTCTGGATCAGGGATTAGAGCCACAGGACGAGGGGGAACGGTTTTACACTGAAAGAGGGCAGATTCAGACTAGATTCAGACTAAGGAAGAAATTCTTGACTGTGAGGGTGGTGAGACACTGGCCCAGGTTGCCCAGGGAAGCTGTGGCTGCCCCATCCCTGGTGTTCAAGGCCAGGCTGGACAGGGCTTTGAGCAACCTGGTCTGGTGGAAGGTGTCCCCGCCCATGGCAGGGGGGTTGGAACTAGATGATCTTTAGGGTCCCTCCCAGCCCAAGCCATCCTGTGATTCTACGCCCAATTTTAATAAACGTCTTGCAAGCCCCGCTCTCCCCGCTTGATAACGAGACGGCCTTCCCCGGCCCCTCGGCTCGCTCCCGGGCCCCTCGGCTCGCTGCTGGGCGAGGACCCCCGGGCTGAGTCCCTTCTGCTCCGGGCAGAGAGCGCGGTGCGCGCCGCCGCCGACATCGTGCTGGTGCGGCCGGCGCCGCGGGCCGAGTGCGCGCTGGAGATCCTGAAGGGGGCGGCGCTGCGCCGGCGAGAGCTCTACTACCGGTACGGCGCCACCCGGCTGCCGCTGCTGCTGCGGGACTGGGCCGCCGAGCTGCTGGACTACCTGGTGCGGAGCCGCTACCGGCTGGAGGGTCTGAAGAAGAGCCCCGAGCCACCCCCCCGGCACCGCCTTCCCGGTTAATTGAGCCGTCCTTAACGGCGGCCGCCGGCTCGGGAGGGTTCGCCGGTCCAACACCCTCCTCTGCCGGCGGAGAGGGGCCGTGCAGCCGCTCGGCCGGGCCGGCCTCCCGTCAGAAATCTCCGCTTGCGCTTTGAAAAGTCCGTTATTTCAACGTTTAAGTAGGTGGCGGCGCCTCCGAGCGCGGTGCGAGGCGTGAAAGAGGGGAACGCCCCGGAGCCGCCGTGTCCCAGCGGGTCGGACCCATCCCCTGCCCCAGACTAGGGAAAAGTAGTTACAAACTAATTCCTAAATAAAATTTACTAACCTGACAGTTTCCTGTGTTCTGTGGGTTTTTATCCCCTCTTTCTCCATTACTAAACGCTGCTTGTAAATGGGCGCAACTCCACTGACTTGCCTTTCACAGGAAAGTTGAATCCTTGCAATAATCATTATTTCATTTGAGGAATAACTGCCTTTTTAGCCTATTTTTTGTGAGTTTAATGACCAAATTAAATGCAAGTTTTTACCCCAAACAAAACTTTCCAAACTTGGTAGGCAGTTTCTTACACAGCTATAACAGGACAATGCCCCGTAGACGCTGGGAGCTGCTGCACCACCAGCCTAAGGCGCGAGCTCGGACCCCCGGAGCGATGCCCGCTGGATGCCAAACCAACACAGAAGCCCGCAGCGAGCTCTGCACCGCTTCCCCGACGCTGGCAGCACTGCCGGAGCTGGTGCATTTACATTTAACGTGGTTCTGGCCATTGCAGCACCAACTGTTACCTGTTCCGAGACAAAGCAATGCGAAACCTCCCCAAACTCTGCCCACTGAAGCACTCCTCAGGATCGGTTTGCTCCTCACTTCCTAAAGGAAATCAGGAACTAGCATTTCTTTCCTCCTTATCCTGAGATCATCTACACAAACCAGTGCACAAGGAGCGGGTTTTGCCCTTTAAACTTTCTCTTTCAGAAAATTATTTGCAAACGCGTCTGCCATGTGCCCAGGCAGATCCGAGCGGCGCGACACGCAACACTTGGGAAAGCTGAAGATCTTTATTGTTCACCCGCTTGGCTCTTTTACTGCCTTTTGCAATCAGGAGGTTCGTCAAGACAAGAGTGCAATTTTTTAGGTATAAGAGCCACCTAGCAAGCACCAATGGTGATATCACCTAAGATAAGCCAGAAGCACCAATAAGGATCTAAAAAACACAACCTTTGCCAGCCCTGCTCTCTCTCTAGGTCCTATGAACCTGTCCCACAGTGATCACTGCCGATTAATAAATCTCCGTGGCAGCCAGTGAGGAAGGGAAGCGTTGCCTTGGTTCTAGACATGGAGTGGAGAGAAGGATGCCCGTTCCATGGAGGGCTGCACTGAGGGGACATGGGCGTCCCAGCCCCAGAGGCAGTTACCAAACAACACACCCACTGCTCTACGGAGCAAAAAGCTTTTCAGTGCCTTGCCTTCAATGCTCTCAGAAACACACCTGAAACTCCGGGCAGGACAAGGGTGCAAAGGGACAGCCTAAAGTCCAAAGCAACGCCCTCCATTAGGTTAATGTTTGCTAAATTACAGGAAGCACAAAGAAATAGTCCAACAGATACCAGCAAACTTGCGCAAGACAAGAATCAGTTCAAACCTGCTAGCACTCCCAGCCCCATCTGCAACCTACTGACGTGTCAACCTTCCCGCAGTCAGAGCCGCGGAGTCCGTCTCGCTCCTGCCTGTACTCCTGCAGAAGGATGGGTCTGCTCCTGAAGATTTTCATCCCCTTGCTGGGAGTGGCACTGGCCTTTTATTTTTATTCAGCACCTGAGAATTTCAGTGAAGGTAAGTCATTGGAGAAACACGCTTCAAAACCACAATCAGGGAGGCTGCTGGCGGAGTGGCAGTGTGTGCTCACGCAGAAGAGCACGGGCCATGAAGGGCCTTTCAAAGCACAGCTGGAAGAGCCAACGGGCAGGGGGGCCGAGCGCTCGGAGGGGAGCACAGGCAGCCCCGGTGCAAGGGGTTGGAGCACCCTGCACCGCACAGGAAAGCTCATGGGATTACGCTGGGGTCTGCCAGGAGGCACGGTAAGTGTCTGATCTCAGCAACTGATTTATCTGGGAGACGTGCAGCTATCCACTTAAAGCATTTAATCGTTTTATTAGTCAACTCTTGCCATTTCCAAAAGCTGCTCCCAGACCAGGCTGGATGCCAAGCTCAAGCCTCACACATACTCCCCACCCGACTGGGATTAACGACCAGACTCCAGTCGGGGTCTGCAAGAGCGGTGCACGCTGCAGCGGGCAGTGATGCTTCCTGCAGCTCCCCATGCCCGAAGGCGAGGGGCGACAGGGGCAGAGAGGAGCCGGGGTGCCCACCTGCGGGGAGACAGCGTGGGCTCTGCTGGCTCTGAGCCCTGCGCCCTCCTCCCCAGAGATGCTCCGGGGGAAACGGGTGATTGTGACAGGAGCCAGCAGCGGCATCGGGGAGCAGATGGCATATCACCTGGCACGCATGGAGGCCCACCTACTGCTCACCGCACGGACGGAGGCCAAGCTGCAGAAAGTAAATGGCAAGCAGAGTGTGCCGGGCAGGTGAAACACATCCGCAACCCAGAACACCACAGACAGGCAGAATGCAGTTATTCGCCCCACCCAGGCTCACCAGAATGCCAGATACCCTACAGATCCACCCCAGCGTTTCCCCAGCATGAGCATGTTCTAACACACACACACCCCACCGCAACAAATTGCATTTTCAATGCTGACAGCGCAGCACTTCTTTCACTGCAGTCTTCAGCTGTGAATTCCGATCTCCACCACCAAGGACAACACTAGTCTGCCCAAGTCCTGGTCTGATCAGCCCTTAGCCTTTCTCAAAGTCTGAACTGTTTTTGCATCCCATACACAACAGAATCATATCTGTAAGTAGTCATAGCCCTGTAACCCATATCCCTAAATATTATACATATGTGCCATTGTTTAACTCTGCAGCCAGAAACGTTTCTGAGGAACACATCTCCTCCCATGAAGAGAGGAGGGTTTCCAGCAGGACAGGGAGATGTGCTGCCCATCCACCCAGAGACAGCAACAGCCTTCATGGGATGGGGGGGGCATCTGTGGAGGGGGGTCCATTGCCAACACTGCCCTCACTGTCACTGCAGGTTGTGAACCGGTGCCTTGAGCTGGGTGCTGCATCCGCCCGCTACATCAGCGGCTCTATGGAGGACACCGCATTCCCCACAGTGGTGGTGAAGGAGGCCGAGAACACCTGGGGTAGGTGGTGGGGAGCTGCCCCTCCTCACTCCCCAGCACACCCCCTGCTTGATTTTGGGGCCATCCCAGCCACCATGAAGCTGCTTTGTTTCGAGATGCCAGTTGCTAGCAGCAAACATGCTCTGCTTCCAGGCGGCCTCGATATGCTCATCCTAAATCACATCGGTTACAGCGACTTCAACTACTTTAACGGGGACGTTGGGCACATACGAAAGCTCCTGGAGACCAACTTCCTCAGCTACGTGGCAATGACCGTGTCTGCCCTGCCCTTGCTGAAGGAGAGCGAGGGCAGCATCGTTGTCGTTTCATCCATGGCAGGTGAGCACACAAGGGGCCAGGCTCTCCCTGCCTATGTCCCTTCCTCTGCCTGCAAGGGATCCCTGCTGCAGCTCTTCTTCAAAAGACGGAATAAGGACCATAAGGCAGAGAGCTACCCCGCTGGGAGTCGGGATCAGCATATGATTTATATCCTGGATGCACAATTCAAGCTACCTGGGGGATTTATATTCTATGCCCTGTCCTGCTAGTCTCTTTGCACCCACTAATTACCTTCATGCACTGCAGTCGATGGTACACCACTGCAGGTTATTTTATGTGCATGGCCACATATTGCACGTGCATTTGCTATACACGGGTATATATGCAGGAATACAAGAACAGTATCACCCACAACTGAAGCTACTTCATGCCATTGTATGCCATATGTTACATTTTAAACATTCCTGCATTTGTTTATTTCTCTCAAGCATTCACGACAGCTTACTTTGCCACCCTAAATCACAATATTGTAGCTACTTGAAGGGCAAGAGGAAGGGAGTGCTGTGCAGCCTGGTGTCTGCCCAGTACACAAACCCTGATGTTCTGTGTCTCTGCTCCAGGTAAAATTAGCGGCCCATTTACCGCTCCCTATTCTGCAACTAAGTTCGCCTTAGATGGATTTTTCAGCTCTTTGAGACATGAATTCATCATAGACAAGGTGAATGTCTCCATCACACTCTGCATCCTGGGCTACATCGACACAGGTAAGCTCAGCATCTGGGGCCCCGCGACTCAGTGCATTTCCAGACAGAGCCAAGCCAAGCCAAGCCTACCACCCGCCCTCCGGCCCCAGGCTGCCGAGCACGCTGCTTCGCCACCACCGGGAGTGGCTCTGCAATTGTGGAAATGGGACCCCAACTCTTTAAAAAGCGTAGCCTGAGACCTTTGACTCTATCCTTGCTATCCTTGCAGTAAACCTGGGGCAGGTGGGGATTGCCTCCTGTGATAACTCAAGAGGTGGAAAGGAATAGGAAGGACATCGCTATAATTGTTTTTGATTTTAACTATTCTAAGCCTCGTTAAGTAGGTCCGGTCCCCAGAGTTTGTCAGAGGAAGCCACAGACACCCCGACTGAGCCGGTAGTGCCTGTGGCAGCCCCTCCATCCGACACTGCTCTTCCCTCCCTGTCCTGTCCCTCCAGAGAACGCTGTGCAAGCAGTCTCGCACGCCATCAGGGGCACGCCAGCACCGAAGGAGGAGTGTGCACTGGAGATCATCAAGAGCGGGGTGCTGCGCCAGCGGGAGCTGCACTACCCCGCCTGGGAAATGGGCAGCCTGCTCCTCCTCCAGGCCATAGCCCCCGACTTCCTCGACTCCCTCACCAGGAGCAACTATAAGGTGGAAAACATCAGAAGAACATAGACCCTGGGGCAGCAAGCATGCCGGGACACCTTGTGCCAGGCACGAGGGATTTGGGTGTTAGCCTGGTTACTTGGGTGCCCTTTTCCATGCCACCAGGGAAGCCCCATGCTGATGCACTCTGGCAACCTGAGAGGGGATGCACCAGAAGCCTATAACACACAGCATGAAAATGTCCTTTTTAGTAATGAACATTTGCAACTGGCTTTTTCCAACCAAGAGGCCCTTCAGAGAAGCTCCTGGCAGCTGGATCTGCTGCTAGTGTCCTGCTCACCCTGCAGAAACTGTTTCCCCACGACAGCCACAAAGGCAGCGGTGCCGAGCACTGCGGGAAACGAGCTGAGCCACGGCCCAGAACGAGGATTTGGGCCAAGCAGCACAAACCACCCAAAGCCACGAGAGGGTCTTTGAACTGGGAAATCTTTTTTCATGTATCCCTTCTAGGCTGGTCTTTGTAAAAATAAATCCTACGTTACTTTACAAGATCTCTGCTTTTACTTGTGTTGCTTTTCCATGTGCACAGGCACAGAGCTCTTATCAGCGCCCAGCTGGTTAAACCAACCTCCCTGCATGATTTGCATTAACGCAGCTTTCACTTCTCTAAAGACCTTAATGAATTTCTGCCATTTGTGACCTCTCCTCAGCTGCTGCTACACACTTTTTTTCCTTTCCAATCTGCAAGAAGCCTTAAAATAATAGCATTACTGTACTTCCCTACGTCAGGATATCTCTACCCCAAAGCAGCTCGGGGAGACTCAGTCACCAAGTGCCACAAGCAGCTCCATGAACCAGCATTCAACCTCCATGTGTCAGAGACCGATAAAGGGAGATGGCCAAAAGATAATTGCTGGCTCTGCTGAGAGAGAAGCTGGAGATTTTGGGGTCCCAAGATAACCCAAATCCCCCCGCGAGCCAGGCCCCTGCGTCCCACAACCGGGCTGCGAGCAGAGACAGGAACCGGGGCTCGGCTGCAACGTTTCCTGTTTTACAGAGCGAGAAAAAGAGTGAGAGCAGCAAAATGAGGTGGTTGGCACGAAGATAGCAGTTGGAGCGTGTTCGCGACCGATAACCCCCCCGCTCACCCCGCTCCTCTGCGGCGATCAAGGGGTAGGACAGGACCCCTTGGGCCAGGTAAGTGGCCAAAGCACCAGGGCCACTGAGGGATGGAGGGGAGCAGAGGCTGCCGCGCTAAAGGCAGCAGTGAGCACCTTTTTTCCTCTTTTTTCACCCTGCTTTCAGCCTACACCATTGATACCGGGAGCCTGTAACATGAACCAGCAAGAAGCACTCTTTTTTTTTTTTTGTTTCCCTTGAAGCAAGAAGTGCAACAGCTTGGAAAGCAAAGATAAAGGACATGTTTGCTAGAGAGGGTAATTTGGGGTAACAGAAGGAGGAAATAGAGTATTAGCTTGTCAAGAAGGCCTCAACAGTTTGCTCAGCTTGGGGTGAGTAATGGACTGTGTATTTATTTAAGCTTTACCTTGCTTTAAAGCGCATTTTTGGTTAACTGAGGCTATTACAAGAGCTGTTCTTGGGATGCACTGTGACAGGCTGGACAGCCCAGAGGCAGCGCAGGTGGGAGAGGGGCTGAGCTATTCCTGACGGGAAGAGCAGGGACCGAGCAGGACATCTGAGGTCTGTACTGGCCACTTCTAAAATTAAGAAAAATTCACTGAAAAACATTTTTAGGGTGTCCTGAAGAGTTTGGAGCAGTTTGGCTGTAGATCCATGCTTTGCCCCAAACTATGGAGTTTGTACCCAGCTTCAAGGGAGCACTTTGCGGGGTGCTGGCATACACCCAACTTGCATTTTTCCGTGTGAAGCTGTTGTGCTGTTGGGCCAAAGCACATGTGCACCATGGATTGTTATCATATGCACGTGAAAGCTGCACGGGAATAACCTGCTCAGCCTTTTATACCCCCAGACTGCTCCAGCTCTAAGTGTATCACAATAAGAAATACCTGAGTAGTGAAATACCATTGGGATCCTTCAGTACATTTAAGCTAAAATTAGAGACGCTTCAGAAGCTATTCAAAGAAGAGAATATTCAAATAAAAATGATGAAAAGCACATAAGCAAGTGCCATACTTCAGGGGTCTCGAAGCCCCCATCCCATGCAGCTCAGGGTAGGGAGCAGTGTCCGGGCTGCGGGTTGCAGGCACCTTCCCTGCCCAGAGCAAGAGCTGTGTGCCCCGAAAGTGCCACTCCCCTTCCAAGGAAGCCCCTACAACAAAAAGACAGCACTGCAATGAGCTTTGGGTACACCACAGCTAGCACAAGGACAGTACGAAGAATTACAGAGCAGATTTTAACGCACACTAAAAAGCACAGAAGTATTATATATGTAAATGGGGTTTAATTCTTCCCATTAGACTCAACAACTTCCTAATTGCTTGAGACAGAATGAGACCAATGAAGTTTAGGTGGTTTTGTTCAACACTGAAGAACATTTAACCTGAATTTTCAGAGACTAAAATTCTTTTTTTTCCTCCTTCCTACATTAACACAATTTACTAAACACGAGAAAAGTCTCACACACCAGACACAACCCAGGCTGAGCCTCCTGGGCCAGGCACCTTCCAAGCATCGTTCACGGGATGTGCACAGGGATGACGAGCCTCTTCACTGCCTATGGGGCGAGGGGACAGGAGAGGGGAGAGCTTTCACTCAAGGGGATGAAGGCAGAGGAGCAGTTGTGGGTAGTTATTGCTCAGCTTTCTCTTTAACTGATACAAAGGCCCAAGTACACTCGATACGACCAAAGTCCGGTACAAACCAATGCACCGGTGGCTTGCAACTGTGCAGAGAAGTCAGGAGGAGGTTTCATATCTACACCCTGGGTGTGCATGAAGATGGTGCAATAGTGCTGAAGCAGAGGAGCTCCTCCTTCAGCCAGGCCACTGCCTTGTTTGGGCCACAAAGTCCCCAGAAATGGAGGCAGAATTCGTGCCTGAGGCGAACTGGTACCATTAAGAGTCCGTGCCCCCAGTTCTTGAGCACAGTTTAACAATGAATTAATCCCAAAGTGTAACGATCAGTCACCATGCTTGGATTTGCAATGAAGGAACCGAGTCGCACGGAGCCAGGGCTGCAGCCAGGACGGCTGTGGGAGGGAATGTGAGGGCAAAGTGTTGCCCAGCATCCGAGCCAAGAGCTGGGGAGGGTGGGAGCAACCAGGAGGTAAGAGAAAGCAGCACTCAGTGGCTGCGGTCTTCAGGCTCAGAACTGCAGGGGCTTTGCCAGATAATCCATTGAAAAAACCCAACCTCTACAACGCCGCAAGGTTTCTCCTGCTCCAGACCCCTCTGTGCACACAGAAAAGGCAGCCACCACTAAGAAATATCATTCAGCTGCTTGAAGAGTAAGTCACATCACAGGACCACTATATTTGGACCTATCAAAAAAACCCTCCAAACTGGTAAAAGAAACGCACACTTAAAATAACTTCACTGCTGAAATAGCAGCTATTGCCCTTCCTGCATTTTCATTGTTTTCTTTCTGCTGGGAAAAGAGCCCTAAGAGCTCGCACCAAAGAAATAGCCTGGATAACAGGGGGATTTTATTTTATCAGGAAAGGAACTGTCCCAGAGGAATCAGTGGAAGCATCATTACTTGGTAGTGAAGCCAACTTCATGAGATTACGTTAATTGTTTGAAATTCTGTTCCCGGCATCCCCTGGGTCAGCACCACCCAATAGAGCAGCAAGAACAGCACAGTGTGTTTTACACAGCCAACATGTCCAAGTTTACGGACAACAGATTTCTTCAAGAACACCACTTGCATCCGTTGCATGAGGACTCCAGAATCAGTGTCCAATACCTCACATTTATTTAATCTTAGAAATAATCCATTGTCACACAAATCATGTGCCCGTTTCCCTTGGTTTCATCAGGGCAGAGGACCTTGGAGTGGACGGGGCGGTCACAAACGAGGAAAGCTGCGCCCAACATGATCAGCCAGCCCGAGAAGGCACGACCACGGCACAGGCGCCCAAGCGAGAGCTACGATGAGAAGTGCGAGCGGCGGCACGAGACACGGGAGAACCTCCGGCGGCGAAACAACGTGACGACCTGCCGCCACCTCGGGAGGGGAGCGGAGGAGCCATTGCAGAGCCCCCGGCAAAGGGAGTTCCTGAGGAGGAGAAACCTGGCCAGTGATGCTGGGAGGACACCGCTGGGACAGGAGCCCAAAGCACGCGTCCCCCCAGACCCCTCCTCGCCAGTGGATCCAAGACCATCCATCCTGCTCCAGGTAATGCCTGCCCCTGGAGCGCAGCTCCAAGCTCTGCCTGCTCCAGCTAGCACCCACTAAAGCACCCATAACCTCCAGTCCACCGATCGCAACAGCATCGGTATCCAAAGCAAAGTACAGACAAAAAGTGAGAATGCACCAACAAAGAAGTGCATTTCCTTATGAACTGCAGAGTTGGGCATGGGTAAACACTGTCATCTCCCTCCCAGCATGCTCCTCTCCCACTTTCCAAACCCTGAACCAGACGGAGATTTTCCACCAATTTTCCAAGTACAACCCCATATCCTAGCTGTCAGATTGCAGTTTTGCACTTCCAGAAATTATTTTTACCCTTGAAAACTGAGGTCTAAACACCAGGCTTCCCTCCATCACCTTCACTGCTAGCAGGAAGGGTGCAGGACTTTGGAGACTCCCTGGTACTCATTCCCTACTCTGTGCTGCACAGCTAACAGGGACCCAGAGGGCTCACTGCCTTGAGTAACATCTATGGAAAGATGCAAGGCAAAACACCCCAATCTGAGAGCCGAACAGATTTCCTTCTAAATTTATATCCTGTGCAAAATGAATAATTCCCCTGGTATGTTGCGAGTTCATCCTAGGGGCTTCGCAAACTTCCATCAGCAGAGAAAGTAGAACGCGGGATGACTTACCCAGGCACACCCTCAAGCTCCCTTTGCAGAGCAATTACCTACCTCCTGCTGCCAGTTGGTTCACTGGGTTTAATCACCTGCTAGACAGCAGGAATCTGGAACAAGCACTTACATGCACAGAGCTCATGCACCGTGCCTTCCCCTGTTTGCTTTTGCAGAGGTACTGAGGGGCGGGAGGCTGCCAGGGCAGAGGGGTGATGGAATGAGCACCCTGTTCCCCCAGCCCGGGAGGGAAGGCAGTGCAGAATAGGTACCTCTGTTCCAAGGCAGCCAAATGGTAGCAGGGACCCAAGTCAGGATCCAGCTCCCTGCCACTAAAAGTCCTCATCTTTTCCAAAGATATCTCAAGACACTTTGGGAGGGTTCCTTGTCCTGTTCTGGTGTCCCCCCCCAAGAAGCCAGCAAGTTTCCCCCCACTTCCCCACAGAGCTCTGAAGCTGTGGCAACCAAAGCAGCAGGTCCTTGTGGATTTGCCATAGTTTCTTGGCATTGCCTTGATGCTCTTCACCCAGTCACTGCAGGGACAAAGCCTGATCCAGCCACAGCCCATTTTGGAGAGATGCTGATTCAAGCTGCCCTCTCATTCCAGCGCCCATGGAGCTGCCCCACATTCGCCCCTGCACACTCCCCGCTCAGCCTCAGCACTCCTTTTGGCATTTCGGCAGAAGCCGTCCCCAGGCGAGGTGCCTCCGTGAACACCCAAGGTAGGTGAGGGATGCTCGGGTTTCCCAGCACAACAGCAGCCACAGCGTTTCCCTCCCACCTCTCAGTCTCCATTGAGTGGGTTGGGATGCGAGCCGGTAGCTCCCCTCTAAGCCAAGCTCCCTTGCCAGTAGCCCCACACCTATGCTAAGTTTCACCATCCCAGCCTGAGTTTCCCCTGCAAACTGCAGGTGTTAAGAACATTTTTCCTGTGGAGCGAGAACCCAGCCCAGCCCACGGCTTAACAACCAGTGCTGCTGCGCCGCTGCTCTGCGCTACGGCTTCCCTGTAGTGCCCCAGATTATCCAGGGGGCTGGGAGCTGACTTCAGCCTGCGGGATTACTTAACTTCCACTTCTCTGTCCATCCGAGCTGGACTCTCCTCTGCCTTTTGTCCCTATTGAGCTGTGTTACTGGATGCTCTTTAAACAACTGCTCTCCAGCCTAGAGGCGATGCCATCTCCGAGACGGCTGAGATGGACACTCAAACAGAAGGGATCTGTCGCATCCTTTCGCTTTGCTTTCACAGGAACCCAGACCCTTACAAATCCAAGCGCAGGAGTGAAAGACTCGAGCCAGCAGACAGAGTAAGCCAGTCCTCCCCTCCCTCCCCGGGCTGTGAATTCGGGTACCCGCAGGGCAGCCCAAGCCCAAACGCATTTCACCTTGGCACAAGCCTTTGCTGGGGCTGGGGCAGCGGCTGGTGTCCATGGACTGCTCCAGACCCCTGCATCACAGTCACCTCAGTAACACGCCTTCTTTTTCATTTTAGTTGTGGAATAGCAGTTTTAAATAAGGTAAGCAAAACACAGATAACAACTAGCCTTGAACTCCTGCAAACGAAATCAGTTTCTAAACTTTCTGACCAGGACATTGACTGGTGCTAAATTTCTGTAGTTTCAAAAATCTTGACACTGCTACTATAGGCGAGAAAGGTACTTCTGCCTCATGGATACCCACTGTTCTCATTCAGTAACTGCCTTGATTTGATACGCTACATGGCAAAGATGCCATAACTCCAATGCTATAAGCTGCTGTAGAAAATATTTTCACTTCCCTGGAAAAACCACACAAACGAACCCCAGCAGGCTCTCCTCCTCCCCCAGCCAGAGGCTGTTAACTCCAGCTTTATTTCAAAATATTTGGATCTTGTAGCTAGTTCATAAAATGTTTATAAACCGAAACAATCCTCTGTTGTTAAACATTCGCCCTTTCCCTTTCAGGAGATGATGCAGCTGTCCAACTACCTGAAGGTAGGTACCAAACATTGTACAGACCCACGGGGAAAGCAGGTCTTCAGTCAGTACAACTCCACTTTTAAAATTATAATTATTCTTAAAAGAGGTGTTACATAGCCAATTTTAACGCGGCCAAGAAAGCCTACAGGCAAGCTGCTGAACCCAAAGACCTGTCTGAAACTCCCCAAGTGGAAGAAGCCCTGACCCTGAGCTGGAGGGGGGAGCTGGGCTGTCCCCGCCAGCTCTGGGGGTCCCCGCTCACCGGCTGTCCCCTTCCCCGCAGGAAGCCCTGCACCGCGAGCTGCTGCTCAAGCAGAAGATGGTGATTTTGCAGGAGCTTTTCTCCACGCTGCTGCAAGCGTCAGAAAAATCCTGGCAGGTAACCGAGAGCTGCAGGAGGCGATTCCTGCTGGGGCTGGGGGAGGTTTTGCCTCGGTGGGACCCGGCTCGCGTGCAGGAGCCCGAGCACCCCACGGGTCTCTCTCTCTTTCCAGGAGCTGAGCTCTCGCTCTGCCTGGCTTTGGGGCTTTACAGGCTTGGAGATGTTTCAGGGCCAGCACACAGGGCTGTCACCTAGCAGACAAGACACCGTGCAGAACACTTCACCTGCAAGCAGCTGCGTGCACTGCCTCTTTCCTTGCCGTCATCTTTCTTTCTAGGGAGGGTTGAACACAAACTCAGAAGTTAGGGCATCACTTTGCTTGAAGTTTTTCCCTTTTGTGCCCCAAAAGATTGTTACAAAACGTACTTTGCTTTCAGATCAACAGGAAGTGTAAAACCTTTTTCTTCTGTAAGGTTTTGGGTTGGTGTTTTTTTTTTTTTATTCTTGCTTTTCCCACTTTTTCTTAAATAAAAAGCAAACAGAAGTGTATAAGTGGGGAAAAAAATGGAATGAACCCAAACAACCACCTTCCACCAAATTTTCTTTCCTAGGCAAAACAAGTTTCAAATATTTTGAACCAATTTTTTTTTTTTTTTGGCCAAAATAAAAATTTTAGATGCACCAAACTGGTGCATCCAGGTGCTGGCAAACACCACGCTGGATACGGGAAAGACAGACCGTTTCTTAACCTGGAACAAAACGGCTAAAGAACCCCACCCAGCGCACGCAGCCCTCCTGCCGAGCTCCTGGCCAGCCGGCCTGCTCCTCGCCAGGACCCACAGGGACATCCTCTGCCCCGGTTCCTGTCGGGGATGTATTCTGGGCCCCAAACACAGGTCAGGGGACCCAGCACCACGATGCTCTGGCACACCTGCTTAGCCTTAGGTGCTCTGCTGAATCGTGGCCCTGCATCAAGCTATTTCCCCACAGCTCAAACAAAATCCTCTGGGCAGCACTGAAAACCAGGGCCCGTTTTTTTGCTTTCAGGAGGTAAAATTAAGGTGATGTATTTTATGTAATATACGAAGTGTTCTATACAGGAATATTAAATCAAATATTAATTTACAGTTCATTGTGCCATCAAAAAAGTAGTTTGAAAGTTCTGTTGGGGCAGAAAAGCGAGTGATTGGGTGAGATGGCATAAAAAACTTGTGTTAGATGTACTGCGGTTAGAAACTTCCGCCTTCGCTTGCTTCTTCAAATATAACATGAGCAGGAAAAAACACCCTGACACACTCTGCAGGAAGTAGCCATGAAACCTCAGATTAGAAACAGGTGGGTGCACTTTGCTTCTTGCTATCTCTGCTACAGAAGAGAGACTTCGCTGCTGCCTCTCGCATTCAGCCTTTCATCCGACTAAAAATTAACTGGCCGCTGGCACTGGAGCCAACGGGGCAAACAAGGCAGATGCTGCCTGCTTGGAGGGGATGCCCCGGAGCTGGGCAGAGGGAGGGAGGCAGGCTGGGGGCAAGGGGCTTCTCCGGGAGGTGCTGGCAAAGGGAGGTACAGACAGGTCCTATACAACAATGCTGTGCTGTGGAAAACGATGGTTTGTTGCCCATTTCCAGGCCCAGGTGAGATGCCAAATGCTTGCTGCAGAGGCTTTTTAATCCTTTCCAATATTTTGGGTTTCGAAGAACTGCGATTGCATACACTTGAATGATCTGGCGGTAACTCTTGAAATGGCCGCAGAGTAATTTTTGAGATGCTGCTCGTGTTTGTGGGTGCTCCTGGTTTGATGGAGCAAGCAAATACTCTGCAGGAGGATAGGATGTAGTTAAACTGAAGGGATAAGGCATTTGGTTCCTTCCCCCTCCCACAATTTTACTTCTAGGATAGACCTTCCTACAACAGATCTGTACCTTAAATCCTCCATCTGTTGTAAAACTTGCGTAGTGGATTCAAAAATACTGCCAGATGAAGGAAGCTAAGTAAGTCTCAGCTATTAAGAGTAATTAGTTTTAAGCGGTTCTCTTCTTAAAGAAGAAAATTGCGACTTTAATGTATTTTCTTCCCTTCCTGACCGCTGAAGTTGAGCCTGACTTTTGCAAGTACCTCGCAGCTCTGCAGAGTTTAAGCTCTTTGTCATTTCCAGTGCATTACTACTACTGTATGGACTTACTTTTCTAGCACAAGCATCATGTTTGGGCAAACTGGAAGCCTTCCAGAAACAGCATTTATTATTACTGCTTTAAAGCAGCTGTTTAAAATTATTAAGGGAAGGAATATCAGAGAATTCACTGATCACATGATGACCAAAACACTACAGCTGTCAGCCAAAACCAGTTTAAAACACTTATATGGCGCTTAGATGACACAGGTAGAGAAATGCAGAAGAGTTTGAGAGAGGTTTAGGAGCTGCCCATTCAGGTAAGCTCCGATTTCTGAAGAAGAGGGCTAGAGAGGATTCAAATCCAGTATTTGCAAGAGTGGGTGTATTTTGAGCGTGTTAGCCCTAATCCTTTCCTCCGCCTGGCTTTCAGTAGCTGTCTCTGGGCTCTCTAGCAAGGCGCAGTGCGGGGATCCCCAGGTGGGGTTCAAACAGCGTCACCAGAGACACCGCAGAAGAGAGGAAAAACCACCACCACGGTGATGGTGGCTACAGGGGTTTTGCTGTTGTTGTTTTGTTTAGTTGTGGGTGGGGGATTTGCTTGCTTGGGTTTGGGGGGTTGTTTTGGTTTGGTGGGTTGGTGTGTTTTGGTTTTGTTTTGTTTTTGTTTTTTTTTTTAAAAAAAACCAGCCCCTTTCATGTAGATAATCTTCAACACAAGGCCTTGACCAAGATTTGCTCACCTAACTTTGCTGGTCAGAAGCACAATTTCTTATGCCCTCCCGTATATGTGCACATACTCACTCACCCCTCACTGCCATGCTGTTCTGGTAACAGCCCTAACAGACAGCGTATTCCATTTAGGGAAATCTTTATGTTCTTTTGCCAATTTATAAGCTGCATCTCCGTGAAAGGAGTTTGCCAGCGCATTTCTGCTCTCACACGTAGGAAGGGCCCGGCGCTCTGTTGCCTTGTACTTTGCACAGTCATTTACACCCGTGCACAATGGCCGTAACACCACCACCCTCTAACGTGAGCCTTCGCAGACAGCACAATAAAATAAACTGCAGAGGAAAACTAGGCATATGCCACATAAAAAAATGCTTTTCAAACTTCCACCTACTTTGTAAGACGATAGAGCCTTTAGTATTGTGTACCAACAACTGAATTGGGAAAATTCATTCTTTGGGACTGTAAACTTGGTTCTGTGCAAATTTAAACAGTGTTAAGACAGCAGAGAGTCTGGTTGTGCTTGGGTCTAACAGCTATTCCTGTAACATCAAGGAGCTGCTTTTTCAGCGCCTTGACTTCAAACAGCAGTAAGCAGAGAATACAGGCGTTCTCAGTATCGGTGGTGGAAAAACAGCCTACGTGAACGCTTTGCTAGAAATTTTATCTGAATTTGCATGCAGTCTGGTTCCAGAAAACCTAAGAATCCTGACTAACACTGAGAGATTATAGTAAGGAAAATGAATCATCACTGTTGCCCTCTATCCCCCAGCCCAACTGCTAGATGGTGCCACGCGGACCCAACCTGTTTCCTAAAGCAACCAGCAAGGCAAGTCCTTAGCACCAGCGGAGCCTGAGGCAAGGCGCGTTGCAGGGGGGCCCGTGGGCCAGGCAGCAGGGCCGTACGTGGGGACAGGCGGCAGCTGTGCTTCTGTCAGCCCCATCCACACTAGCCTGAAATCCTCTTGCTCTTAACTTCTCATCTCGCTGCACGTACCCACACTCAGTAACCAGTGGAACTGCCTCGGGAGAGTTTTTTCAATGTGTAAAAGTCTTACTTCCCCCACATCCCATTTATTCTGAGATCGTGAAGGGCTTATTTGAACTCGGAGCGTTGAAAAGACTTTGATCAAATTTAGCCACAATATTATAGATGAAGAAAAGGGAGAAAGTGAATCAAAACACAAGCTAACAAAACATTGGGGGCATACTGTGTAGTTCATGATTCCACATGTTGGTTCTATTGTTTTTTCCCCAGGGTCAGCTGAATGAAGATAAACTGAAGTGTAAACTAAGGGCACTTGAAAATCAGCTGCAGGCCTGCACCCAGGTAATGTCTGATGGCTGAGAAACAAACATGGGTGAAGAAAAGCATGAAAACAAAATACCAAACCATGTAATTAGGTGGGGTCTCAGTTTCTAGAGCAATCTGATTAGATATGAATCTGAAAACGATTTTTCCTCTTTGCTGAAGCAATGCTTCACGGCAAATTAGCAGGAGCATTTACACACTCCACGTTTGCTAATATTCAGGCTTAGCAAGATTAGGAACATGTCAGATAAGACCCTTCAAGTACTTTAATTCTTCCTTTAAAGAGTTACTCAAAGGAGTGTGTGAAGAAGATCCTGATAGAGATGGAGGACCAGAAGCAGACCTACGAGCAGAAGGCAAAAGAGGCTCTTCAGAAGATGCTGGAAGATAAGCTCCAAACAGAGCAGCAGCTGCAAAACTCTCAGGTAAGCAACATGTTTTACACCTGGCTTTGCTTTAAGCTAGTCTGACTGTGACAAAGAGCTCCCACACTTCAGGGAAAGGTGATGACTAGCTTACCATTAGCAACAAAGATGAAAAAATACCATTTTTTTAGCTACAGAGCAAAGTCCAAAGCAGCTTAGTGGCAACCTGTGCTCATTTTGTGAGCCACACATCAAGTTATTAAAAACAGCACACAGTTGGGGAAATATACTGCTGTTTGGCAGTTTTAAGTGTAATCCCTCCTCCTCCACCATCCCTTCATCCCGTTCCCTGCTCCGTACACACGCAGGAAGCGATGAGCCACACACACAGCCATGCAGGGCTCGAGGTCTCCAGAGATGCTTTTTCTGGAGTTGCTCTTTTATATGAAAATGCGTTTTCCCCAAGAGGTAGCAATTTGCTTCAACCCACAGGATAACTGGTATTTTCAGAAAAACAAGTAAATCTTATCCTAAATACTAGCCGGCTTCTAAATCCTCCTGGCAGCACGGGAACTCGGGTTCCACAGCGAACTCTTTGCCCGTGTTCACTGTGTCCATCAGATGGCATCAGCCCCACGCTGGTTATTATAACCCTGGTGCCGGAGGCGGCAGTGCTGTCCCAAGCCCACGCACAGGACGGCTGGCACGAGTGCCCACGGGTGTTGTTCAGGGCAGTCTGGCATGGTCCCACTGGGCCGTGGGTCACAGCCCACCCGTGGGTCCTCGCTCTCCTCCCCAGAGAAGCCTGGCAGCGACGAGAGAGGACCTTGCCTTCTGGAAAGAGCACTACACCACGCTCAAAGCCGAATTGACCAAGATGACCACAACACACACCGAGCTCCAGAACAGCTTCCACGTTTTGCAAAGCGAACTGCAGGTACGCTAGTTCCCCGCAGGAACGGCACCCATGGGAGTTTGCGTTTTCCAATTTGCAAGCAGGGAAGCCCCCAGGTTGAGATCACTACATAAAAAAAAAGCCCCTTTGATGAAGCACAGCGGCCATACGTGCAACCCAGTCCTCAGCTCAGGGCTGCCTTTCACTGCTGGAAAGCCGGCGATGCCACGGGCTTATGGTTTGCCCGTGTACGGTGCCAGGGCTGGGCTGATGCCAGGGCTCTTCTCCCCCCCAGCAAGCGGCCGGGCAGAATGAGCAGCTCCATCAGGCCCTGCGCAGCCTGCAGAGCGAGCACGCCACGCTCCACCGGCGAGCCAGCGCCTTGCGGGAGGACAATGACCTGAAGGCAGAGCACATCAGCACCATCGAAGGTATCACGTGCAGGGGAATGGTGGGGAGTCTGTCCTCCAGATGAGCAGAGGATATATGGAAAATACTCTTAAAATCCTAGTCCTTAAAACCAAGCACACGCACACACAAAAGGCTCGCTCTCTCTGAATGTGTTGCACATCTCAGCTTGCTGAGAAAGCCTCTGGTTTCCAAAGGGCTCCTAAAGTTTTTTCCAACTAGATTAAAGGACCTCAGAGAAGTCAAGTGACTTTGCTAGAAAAAAGGATGGAACAGGAGACCTGAAAAAAAAAAAAAGACGAGTCTTCAGCTTCAATGAGGACTTTAGCATCCTTTGTCAGATCCATCAGACCCAGCAATGCAAGCTGTGCAATGCAAGGTGGCGAGGCAGCGCCTGTTACTGTCCAAAGCGTCTGCATGGTGGTAGATATCAGCAGCATATAAACACATGCTAATAGTTCAGATAGAAGCAAGAAAACTTTAACAGCTAAAAATCACATCCCTTCAGAGAAGAAAGCCCAGTGTAGCCAACAACATCCAGTCCACTTTACACATCTGGAGAAAGGGAAAGTTGCCATCCTTGCATAAAGATATACAGAGATTTACATCAACCTTGATTTTCTTATGATTATTATTTCAGATAAATTGCAAAAAGAAGAAAATCAGAAGCTAATCCTGGAGGCAACAATCAGCCACTTACACAGTGAGTGACACAAAGAAGTGCAAAGTAAGAGACCTGCGTTAGCGCTGTGGACGGTAACAGTGGCTTTTCATGTTCACAGACTTGATACAGAACCAGACCAACCAACAGAAGATCCAGGAGATGACGGTGCAAAGGAAAGGTCAGCAAACTTTGTAACTCCCACCTAGCAATCCTCTCACTGGACACAGGAACATTAGACCTGACTCCAGGAGAAGTCTCCATTGGTTTAGAATAAAGGATTATTTTAAAGCTGCACAAAGGGAGTTACTATATTTTCCTATTTAACATTAAAATGTAAGTGTATTTATGATGGCAAAGACTTTAAAAAATAAATGGATTTCACTGCAAATTCTGCTTCAGTGACTATGCCATTTTTTTCCCCAAGCAAAGTACATTCCAGTTTATAATTGCAACTACAGCTGTAGTTGAAAAAAACGTAATAAAAGGCATTTTAACTCTCCCTCCCTTCCATTTCTGGCAACTACTTAGAAATATTCCTCTAAAGATGATTAACTTGCAGCTACAGCACAGGCAGGCCCACGATAACTAACTCAGCTGCTGTGTCCTCAGCACGCGCATATTATCTTTAAACTGTGCCAAATAAACAAGATCTAAAGCAAACTGAAAGCCTGGACCTGTTTCTCATCAGAAGCCTGACTGTTTTCTAGACCAGGTTTCCACCACGCAGACCCCACCTCTCACTCCTGCCAAGGAAAAACAAAACGCTCTGTTAGAGCAGCCCGAGGAGGAGGAGGGAGAAGAAAGCCTGAAGGATGAGGTGCAGAAAAGGACATCCCAGCTTACAGCAAAGGAGAACGAGGTGAGGAAGTCACTGAATGCCCTGCTGGGGAACGAGCTGCTGGTTTAAGTGCTCCAGCAGCACTACACAAAGCTCCTGGAAGCAACCTGAGCTTAGTATCTCCTGTAAGGATTATCTCTGCTGAATTTTTATCCCGATACCAGCCTCGCCTAAACCCCCGACGCAGCTCTGCGTGCAAGGGCAGGGCACCAGCAGAGCCCTCTCCATACAAACCCACTTCTGCCCTCGCAGACAGGAGTCTCACAGGGAAAAGCCAAAGCCACACTTTAAGAGCTAAAGCCCTGAGCACGAAGGAAGGAGAGGAGGAAAAGAAAAGGCTTGCAAATAACAGGAAAGGTCTGCTAACAGAAGCAATGCCCTTACAACTGGGCTGCAAAAACTTCAAAGTTTTCCAACCTCTTACGCACTCTTTCCCATCTAAGAGACTGTTTCAAGACACAAGACTTGTAGCACAAACTGTGCCCTCTGCCAACCAATAGCCCCACAGTTCTTACAGCAGTACTTAGCTAGAAAGGATTTACAAAAAAGGATTTGTAACTTACCGTGGCAGAGCTTAGAGCCAGACAGGAGAAGAGCTTGTCCTACTGACCCACACTGGTGAGTGCACCACCACCATCAGGCATCACCCAACATCACCTGGGGAAGGGGTTTGTAAAGCACAATCACAGCAAAGGGAACAGCTGGGCGTCCAGCTGCCCCTGTGGTGGCTCTCGCAGCCTCCTGGCACAGGCAGCCTCCGTCCTCAGCTGCTGCCCCACCGCTCACTGAGAGGGCAGCAGGCTCTCACGCCGTGTGGCCATTCGGGGGAAAAAAGGCGCTCCCTGGGTTTTGGGGTTCTGCAGTGCAACTAAGGTGCCTGTCCCGTGTGTCCCATGTTCAGGGGGTTTAAGGGACCCTGCAGCTGTTCCCACAGTCAGTGAAATGCAGACTGAACTTCAGAATGAGAGGAAAAGCTTGCCACGAGTTTGCACGCCACGTCTTCTTCCTGACCCGCACACACCTGTGGTCATAAAAAATAACTATTGCTTTTTTCTTCCATGTGGTGTGAAAGATGGCAGCAAGGTCACAGGATGGTAACTGACAGGGCATTGCCTCTGTCGGCACGTGCCCAGTAACACTGAGGTCTGCTCTGTGTTCTGTAGATACATGTGGACATACAGGTAGCAGAAGTGAAAATCCCCCATCACTGCAGTGCCCGTGTGTGGGCAAAGCGCTGCAGCCGCTGCGGGAGCCCTGCCAGTCTCGGTGTGTACAAGAGTGAGGGGATCCCTCCTGCTAATGGCCCCTCGCTCTGCTTGCAGTGCACGGAGCTGCGCTCGGAGCTGGAGGCCCTAAGCGAGGAGTACCATTCCTGCCTGACCAGGCTGCGCCAGTGCCGGGACGAGCTCAACCACTTCCAGAGCGAGCAGGCAAAGGTGGGAGGCGTTCCTCGCCCCAACTCCCAGTACTTTTGGACTGGGGCTGCAGATCAGTCTGGGAAAAGTTCCCCCATTTATTTGTGCTGTGCAGAAAGATGACTGACATGTTTGCTAGGGATGAGATGAGAAGTTTCTTCTCCCCACCAGTTTCCTAGTAACACTTGCTTCTCCTTGCAGAGACGTCACGGTCACTGGATCCCTCTCCTGGTGGCAATGATAGCAATGGCCATAGCCACCTTCCTTGCAAGTTACAAACCATGAAGGATCTTCTCGATGACTGACCTCACTGCAGGAACTGACTTCTGCTTCACCAGCAGCAACATGTCCTCGCCACAGTGCACCTTCTGCTGTTTCGTACTTGCCTGTTTGGTTCATATCCTGAGCTGGTCTCACTCCAAACTCCCACAGCTCAAATAAAAGCTGGGAGATCACCCCTTCCCTTGGCTGCTTTGATTGTTCTGCACCAGTTTAAGTTTGTGCTGCCCAATCCCCACAGCACTGAGGGACAAAGCCACGCCAGCCACCGCTGCTGGGGCTTGCGGGGGGTGGAAGGCACGGGGCACCCCATGCCCTTGGGATCCAGCCTCCCTGGTTTTCACGCGCAGCAGCTGGGAGGACTACACAATTGTCTTCCTTCGTTTATTGTGTCCTTGAATGGGAGGTATTCGACCCTGGACCATCTCTACCGGTGCCTGACAAAGCAGCCCAGCTCAGGGAGGCTTTTGAGCACAGTCCCCTCACACTCCCACCGAGCACTGCCTGTCCTCAGCAATTTTCCTACCTCCCACCTTCCAGGCGCAGTTCAGCCCACTGCTCGATGAACCTGCCTTGTGGCCAAGCGTCCCCACAGCCATGTCTGCTTCCCCTCCACTGCCAGCACCACGTTAATTCCAGAGACAGGGGTTTTAAGCCCATTTTGGAGCTGTGCGGTACAGGTGTTATGGTAGCATTTGCCCCTCGTTCAAGCACCGGCTCAGCTATGAGGCGGTGCGTGACAGCACATCACAGAAGTAGTAAAGATGATATGGAGGCTACATCACAATTTCAAAATACTGTGGTGTTCTAATTTTTTATTAATCCTCAGCTGTTTGCAGTAAATATACCCTGACTTTGCAGGGCACACTCTGCAGTCTGGATGGAGGTTGCAGAGCAGCTGTAAGCACACACATCCACACACTGGTCTTCTGGGAAGTACACGTGTTTGATTTGCAACTGCCCTACGATGTCTGGGGCCCGAGACCGTCACAATTCAGCCTTTGGTGCTCAGGGGCTTCTTGAGAGCCTCAGTGGGACACACACACACGTGGGAACTGGATTTCTCGCCTTGGTCCCTGATGCAAGTGAGAAATAGGCCAAAAAGTATGAGTTTGTGTTTTACAAGGCAACTGCTGGAAGAGACACCACCTCGCTCGAAATGCAAAGATCTACAAAGTCACTCTGTGCACTGAAGGCGTCCTTCAGCTCATCGCACCAGGCGTCCAGCACCTCCTTCAGCTCCGCGCAGAGGCTCTCCGGGATGCTGAAGGAGTAGATCTGGACCCTGAGACCGTCCCTTATCCTGGGGCAGAAGGCCTGGACCGTGAACACCCTCAGCGGTGTCAGCCCCAGGCAGTTCTCAGCACACTCCTCCACGGCGAAGGTGTATGCTGCCGGGTAGCCCAGCAGCACCCCGACGATGGTGCAGAGGTTCCAGCCCGTGGGGACAACCTCGCTGGAGGACACAGGGCCGGTGGCGGTGGCCTCAGCAGCCCCTAGATGGGCGAGGAGGGCGGCGAGGTGGCCCTTGATGGCCTCGGCCTCCGCTGGCCCGCAGAGAGCCGGGCACTGCCGCCCCGCTGAGACATCCATGAAGGGCGCAGGGTGGGCACGCAGCACCGCCGCCAGCCTCCGCCGGGCGAGCCCCGGGTGCAGCAGCAGGGCCGAGCCCTCGGCGCCCAGCAAGTGCAGGCGACGCGGGGCCAACCCGGCCTCCATTAAGCGAGCCAGGTACCGCCGCAGCTCGGCGGGGCCCGCCGCGCCGCAGTCGTACAGCAGGGCCGGCTTCAGCCCCGCCGCCACCGCCAGCACCTCCCCGGCTAACTGCAGGGCCCGGGCCGCCGGCAACCGCCACCGCCGCCCGGCTCCCAGCTCCTCCCGAGCCGCCGCCACTAGTCGCGGCGCCGACAGGGCGCTGCCCGCCGGGGCCTCCGCCTCCTCCCCGGCCGCCGGGCCCATGGCCGCCGTGCGCTGAAGGGGAAGGCACCGCCGGGCCTAACGCTTCCGGGGCGGCCTCGGCGCTAGCGTGGGCGGTGATCCGGGGGCGGAGCGGCTGGGGCCCGCCCGGAAAGGCCGCTCCGCCACGGTCTAGGCCTGGGCCTGGGCGGAGCGGTCTTCCCGGGCGGGCCCGGGCTCCAGTGGGAGCAGGCCGCTGCTATTCCCCTCAGTTTTCAGTGTGTTTTCCGCTTCAGGTGGCTTCTCAGAGAGTGCAGAGGTGTTTATTTTACACGTATATGCGTGTACGTTGTGCGTGTGGATACAGACATATAAAAAAAAAGCAGGCTGGGAGAAGTGCCAGGCTCCCAGCTTGCAGCTACAGACCAGTTAAAGACAGAAATAAAGCTGGACAAGGTGATACTCTCCAGGCGGTTTTAATAGAGCACAGATCACTTCCCCCCCCCCAATGATTAAGTATTTATATACAATGTATCAATAGTGGATTAAAAAAAATATTACAGAATTGAAAATCTGATTCATACAGCAAACAGCTGAAAACAGGGAAGGAACTAGAGGTATTCCTGTAATTCCCTCTGTTTTAAACACTTCCGAAACAAAAGCACCATAGGCTGCTGAAACTGAATCAGATGACCAGATTTACAGATTTTATTCCAATTTAGGCAAGGCACTCGTCAAGAAATACTCTTCTGTATGTACAAGATGAGAAGCCATGGGGCAGAGCAAAGGGTCTGTCACTGTGCCGGGAGCGGCTGGGCCATGTGCATGGCGGGGGCCTGCATCGGCCAGCCCTCCTGGTGGTTCTGCAGCAGGCGGTACAGCTGCTTCAGGTGGGCCACGATGTTGTCCTTGATGTCGGGTGTAGAGATCTGGAGCCGCACGCTGCCGCTGTCAAAGGAGCGCGTGAAGTCACCGGAAAACATTTCGTAGATCATCCGGGCCACAACTGGAATGACCTGTTTCAGAAGAAGTCAGTTTTTTTAGCCTAACGGTCACACAGTATATTCCTGCTACTTTGCAGGAATCGCCTGCCCTGGATGCAGGGGATGGTTTCCACAATAACCTACAGTGCACTCACAGACTCATGCTATTTGGCACACGTAGCATTTGTATTTGCCATGACAAAACCCACCAGCCCTGCTGGGGTTTCCCAGTGTAACCGCAACAGAGAAGAACAGGTCTCTGGTATCCATGGGCACCAGTCCAGAGCCAACGCACCAGCCCTAACAAGGCTGGCACGTGTCACTTGAGAGCCTCAGCTCCTACCTGAACCACAATCAGCTTTCTCTCCCTGGGTTTTCCATCAGGCCATTCTTCTCCAAAACAGAAGTAGATCTCATATGGTGGCTGTTTCTCAATCTGTCCTTTCTGATGGGCAATCAGCTCTAGGAAGAAAAGCAGAATGCTGTGGGGTTGTCCTCTTTTGGTTAGAAACACTCACCACATCCCACCTCATCGCATCATCCCAGGTCTTACCTACACATGGTCCTTTGCGAGAACCACCTCTTAAACACACACAATTACAGTTTATTTCTTGAACGCAGAAAGGCCTTCTTTAACAGCAAGGCCCACCAATGTTTTTCAGAGCATTAAATGAGTGCACACTCACTTTCTTCTGATGCATGCCAGCTCCATGGTCCACTGAAGTTGGGGAAGCGACGGCCCCTACCCAGGCTCCATGCAAGAGCAAACTAATCAGTGCATCCAGGCCGAGCCCCAGTGCAGACCACCCTTTCCAATCGTGCCACCAAGTGCCCAGACCACTATCCAAAGCTATTTTCCAGAAGCAGAAGCTACCTACCGCTTAGGAACGTTTCCAGACAGAAGAGTTTGACTTTCTTTTGCCTCTCGATCAAATTTGGTGTGGTGGAGGAAGGCGCACAGGGACCAGACCAGTACACTTTGCACTGGCAGAGCCGGACAGCATAGATGGCGTGGCCACTGACCTCCAGGATCAGTCCCCTGTCCATAACATCCAGCAGCCGACTTGTGAAGACCTTCTGCCTTTCATTGGTGATTTGCTCTGTTCCTGGAAACTTTACTTGCTCCAAACTAATAGGCCCAAAGAGCTCCTCCTGGTCTGGCATAGGACCCAGCTCTCCGTAGAAAAGTCTGCATCCCTGCGGGTTGCTTACTGTCGTCGTCGGTCCAGTCTCCTTTCCTCGATATTCAAATTTGATTTCTAGGTCTGTCACTGAGAGAGAAACTGTCAGTATGGCTTTTCCTGGACCTTTGCATGTACTGCATCAGCAGAAGAGACACACCATGCAATCCACGCTACAGTCACAGGGGTGTTTCAACTATACACAGTTCTCCATGCCAACAAGCAAACAGCCACAGGAAAAAAGTCAAAACGCTTTTTTTTTTTTTTTTTTTTTTTTTAAAGTACAATGACAGAAAGACTACAAATCCATATACATACTTGGCAGAGAGCTGATCCAGAGCTCAGGGCTGCTGAAGAAGTCATGCTGCAGCGCAGTTGGGGGCATTTCCATATCTAGAGGTTCATTCTTTGGCCATACAGCTTCAGGGCTGCAGTTTTCTGCACTGGCTGGAGCCATTGGAGAATCTACAAAAAGGAAACAACTTCTCAGTAAACCAGGATTTTATTTCAAGCATGCACCAATTTACAAGAAAAACACCTTCACTAGTACATTAGTCTATGCCACCAACCATTGATATTAAGAAATGGAAATGTCTCTTGAATAGGGACATGCTGAGATTGATTCAATTCTTCCTCTTCTTCCTCATCAAGATCGTTATCCTTTTCATCCCACGGAGCTGAGCCAGTGGAACCTGCAAACAAGCATATCCTTGTGGATGGTTGATCAGGGTGAAACACTGCAGTGCATTTCTTGAAAAAAATAATGTAATCTTTTTATTGGGTTTGCACAATATTGGAAATTTGTGTATTTTCTGAATATAATTTAAAAAAGGAAAAATCTCACCTGTACAACATACTATTTTCAGTTTAATATATAATTCTAGAAAGCTAAGGAAACAAACTATCGCCAACATTGGACTGTTTAGCAGAAAACATGCAACTGTGTACAGCTTTATTAATTTTAGTACAGGTACACTATGGTTCAAAGTCCTCTTAAGTACAGCTGGGCTTACACACGGCAGCTGCTTTCTGCTGCACACAGAGGCAGCTTGAGGGTTAATGCTGCGGAGGGAAAGGAACTCGCATTGGACAAACAGGCGTTTGTAACCAGCTCAGTAACCAGCCCTGTGTCAGCAAGGCCCTCACCTGGATTAATGATTGATCCCTGGGACTGTGGGATATCGCACACTTCGTAAATTTTAATAGGATTCATGGGCACCTCCTTGGTGCCATCGTACATCAAATTAAATTCCCGGCTTTTGTTAAGAGCACATCGGAGCTGGGCTTTCCACTTTGCAGGGTCTGGCTCATCGACTCCTTCCTGGTACTTTCCCGTTTCCACAGCCCAAGCCTGGGGACAAAGTACACTGTGCTCAGTCCAGCCCTCCCAACAGAGCAGCTTTTATCAGAAATCAAACTTCCAAACAAATTCACTGTAAAATCCTTCTCTTGCAGAAGTCTTAACTACAGCTCTTCTGATAACAACAGTGGAAATCCCTGCTTTAATAGCTTTTTCCATTAAAAGAAGGGGGAGAAAAAAAGATGTAAATTTCCAAAAACCATTAGCAATTCTGAGCATGCATCTTCATACAAGTTAACAAAGTATAAATTATACAGGGTTGTGCACTGAGTTTTTCTAGGTGTCTCTGGTTCAATACCAAAAGTCATTTTTGACAGTGAGCCGTACTCTGCATAGGAGGAATGGACTCGGTTAAAATGGAGCGGAAGAGCAGCCACAGACATCCAGCTGGCCCTCTCCTTCTCTCACCCCAACATCAAACTATCAGTCCACGATCCCTCCAAGGCAGAGGAGGTCAGAAATTCCTCAAAGGAGTGTAGGAGTTATAATGAGTCCCTTGGGATAACAACATTAAGGACAACAACATTAAGGGCTGTAGTGATGAGTACTGGAAGTTTGTGGTGGACCTCTTAAGATTTATGTAACAGTATTTAATGGTTTGCTGCTAAGAACAAGCCAGCTACCACATCCTAAACCAAGCAGATGAAGGAAATAGCAGCAATGTTCCAGAGTCCATGCAATCAGACATCGTCTCACCTTTGGTGGTCGGAAGGGGTTAAAGAACTCAACACCGTTTCAGGCAGTGCCAAGCTTGGCATCCAGGTGCACAAAGTGGCTTTTCTGAGGCCAAAGAAATAGGACAAAATGTGCCTGGAAACAGCTACCGAGATGCCTATCCAGCTCCTGGGCCAACAATTCAACCCTTTGTCTCTGTTTAAGAGCTGTGGTATATCCGAGCTCTCCTCTCCCTCACCTTGAAGATGGTGTTCTCATCCTCGTGCTGCGGGCTGTGCCGAGTTGCGTGCTTCCAGGGGATCTGAAACCGCTTCGCTTCTCGGTTTAGCCAGATAAGGCCGGGATACATACCGCTATCTACCTGGGCTACCAGCCACGGCTTCAAGCGAACTCTTCGCGGGTGTAACGCCATTGTCTACAAAAGAGAGGGATAATAGCAGACCAACGGCTAAAGGCTAATTGAGACTCATATGCTTTACAAAAAAAGTTAATTTGATGAAAAAGGTCCCTGTGCAGTGTTACTGCTATTGTTTGTTATGTTACTGCATGTTGAAACCACTATTTCAGATTCAGCTAGGTGACTCTTCTGCCAGGAGGGGTTACAAATGCATCACGAAGCGGGGACCATAATTGTTACAAGAACAACAACTAAATATTCCAGTAAGCAGAGACGGCGCGTTATTTGTGTTAACTGAGCGCACGGAGGGTGAGTCTCAATCAAACCGAGCTGTAAATGCTGAGCAGGAGATAAAGCCACAAACAAGCCACAGCAGGAACAGGCAGCAGAATTTCAAAAGCCTCCACGTACGCCGTAGCGAAGGGGCCTATCCGACCTAGCTCTTCTTCAGTCGCGTCAGACGTGCATCCAGGAGGAGAAAAACTAACATGTGCCGAATCAGAGGCTTTTGCCCTGGTTGAGGAAAAGGTGGAAGGCTCAGGCTGAAGGGGATGGGACTGTTTTGTCAGAGACAGGCATCCCTCTGAAAGTTGTTTCATGAATGCTCTGAATGCAGTATAATCATCCGCAAACATCACTGACCTGTAATAACCAGGATGTTTATCCAGAAGGACATGAACTGCAAGTCTGCCCGCACTCCTGTTAAAATCAAGTGATGGTGACTTCGTGTTTACGTTTCTTTAAAAAAACCAATGCTGCAGTTAACTGATCAAATCTGTTGTTGTTTAAGTAGCCCTGTGTTGCTACTACATTTGCAACCAACCAACAATATTTTTCTTGTGCAGAACAGACACAAAGCCAAACAAACAAAACTAATGACGGTCCCTCTGTAGGACGAGACAGCATTTGGTATCTTTAGATTTTGGGAGGGGACTTTTATGCTATATGTGTGCTTAGAAGGTCTACCTCCCATATTCATTTGTAAATCTTGAAACAGAGGTGAGAAATGACAAATATTCCCATTAATAAAGCAGCTACAGGATAGGTAAAACCTTTGCCATAAGCTCTGAATACAGCTGCAGGAGTTGCAAAATGTGTCTAGTAGCAGAGATAGAGGAGGCTCAAAAATCCTATCCAAGAACTAGTCTAGGAACGGGTTTTATTTGTTCAAATATCTGCAGATCCCATTCGGATGCAAGTGTTCATGCAAAATTAATCTGAACACAATTTATTTTATCTGTTAAGCAAAGAAAATGTTCAGATTCAATTGCAAATCATCTTTAAACAATAGTTTGAAAATGTCAAGGACCTGGAGGCATTAGCAGACTGCTTCTCAGGAGCTGCAAGGCATCAGAAAGCAATCATCAAAATAATTTTTGTGCTTCTGACACTGCTGTACTGGTTACCCATGTCAAAAATCCTACCAGAACTGAAGTTTCAGTAGCGTGTTTGCAAAGACACAAAGTCCAGGTTAATCCTGGACTTAGAATTGAGACCAAAACTAGGTATCGATTTCCCTTGCAAAGGAAAAAACAGTGACTTCTCACTGTAACAAAGAAATCCTAACTAAAGCTTGTTTCCACAATCTCTTTTACACTTAACTTTATTACAAGCAGCCCTTTCTGCTTCTAATAACATACACTGTGCACACACGCATTTGCAAGACCAAGAGCGAATTCAAACCCACATACCAGGGAGAAAAATTCATGCCTCTCTCAAACAAAATAAATTCGGTCACATGGAGGGTGTGCTGGTGCTGCTATATGAGATTTGAATTGTCCCTCAGATCACAGACAGCGTCTGTCAATACGCGACATTACAATGCTTTATGACCTTTTATCACCAATGACATGTTGACACAATAACCGAGAGCAAATCAACTTGAATCCCATTGCTCAGCTCAGACAGTGAGTCAGCCTCTCACAACCTTCAACTTCGATCCAGTGGGGTCCACTAATGCCAGAGGCTGCTCCCACCCCGGGGAGCTGCAAGGATGAGCTCGGGGAACGTCCTCACACTATTAATTGGATTTGCCAAGGGAGGCTTGGCACTCACTCAGTACTCCTTGGTGCACATACCCAGGAATCATAGAGTGGTTTGGGTTGAAGGGACCTTTAAAGGCCATCTAGTCCAACCCCCCTGCCATGGGCAGGGACATCTCCGACTAGATCAGGTTGCTCAGAGCCCTGTCCAACCTGACCTGGAACGTTTCCAGGGACGGGGCATCTCCCACGTCTCTGGGCAACCTGGGCCAGTGTCTCACCACCCTCACAGTCAAGAATTTCTTCCTTATATCTAGTCTGAATCTGCCCTCTTTCAGTGTAAAACTGTTCCCCCTCATCCTATGGCTCCATTCCCTGATCCAGAGTCCCTCCCCAGCTTTCCTGTAGCACCTTGAAGGACTGGAAGGGGCTCGAAGGTCTCCCTGGAGCCTTCTCTTCTCCAGGCTGAACAGCCCCAACTCTCTCAGCCTCCCTCCTCACAGCAGAGGGGCTCCAGCCCTCTGAATGGAGAAACCCTGGAAACTGCAATCCTCCAGTTTGCTTTATTACCACTCAAACTGGCTGGTGCGGGGGATAATTAGCACATCCCTGTGCTGCTAATGCATCTCTGGTCAGTGATGTAATTATTCTCTGTACCCCAATTATTATTAAGTCATACATTTTTCCTTGGAGGGGAGACATTCACCCCAACAAGAACAACTCAAGCAAACTCGGGAACAAGCAGACATCCCGCAGCCACTTCCCCGACAGCCGCAGACGAGTGACCAAGGCCAGGGACAGCCCTGGTTAACTGCGGTGGCTCTCGGTGCTGCGGCGCGGTGCCAGCCAGCGTAACGCCACACAGCGCACCAGGAAAACGCGACCTGAAGCCTGTCTCGGCCTCGCTGCACAGATGCTTTCACTCTCCGCCTGCGCGCCCAAGCCTATCCAGTGCTCCCGCTCCACCCCATCACGAAGCCTCTGAAGAAGGAAGGGGTCTTCTCTGGGTCCATCGCTGCGATACCACAGACCTCGTTCCTTGCTCGTTACCTTTGTTTGATTACATTATCCTGTATTTAGTGGATTTGTACTATTTTTTTTTCAAAGGTAAGCAGCTCAACCCTTAACATTAGTGTTCCCACAGAGAAACAGGCTTAATTTCCATCCGAGTGTCTGATGCTTAACCACCTCCCTACACCGGGAACCTATAGGTCCCACCTTTCAGAGGTTCGCACATCACTTTTCTCGTAGCCACCCCTGCAGGGCGAGCAACACACCTTCAGCACAACTAACTTACAATTCAGGGATCCTGCGTCCCAACCTGGCACCCTCTGCCATGCCCGCACAGCCCGTGAAGCTGGAAGGGGCATGAGTTCTTACAGATAATTTGGTTTCTCGGGGTGGTAACAGCTTTGGTCCAAAACCAGCTGTTGGTGAATGTGGCGGGGGGGTGGGGTGGGGGGGGGCAAACATTACCCTTGCCCTGACTCTAGGCCCTGGTTTACACCAGTTTGAAAGACGTAGCCTAGGGCTAGTACAGCCCCAGCCAGGAGCGGACAGGGAAGGGCGCAATAGATGGACCTTTTCAGCGGGCTTTACCCTCCCGGCTGCCTTCGGACCGCCACCCCCCGCCGCCTCCCGTTCCAGCCCGCATCGGGACGCCGGCCCCGAGCCGCCAACCTTCCCACGGACCCCCGCGTGTCCCCCGCGCAGCCGCCCCGCGTGTTTTTCCAATTCAAACCGAACTCCCCCGCCACGGACCCCGCTCCGCTCGCCTACGGCACGGGAGCGGCGAGCTGCCCCACGCGGAACGGGGCTTCGCGAAGGGCGCGCCGCGGTCCCGCGAGGCGGATCCACGGGGCGCGGCCGGCCGGTCCCACCGGGCACCGCGACCCCCCCGCCCCTCACAACTTACCCTTCCGGCGGGCGGGGGCCGGCTCCGCGCCCGCGGGGGCTCTCGGCCGCCCCGCGGGGCCCACGCGTGGGCGCAGCAAGGGGAGCGCGGCCCGGCGCACACGCACCGCCCGCACCGCCCTCACCTGCCCAGGTGCGCCGGGCGCAGCCGCGCCGCGCCCGCCCCGCCCACGGCCGCGGGGGGGGCTCCGCGCCGTGTGTCCCCCCGCCCACGGCCGCGGTGGAGGGAGGGTGGGGGTCCGCGCCGCGTGTCCTCCCGCCCAAGGAGGGGGGGGCTCCGCGCCGCGTGTCCCCACGGCCACGGGGGGCGGGGGGCTCCGCGCCGTGTGTCCCCCCGCCCACGGCCACGGTGGAGGGAGGGTGGGGGTCCGCGCCGCGTGTCCTCCCGCCCAAGGAGGGGGGGGCTCCGCGCCGCGTGTCCCCACGGCCACGGGGCGGGGGGCTCCGCGCCGTGTGTCCCCCCGCCCAAGGAGGTGGGGGGCTCCGCGCCGCCTGTCCCCACGGCCACGGGGGAGGCTCCGTTCCGTGTTCCCCCCCCCCCCACCCGCCCGGAGGTCTCACGGGCAAGCGCCCCCGTCGTCTTACCACGTCTCGTCTCTTTTTAATGGAATATTTAGGAATGAAAACTGAAAGCTCCTGGCTTTTTCGCGGCTCAAAGTGTATCTGGCCCAGCCGATCCGCAGCGACAAAACTTAAAACCCGCTAGGATTAATGCAAAGCCACGGGCACGCGAGTTCTCCCCCAAAAGCATAAAAATCTTCATCTTCTCCATCCCCGCTGGCCCACCTACCTGGGGCTGCGAGGGGGCTCCGCGGCATCTCCCCCCCGGCCCGGCTGCAGCCTTCCAGCGCGATCTCCGCCAGCCTCGCGTTTCATTTCTTTTCCTCGTAGGTGGAGAACCGTGACTCAGTGGTGAATCTTGGTTTCAGGAGATCATACAATACTTTACTATTCAGTTTCAATGAAGCAGAAAAAAAGAGTGGGAATTTCCCTTCTTCTTCCCATTGTGAACACTACGGATAGTGCTGAATCCTGATTTTGGAAAGGCTGACTTACATCCAAAGCTCAGTCCTATGCCAAGACTTTGGAACTATGCAAAATTTCTAAAAATTTTCACACACAGAGAAAATGTAATTCTACATTTTTCTTGGAAAATTTGCCTTGCAAGATAAACGTTCCAGGCTTTATTCATCACTGAAATGTCACCGCTCAGAGGTAACATTTAGCAGGAGTTTGTCAGCACATAATAAAATCTTTCTGGCAATAAGCAAAAGACAATAGGTGACACTCGAAGGTTAGTGGGGTTTCTTTGTGGGATAGCACTGCAATGACAGATTTTAGATGGGTTTGGCTTGTTTATCTGTCCGTTTTTGATAGGCAAACAAGGGACAGCTGCTCCTGTAATACTGCTGCCTACCATGTTGTTATTCCTGCTGTATAAAAACGTACAACGGTACGGCCAATTTGGTGAGCGCCTGGGAAGAGATGCCCAGAGACGTTGGGCTGAACTCCCAGCCCAAGTATGAGGGATCTTTGATCTCTCCTCAAACGGGTCAGCACAAAAGCTGCCGTTCATCCTCCCTGCATTCCTCCGGTCCACATGTCTGTCCTGCCTGGCAATGACAAGCAAATTTAAGGATGCTTCAGGATTGCTTTCCTTTGTGGTGTGATGCTTGGGCAGCTTTGGAAGCAGACACGGACGGTGATGCTTGCATGCTTGCCCGTCTGCGGCAGAAGGCTGGGAGCAGCCCTGGGCAGAGCCTTGCCATTCCTAGGCCCCCTGCAAGGACACTTTGGATTGCCCAACACACAAGAGGGGGTGTAAGGCAGGTCAGGGCTGGGGTATTTAAAATAATGGAGCAATGCGGCAAAACGACTAGGCGAGGGCAGCTCCAGCGTGGGCGAAGGATCTAGTCTTGCCTCCAGTTTCATTGAAGTCGGTCTTCTCGCGCCGGGCGGCTGTGCCTGCCTGCGCCCTGCCGCCTTGGGTACAGCCTCTGCTGCCTTCAGCGACTGGTAGTGCAGATGCCAAACAAATGAGTCTTCTCAGGCCTCTGCAGGGTTTGTTGGGTTTTTTTTCCCCTGAGTTTCTACCAGCCTCTCCTGAAGCATGTGGCAGCATGTTGTGCTAGTGAACTGACGGGAAATAAGCTGTCTTCTTCCATGCTTTTGGCTGGGAAACTGCAGCTTTTGAGCTGTATAGGTGATAATCTCGGGATAGCTCATTACGCAGGACATGTAACCAGATGTTACCTGTTTGCAACTAATCATCCAAAGTGTTCACTCTGACATCATACATAAAGCATTGATCCTCACCCTTCAGGCAGCCAAATAGCACCAACCTCTTTACTGTGGTGTTTTCTAGAAATCATTCTTTTTTAGTTCTCTCTGCTTATATTTACCTCTACCTGCATCTTTTTTTTCAAATCAAATGAAGAAATCCTTTTTCTGATAAACTGTACTTCATAAAGTGACGTTCTACCGGCTGAGAGGCAGCAGCTCGGCCAGTCCAGTCTGCAGAGGACACACTTTGGACAATGAGAGTATATGCAGAGGAATTTTCATACCAGGAGCTATGGGATTTAATTTATTTCAGGGCCAAATTAACATCAGTACTTTTATCTACACGATTGTATATCATGATACCTGCAATAGCACCAGCTAGGCTTTGTAACCCAGGTCTCTTGCAGTCCTTTGTTCCTAGCTGGAAAAGATTGGAGTCATCAAAACAAAGGGGAACCATTTTCTCTCCTGGGAACAGATCGCTAAGTTCCCATAAGGCAAAACAAAATTATGCAATGAGGCAAGACAACGTCCTGGGCATGTGGAGTCTTGCTGGGTGCTCTCAGCGCTCACATTCCACACGCAGCCTCGGCGCAGGAGCGCAGCACAAAATGGAGGGAGGCTTCTCCCCCGGACGCACAAAACTCCCCAGCTGCACAGCAGGAAAAAGGGTGCTGAGCCCTCCACACCCCATCTCAGCAGCAGCACCTCTACTTCTTGAAAGCTCTTTGTGACCCAGAGAGAGAACCCATGCCCTTGCCAGGTATCAGCTAAGATGAATCAAGAAATACCATGAAGGGAAAGAGCTATTTCTTTACACGGTATGCATAACAGAGCACGGGGAAACGGAGAATGCAACAGAGCTACTTTATAAATGCCACAGTGACTGTGGCTGCCGAATACCTGTTTCTAGTAGGTCTGGCTAGGAGGCAAATGCTGGGGGACCGATCCCGTGTAACTTTTTTTGATGAGCCAGACCTCAAGCTTCTCCAGTGCAGACCAGTGATCTTAGAGTCAGGGGCTGAAGTTTGTCTGAAGTATTTGCAAAAGGAAGGATTGAGGGTTTTTTAATCCTGTTGCTTTCTTCTAGGCACAGAGATAGACAAGCAGGATTCCTCTGTATTATTAGATGAAAATATGCCTTTTCATTGAAAGAGAGTGGTCTTAACCTTTCTGGCAACACCTCTGGTCCTTCCCATCCATCTCCAAACTTCTGCTGTACTGCCTAGATCCTCTTCTTGCTGAAGACTCCTAAGAGAAACCATGCATTGCCTGGGCACCCTTATGTACGGAAGTGCAGAGCTATGCTATACTCCTGCAGTTTTGTTTAAATGTGCATATATACATGCAATACCACTGATGGGTTACTTACAAGTGTGAGTAGATTCAGAGCAAGCCCTGTTCTTATAGCAGAATAAGAATTGCTTTACTGTTCTGCAATACAAATTTTTAGACTGATTCCAAACTATTTTTTCTGTATAAAATTTTTTCTTTCCAAACCAGTAAAAAAAGTTGCAAAAAAGTGAGCAGCTTAAATCCTCCTAGGCCTCAGTGTTATCATAATGAGGAGTCTATTATTCCCTATCAATGCTGCTCCAATCCTCTTAAAAGAAGAATCCTAACTGGATACTGGGCTGGCTCAGACACTTTTATAGCTACAGGTCATTTCTTTGCAGCTGACACAGCTAATGGTTGGATTCAGAACACCTGGTGTGATATGGGTAAAAGCTGGTGGCTGCAGTGAGCAGGGGCAGGAGGGTTTGGGTTCTGGTGGGGGGTTGCTGTGGAGCAGAAGGGCTAAAGGCAGAGCTGGGTGTTGGGTCTGGCAGAAGTGGTGAGTGATGTTTGGGGTGAGGGTAAGCAGGAGGAGCATTTCAATGGATGAAGGCACAAAAAGCAATAAGGAGAACAAGGAGACCTCAGTGCTTTAAAAAATAGGGAAATAAAATGTTCCTGTTATTTTTAACTGAGAGTTTTAAGAATAATTTGTGAAAATAAGAGCAATATGCATGTTTGTAACTATGCATTTACAAGGTCCCTCAATCAGTTTTTACAGAGTGAAGCTTATAGTAGGCATTCAATTAACTTTATGTATTAGCAGTTTTTTCATGTGAGTACTGCTAGTTGTGTTTGCTTATTTTCACAGGATTTGCTCTCTGTAATTGCTGTTTGTTACTATACCTTATTTCACTGAAATATTGAGTATCCCCCCCCAAGCAGGTAGTATAGGTCAGTATTGAAAAACTAATGTTAGGGAGGTTCACTTGCAATCCCTTTTTTCTTAGAAAAAACTACAGTAAAGTGAGGGGGTTGTATGTTGTGTAAAGGGAACCTCAGCTCCCAGATTCTTTGGCATGCAGGTATTAATGTGCAGAAGGACCCTAAGCCTCTGGAGTCTGCTCCTAAATAGGGCACAGCTCAGAACATCTGAAGGTCTTTGTGACTCATGGGTGGGAATCTCCTAATGATCTTAGTTATTTTTATACGTGCCCGATACCACATCTTATACTGCCCTAATGCAGAGAAGCAACTCTGCCGTCACCCTGCAAGCACACAAAACTGTGGTGGTGAAAACTGGAAGAAAGAAAGAGGAAGAAGAGAGTAAAACATAAAAAAAAGAAGGTGAAATAGCAAGACACAATATTAACATCAGAGGCACAAGACGGTAACAGGAAAAAGCCACTGAAGGTGATAAAAGGACAATACAAGCAAAGGACTGTAGCAGGGTTTTCCTTTTGTTGCTTCTTTTTTTAATCTTGCTTTACGGAGTGAAATGGGACAGCAGTTCACCAATGCCGAAGGGGAGCAAGCTGAGATTGACGTTGCCGAATTGCAGGAATGGTACAAGAAGTTTGTGGTTGAATGTCCCAGTGGGACTCTCTTCATGCACGAATTCAAGCGGTTCTTCGGGGTCCAGGATAACCGTGAAGCAGCAGAGTACATTGAAAACATGTTCAGAGCTTTTGATAAGAATGGGGTAAGTGGTGAGGAGTTTTTACAGTGATTTGTCTAATAATCCACACTTCGTCCTTCTGTAATTTTGGGGGGTTTTGGTGCAGTTCCCACCCTTGTTACTATGCTTTGTGAGACTAAGGCAAGGGCAATGGGCCTGCCAGGGCAGAAGAAGGAGCACATGCTGCCCCACTCTGTATGGGCTGGTATGGGGTTATCTTCTCATAAATCTGTTCACAGATTAAGGACAGAATGTCCCCTTAAGGGACTAAGGATGGATTAAAAGTTTGAAACCTAGGCAGTTGCATTTTGAGACAATATTGTTGGAAGATCCTCGAATAGCCAAAGTTGCTACATGGAAAAAAATATTTATTTGTTATAATAGAGGGGAAATTGTGGGGAAAGTCCTACTCAGGCTTGCTATAGATTGGAGGAAGCGTGTATATATACAGTACGAACAGGTGGCATGTAACAAAATATTGATTTTTAGCTGCTCAAAAGTGAAAGAATGCAGAACAACTCAGACATTCTGGTTTTGATTCCCTTTGCTGTATTTGTCATCAGACACCTGGGAGAAGTGGGCTTTCTGGTTTAGTAGCAGTTCATGCATACCCGTGTATTGGTGCAAAAGACAGCATAATACTCGCCTGTGATATCTTAGATACTCAGAAGAAATGTAATACGGTTGCTTTTCTCATCTTGAAACGGGTAACTAATGCTTGCCAAACTTTAATTTTTTTTCCTGAAGCTATTGATCATATTCAGAGTATGGGGTTCTTTGTTTCTCTGTATCAACAGAAGAAACAGGGAGACAAATACGTCATCTCTCAGACATACAAATGTCCCTTAAGCTTCCTTTGAAACCAGTGACAAAATCACACTGAGGTGGTAACAATAAGTCAGTTTGTGAGAAAGGATAAAAAAAGCTATGGAAGGTGTGGGCAGATCAGACCTGTCTCAGAATTTGAAGTTGGCAAAACCCAGATTCCTGCAAAAAACTGAAGGTCCAGGTCCAAATTCTGTTATGAAAGCTGTGCAGAAAGCGTTGCAGAGCAAACCATGCATAAAAGGCAAAGTCTCATTCCTAGTTTCTAGGAGTTTTCCTAATAAGACTAAAAATCTGGTTTTAAGGGATGCTGGTACTCGCATATATTAAGAACACTAAATTGGGCCTAGGGTCCTGTGTTTGCTTAAATATGCCCATATGATCGATTGAGCAGGACCTAACAATCTAAAGGATTATTAGTAATGTGGTAAGGAAATAAAAAAAAAATCCCAAATTGTCTTTTTGTGCTCACTGGCCTTCAAAGTCCAGTAGTAGCAGTTTTGGGTGGCAGTTACTGCCAAGCATTTCAGCGCAGAGCGTGCCGGAGAGGAGATTCGCAGCCCAGGTCTTCCAGGGGGTTTTGCTACCTGGGTCAGGAGGGCTCTAAGGTGACATGGGGCCCCGGCTTCGCCCTGGGGATGGCGTTGATCTGCATGAGGGTCATCTGTGGAGGCTGCTGAGGGAGCCCTGCATCCCTTCACTGTCTCTGAAGTTTTTAGGAGGATGAATACCTGATGTAAATCCTTTACTGTGGGTGTTCTTGCTGGTGCCTTCTGAATGGTGACATTTTCATTGTCTGTCTTCATCAGCTGAATCAAGATCAAACAAGGGGGAAGGATGGAAGAAAGGGGGGTAGTGGTTGGGTGTTGGTCTCATTGGTGAAGCAGCTGAGGCTCTTGAGAATGGCAATCCATTCCCAAAATGCTTCCTGCCCTGATCCTCATCTGCCTCCCCATCCTCTGTGTAATCTCTGTTGCCTTGGGGTATTTAAATTGCTCATTTCTGGAGTCCTGGCAGGTGTCCCCCCTTATTGCACTGTAGGAAAACTGCTTTGCTCTCTACTGTCACTCCTTGGGAACTCATCCTTGGGGCAGAGGGGTATGGCTGTGCTTACTGATGGTCTTGGACTGGCACAAGTCTTCTATAAAGTGAGAAATAAATAGCTGTCCCATGGAGTATCTTCCTGGCAGTTTTTTATCTATGTTTCAGAAGCAAGTTTCTATCAACTGCACCCAGTTAAGTGGCATTCAGATGCTTTTCTGTTTCTACAGGATAACACCATTGATTTTCTGGAATATGTAGCTGCCTTGAATCTTGTTTTACGAGGAAAACTGGAACACAAGCTGAGGTGGACATTCAAAGTATATGACAAGGATGGGAACGGCTGCATAGATAAACCTGAGCTGCTGGAAATTGTTGAGGTAAGTAGGCATTGCCTAATCACTTATTTAAGCAATCACAGTTCTTTGGCAATGTAATGATGTATATGGATTTTGTGATAATCAGGTTTCAAGGCAGCTGTGGGCAGTGATGAAGTGAAAATGCCTGCCCTGGGTGAAAGGGTCATGTGCTCTGTGGTTTGGTGGAACCTGATGGGGTGTCTGAGGGACCAGTTAAACCCACTGCGGGCAGCCTGGTCCCTGCTGCTGCTGCTGAAGCTGTCCAGGAACGCAGCATCTGGGTGCTGTTGTGAGGCTTCTCTGCTCTGCCTTTCCTTTCAACTTTTTTACACCAAGATTCATTGCAGTGGCCAGTGGAAGAGGGTTTCGCCCCATGCTCCTTACAGCAGCCGAGTTTCCTGCCTGAATAGCTGGTGAGAATACACTGAGAGGTGCAAATTAGCACAGAAATCCCTTTTGTAATTATTCTCTCTGGGTTTCTGTTATGTTCTGCACTTAGCTTTAATTAATGACCGTGTGAAGGTGAGAGAGGAGGCCTGAGGCTTACAGATGGTCAGACACAGGGTGCCTGGGTTCTTACTTTAGGTAAATATCTTGGTGATTGTGCTAGAGTCACCCCTGCACCACAGGTGCTGTAACGCAACCTTGCACACCAGTACTTGTGAGGCCTAATCAATGGTTATCAGACATTTTAGGATCTTAGGTGAAATGCAGTGTCAAGAAAACATCAGAAATGGAATCTGTGGAAAGCAGGTCCTTTTGGCTGGGAAGTGTGAGCAGGTTGTTACCTGCAGCACCAGCAGCAGGTGTGGGAGCATCTGGGGAGCTCGTCTGGGGCAGGGACAATTATAGTTTTGAGGTCAGCCAGGAATTGGCCAGAGCTGTGTTAGGCCCTTGCTAATCCCCTCTCTGGGAAGACTTCAGACAAAACCCTTCAGCCTAAGGAGTAAAGTTAATAATGATCAGGTGGTTGTCATGGGGAGGAATAGATAAAATCTGCCCCTTTCCAATGACAAAGTGGAACAGAAACTATGGGTCAAAATATGCGCTAATACAGGTTTGCTCGTGCAGCTTGGGCACAAGCTCCCTGGGAGAGAGGACTGGGTAAATCCAGATGTGTCGGGCCTCAGATGTTAGAAAAAAATCATACTTGAAAAGTCAGATGATTTTCCCATCTGTGAAGCTCTTGCCTTGTTCTTTGCAAAGGAACCCTGAGGTCTGACCAATATATATTAAGAAAATAGGAGGGCAGCAGCTTCAAAGAGCAAATGAAGTAATCCACAGTGTGTGTGAACATGAGGTTGGAGGTTTCATTAAAGGTCTGGGGCTGTCGAGTGGTAGATCTTTCTAGAAAGGTTAAAACCGCAGCCTTTGTAAAAGACCTTTACGCTGTTGGGAAGATAATGGAGTTCACTGCTTTTCATTTTCCAGTCCTTCTCCTAATTTGTGAACTTCTTTTCAGTCTATCTACAAGCTGAAGAAAGTGTGTCGGTCGGAGGTGGAGGAGAGGACCCCATTGCTCACGCCAGAGGAGGTTGTGGACAGGATATTTCAGTTAGTGGATGAAAATGGGGATGGTAAGCGATTGATGGCTCAGATTGCATTCATGCGTAATGAGAAGTTATCTGTGCTGGACAGGCTAGCTTTAATTACATCTATCAATAAATCACTGACAACTATTACGTTAGTCATGGGTTTGGTTCTGGTCTGTTTGTTAGAATTGAGAATAACTTAGTGCGGTAGGAGGAAATAATCTTCATTGCTATTTTAATGTAAAATACACAAGGGCCACTGTTCCATCTGGATTTTGGTGCCATGCAGATCTAATCCTCTGAAAGCCCCGAGTGGCCAGAGTGCAGGTCCCAGCCCCAGCACAAATAGCCTGAGTAAAGACAGTGGCTCCAGTCAATTTGGAGCTTGCAGGATCAGACTTGCTATCCTGCCGGAGGAGCATGTGCAAGCCAACGCAACACTTCATGTTAGGCAAGGGGATGGGGCAGGGTGGATGCGTTGGGTTACAGCGTGGTGGTTTGTCTTGGCTAGCTGGCCTAAACTGTATGGGGAAATGAAGTAGAGCTTTTGTCTTATTAGCATATTTTCTGAAACTTAGATGGGTTTTTACTCCTGCCTTCCTGTTCTTATGTCTTATCTGTCATGTCTTGTCTCCCCATCTTGTGTCTTTCTCATCTCATACACAGGGCAGTTGTCTCTTGACGAGTTCATTGATGGGGCCAGGAAAGACAAGTGGGTGATGAAGATGTTGCAAATGGATGTAAACCCTGGGGGATGGATCTCCGAGCAGAGGAGAAAGAGTGCTTTGTTCTGAGAGAATTCAATTCTGATACAGCTGAAAATGTGATGCTGACTACAGCTGTGGCTGTCTTACTCCAGGGTGGTAGTGGCTTTCCTTTTTAATACAATCTCAGCATCAGTGGTTTAAGAAGCCATATCTCCATGTAAAACCCATGTGCTGTGTACTGCTGGTACCCAGAGACTATTTTTGGCCCATGAATAAGTCTTTCTGTGTACACAATGCCGTGTTTGCCAGCTCTGGTTTTTGGTTACACCTCAAGGAACAAACTTTTTGTGGCTTCCTGCAGTGGATCCTGGGCAGGGTTTTATTCTGCTGACAGATGGGGTTGGGAAGTGAGAAATCCTGATGCAGTGGTACTGTCTCCAGTGCAGACTAGTGTTTGCATCATTCATACCTGCAGAGATACAAACACATCGAACCAAAAGTGACAACAAAAGAGGTGCTCTGGCAGGCTTTATACATTCAGGGTATCTGTTACGCATAGTAATATCTATGCATATTTAGATTATGCTAGTAACAAAATTCTTGAACGCCACCATATCACTATCAAAAAAGAGAATTGGATTATAAGAGGTAGCCAAGACAGTACACAGAATTGAGGAAAATAAATGTGTGGGCTGGACAGGTGGAGTGGTAACTCCTTGTGTCTCCCTCCTGTGGACCAGACACTGCTGCTTGTGCCTGTTCAGAGACCTGGGCTTCTGTGGGGCTGGAAAAATGCTGTTTCCAAATGCTGAGCAGCAGTAGAAATGGTAGCTCTTTACAGCCACGTTTAGAGGGCAGATTTGCACAAGTGTGATCCTGCTCCTTTTGAGCCCCTGTTTCTTACTGAATCATCACTCTCAAACAGCTTTTCCTGCCCTCTGAAGATTGAATGAGCTCAAGGAGCTCCAGGACTTTCACTGCGCTGGGAGAAGCTTTGTGTGGAAGGAGAGATGAGGGTTTTGCTTGGCAGTGTCTCTGCAATGAGAGGATTAGCACTGCTTTATTGGCAGGACCGCAGAATGGAACAAGTGACAGAAAATCCAAGTGAGTTACTGAAGTAGTACAGTGGTTTTACACTGGACTTAATTAGCCACAGGCTACAGATAAAATTTGCACAGGTTGTAGGCTGAGCTCTGCTATTCTTATGGCTAACCCATACACCTATATCTATACATGTATGTGCAAAGAGAATTTGAGGTGAACCAGTATTTTGGTTCACCTCTACTGGATTTATTGGATTATTTGCAAGAAAAATTTCACCAGGAAAATGAGGTTTTGTCTATTTTATTTTAATTTTCCCATGGAATCAGTGGGCCAAGTCACATCCGTGGAAAGATTTGCAATCCCTTTTTTGTGGCCTTTAATTATGACTGTAGCATCTGTCATTAGTTGATTAGTTTACTGGTTTGCAGTCTTGTCAATTTAACCAATGCTTAAATTCAGGAACATGAGGAAGTATTCAGGATAAGACACAATCAGTGCTAGAGTTCAAACCCCTATACCTTTCCACTTCTAAATAGCCTTTCTAAGAGTTCTCTGTAAACACACACTGGCTTGTGGCGTGCTTACTTATCAGAGCAGATTAGACTCCTAGTTTATGCTGCTGTAAGGCAGCTGTTTAAAGCTCATTCAAGTCAATGGTTTATCAGCCAAAGATCTGAAAGAAAAACCTTATTCTGACTCGAGGGCCTGGAAGAAAAGATTCACTTTACTGATTTTTCCGACTTGTGGATGAATGTTTTCATGATAGGATGCAAATCTCTAATTCCTTAAATTTCAGCAATTCAACCAACAAAACACACTTTACTTCTGCTTCTCACACAATTTAAGTGCATGTTTACTTACTATAGTTGTATACTGCAGGTTTACTTAAATGCTTTAAATTTTCGTATCCTGTTCACCTGGTCAGATCAGGCAGGGAAGAAGCTGTTTGGTGTCCCCCACACCAGCAGTCCTCTGCTGGGGTGGTAGAGGGCATCCTAACACTGAGCACTGCTCTGGTTGTTGGTAGGAATTTTGTAACACATGAATTTAATAAAGAATTATTTATTAAAATTCTCTCTGGTTTGTAGTATTTATTTTTCACTTAGAATGAAGGTGAAGGCCTGTGTAAGCACCCGAGTATCTGAGCAAAATTGTAGTCTTTAAGACTGGCATATAATGAATTTAAGGAAGGTGTTAAGTGTCACAACTAACATGGATAAGGCAGAGATGGTGATGCTATTTGCAGCTGCAGAGTAGGAAAGGAGTGTCTTCTGTTTAACTTCTATATAGTAATGGTGGAAAGCATGTGTATGATTAAAAAAAAATATATATATCCTGATTGGAATATGAAATAGTTGGTGACAATAAAGTAAGCTGACAGCGCTGCAATGAGATGGACCCTGTTTTGACCATGCCAGGACTGAAACAGGAACCTTGAAGAATTTAGGGCTCAAAGTGCTGGACTCAGCAGTGGGAAGAGGGATGCCTCTACCTCTGGCCCGGGGAGACCTGTGATAGTAGCAGTGCACATGGCAGATAACACTTGCGTTTGTGCTGGCATAATCCAGTGGAAAACTGTTCCTCTTATCAATTGTGTAATCTTTTGTCAAGAAATCGCAAGGTGCTTTAGTCTTAGTCCTATTTTTAAATCCATAGGTATAAACACTTTGATCTCTTCCCAAACTCCATTCAACATTCGCATCAAGCTGTTGATGTCAGATATTTTGCATAATCCATTTTTCCAGACTTACAGCCCAGCTAGAATTGGATTTGACTGATCGGATTTCTTTTTAGTCTAAATTGGGAAACAGGATGGCTTGGAAAAGGCAAATGCCATGTGATTTTTTTTCTGAGCTGCTACCATCTGCTCTGATGTTTGATGCCTCTGAAGTTGGGTAGGACTGAAGGTGAAATAATCAGGTTAGAAAGCTGAAGGCAAGGATGTTGCTGATGGGGAGAGGCACCAGGGAACAGGAGCCAAGGAGGCATCGCATCCTAAAATACTCTGGAAGGTGCATTCCCAGGGAAACCTCTGAGCAGTAGAAATAATGAAGCTGAGAAGCAAAGAGGATAATTACATCTAACTCTATGCTTAGCCGTGTTCTTTATTTGTCTGTACACCTGATGTTCTCAGAGGGGAGGTTCACCCGTGGGTAGCCGAGGTTTGGTGGCTGCCCAGAGGGAAGGTTTGTGTCCAGGTCATTCCCAAAGCTCCCATGTGCAGCTTCCCCTTGAAAACGTCACGTTGAAATACAGAGTGGCCGTGGCAGGACTTACGCAGCCCCACGCTGATCGCTATGGGGACTTTCTGTGCTCTTACTCAGTTGTTTTCTCACAGCACCCATGCTCAGCTCTGGCAGTACGGGAGAATATTCCTGCCTTCCTGCCTTCCTTTTAAAGGAAAGCGCATCTCAGAAGTTTAACATATTACCCTTAAAGACCTCGTATTTAAGGTAACGAATGGTGTTCTGGGATCCGATGCGCGATAGGGAAGAGCGGAGCTGTGCTGGCGGGCAGCCGCAGCCCCTTGGGGACACGGGACCTTGAGAAGCAGCTGGCTCAGAACCTGTTTTGTTTCATTTCTTTAACTTTTGCTCTTCACGCCCTCACGCACGGGGACGCACAAGGAGATATTTTGGCAATTTGCCGTCGTCCGTTCCTGAGCGCATCATCTCCCGTGCGTTTGACTTCGCTGTCTAAGAGCCCACCGGCTCGATTCCCGGTGGGATCCCGGCATTCCCGAGCGCTGCTCCCCGCAGCCCGACGTGCCGAGCCCATCCCCGGCTCCCCCCGCGGGGACCGGCCGTTGCCCGCCCGGCGCTGGCAGGCAGAGGGCACTGCGGGGACGGGGACGGGACCGGGACGGGGACGGGACCGGGATGGGAGGGGGCAGCCCCGGCTCCCCCGGGGCGAGCGAGGGGCGGTCGGGCGGGACACTGGCAGCGGGAGAGCAGAGCCCCGGGCTGGGCTCCCCCGGCCTGGAGGCGTGCGAAAGGATGAAGCGCTGCTCGGCATCCTCCCTCCCTCCCTCCCTTCTTCCCTCCCTCCAAGCCGGGCTGGGAAAGGCCCTGCGCTGCCCGGCTTCCAGGGCAGCCCTGCTCACGGCAGGACGCGGGCGCAGAGCCCACCTCGGATCCCTCCCAACCTCGAACGGTTCATGGATCTCCCATGTCTGCATCCCTCAAAAGGCAGATGTGCACTGCAGCTTTTAAGGTGGCATCTAAACCCCACTGAGATAAACGGCGTGGCGCTACCGAAAGTCACCCGCTGGGTGGTTTTAGCATAGCAGCAACTCTTCTTAACCAACCTGGCTCCAGGGACTTGTCCCAGGTCACTTGGGGTGAACCGGGACCTGACCCCAGACCTGCCGTACAGCCTCGCAGGCCCGTCGCCCCTCCGATGGCAGCTCCTGAAAAAAGCCTGTCCTCCACACGCCGGAGAGGCTGTGCTGCCTCATTCACCAGTGATACCGTCACAAGAGTGAGCAATGTGCCCGTGGCTGGCACCTGAACAACCACCACTATTTTGGAATAAATTAATTATGCATGAGTTAGGGCAAAGAGAGTCACAATATTAGTTTTTAATTATTTTTAATTTGCTTTCTTAGAGGCTGAAAAAACATCCTTTGGAGAGAGACGCTGAGCTTTGAAAGGTGCCCTCGGCCAGCCAGCGATTCTGAGACAGCCCTTTTAGAATAACTTTGTCTTTATAAATAGAAATTGGGCTTGTCAGGGCTGCTTCTGCGGCTTCTTGGGCGTGCAGAGGAGAGAGAGGCTGAAGGAAGCATGGGTGGGACTGAATGCGTCTCCGTGGAGGGAGTGTGCACGGAAAGCCCACGCTGAACTCGCTCCCTCCTCACCGCTGTTGTAAAGACGAAGCGCAGTAAGTTTTGTGCTGGTTGTTTGTGGGGGAGTTAATTCTGCTGCAAGGAGGAGAGTTACTCGCTGGGTAAACAGCTCAGCCTGGCTCTAAGAGCACGGTTGCAGCCTGCTCTCTCCTGCACTGGTGTGACTGGGGTGGCCGGACAAGCTGGCCCGTCAAAGGGTTCCTCTCCACGGCCTTTGGTTTGCGTGCCTGTCCAACAGCACCGGAGCGTGAGCCGGGCTGTCGGGGGGCAGCTGCCGGGGGTCGCAGCCGTGCATCCCACACTCGCCGTCCGTCTGGTCGGAAAGCAGCGGCGGGAGGGAGCTGCGGGGCTGCCAGCCGTGGCGCAGATGGCAGCATGGAGGAAAGCAGGAGGTGCCTAGAAATGTGGGTGGGTAAAGCAAAGCTCTGGAAGAAAGAGTTGTAGGATGACCCAGGGGGTGAGGTTTTATTAAAGCAAGGTATGCTTGCTCAGTGCAGATGAGGTTCAGAAGAGCAGGCAGCGCTCACAGGATGCGAGAACCCGGGAGCAGCCCCTTTGCTATGCTGATTCTGAAGAAAATGGACCTCTCCCTGTGCTTGTGCTGTTCTTGCAAAAGGACTATTTTAATGAAGCCAAAACAAAGGTTTCTGCACTTGCATGAGATGGTTAATCTGTCCTGCTGGAAACAGAATGATTGATTGTAAGAGAGAAAAAGCACAACCTGAAATAATCTTGTAAAATACCTTTATTAGTTCACTATAAGATTGGAAGTACAAAAACTTCCAGGTAAAACACTGTCAAATGAAAAAGATGCACAGGAAAAATCGTCAGAAAGTTGCTTATGAATTGCAAGCGTCCAGTGCTAAATAACAAGTCTTTCAGCTAGGCAAGAAATCATTCCTGGTGTCCTGTATTGCCTCACTACGCCTGAAACTTGCTCCCATCAGGTGAGGAAACTCCTCTCCGGGAGCAGCCAAGGCGCAGCCCGGGGCAGGGACGGCGGGTGGTGCGGGGGGCAAGGCCGCTGCTCCCGCAGCCTCCCTTGTGCGTGTGCTGGGTCCTGGGTGCAGCCCCTGCTCATGGCACTGGTAATTAGCACCGGCAGAGGAGTTTGCTGTGCCCAGGATGCTGTAGTAAGGGGTGACTGGGTTTTATTCCACGGGGCACGGTGCTTGAGCCCACTGTTCCGTCAAGCTGGTGGTACCCATTGCCTGCTCAGGAATATTCAGGTACTTGCGGATGCTCGTGGCGCAGACACTGCGTCGAGCCCGTCTCTAGCAGCACACCCCTCCGAACTGCGTGCGGACGATTCGCTGCCGTTGTAGGTAAGACCACCTGATGCTCGAGGGTGCCACGGAGCGTAACTTGCAGGAGAGTTTAACTTTGTTGTACAGGTGATAAGACATGCAGGAATATTCCTACAAACATTCAAAAGTTTTCCCTCTCAGGTTACTGCCTTTGCAGCCCTGCCAGATATTTGAAGGAGAAACATGCCCTTAAAGTTCAGATAGTTGTTAAAAAAAGGCACCATTCTATGTTTTAATGCTTTTAAACAAAGAAATGCCACTGCACTCGCCACTCCACCACTCTCCTTTTTCTAGCTCATAGGTGTTTTTATCTTCCATTATCACTAATGATTGCTAACATAATAATAACAAATCAAAGAGCAAGTGACCAAAACGGCTGATCTTGTGCTCTGGAAATATATACGGAAAGAGAAGGTTCAGGTCTGCTTTCTAGGTTTCCTACATGTGTCCTTGGGGGACCGTGTCTCACCGAGGCCAAGTGCCGCGCAGCCCTGGGGTTCGTCCCCCGCAGCAGCTGCAGACTCTGGCGTCGGCCACGGTCTCGGGGTGAATTTTGAGGTGCTCTCGGAGCGTTATCAAACCGCATCGCGTGGTGCCATTCCCCTTCTCAGGGAGGCGAGTCTCTCCCCTCTCTCCGCTCAGCAGCAATGTCCAGAGGCCTCCGCACAGCAAAGGGCCCGGTGGCCCCGGTGGCAGTCCCGGGGGTGGCTCTGTGCTTCCAGCGTGAGGAGCTGCCATCACAGCACCCCCTCTTCACAGCAGCCTTTCCCCTCGCTGGCCGGGGCGGCTGCGGCAGGCAGGGCCAGGGCAGTGCCCAGGGAGCTCCGGGCTCCCCCAAACCCTCTGCCAGGGGAGCGGCGCCTTCGGAGAAGATCCTGGTCCCTGCACGAGCGAGGTAGTCTATGGCTTGTCGCACTGGCACGGGGACAGCTCACCAGCTCCCGCAACCACAACCCGATTTGTTTTAATAATGCGAGGGGGGAAAAGTAGAGGTGAAGGGAAGGTGTCCCGGGAGCCTACTGTGCAGCCTCCGCCGCCTGCTCCGATTCCTGTGGGTTCTTCCCATCGTTCTGGATCAACCGGACGATGTGTGTCAGGTCCAGGCTGCGGGTGAGGATCTCGAGCAGCATCTCATCCTTTTGCACACCCTCCATGAACTCTTCCAGGGAGAGCTCGCCTGCGAGAGCACGTTCAGAAAAGGTCTGTTAAATCCTGCAGCCTTTCTCCTCCCTCCTCCGGCAGCCTCGGAGCAGTCCCCCAGGAGCTGCATGGACTATAAAACCAGGCCCTTCCCAGGGTCCTGAGTCTGTGTGTCCAACACCCCAGACCACATCACAGCTAATCCCCGTGCAGATTCCCACCCTGCCAGTATGACGAGGGACAGTTTGCAGTGTCCCCTTGGGCTGCAGCCCGCCCAGGGGACAGGGAGCTAAACCTTCCCGGAGAGCCACTCTCTGCCAGCTCTCCCCGTGTCCTGGTGTTTTGGGACATCCAGCATCTGGGATTGCTCTGGCAGACTGAGCTGCAGGTAGGGGGGAAGTGGGAGCAGTGTCTGGCATTGCGTAAGAAAGTTCCTCACCATCTCCATTTATATCGATTTTGTCAAACACCATGTTTGTGAACTCCTCGGCTGTCATCGTTTCGTTGCACCGGTTGATAGCTCGAATAGCCTGGAGGGGAAGAAGGACACAGAGGACAATTACCCAGCGTTGTGCAGATTTATGTTTCCATCGGTACAAGTGGCCAAGTGACTGGACATGAGAGGCCAAACTTTTTTGCAGGCAGTTGGGTTCTGGAAGGAATAAGTCCTTTCTAAAAAACTGGAGATTAAAATCACTTAAAAAGGCAATCGATGTATTAAAAGATTAAGCGGGCATACTGGGATAAGCCAGGAGCCGTTCACCTCTGAAAATCCTCAGATTAAATTCAAGTGCTTATCTCAGCCTGGGTTTCAGTGGACGAGGTTAAATAAGCCGCAATGAGAAGACAAGGGGTTGCTGCGTGTCGGAGAGTGTGGGTGCCGTGGGGGTGTGGGGTGCTCGAGACAGGTCCGGCCAGGGAGGCCAGCATGGTGGGAGGACTGGCAGAGGACAAGCAGCAGGTTTGGCCAGTGCCTACTAATTTACCAGGGAGTTGTTTTTCGGGTTGGAATATTCCTGTTACAACCTTTCTGTCTACCTGCGTTTAATAACCATTGTCTGTGAAAGCAATGGAAAAAGCTGAGCCCACTCACTTTGATGATGTTTAGCAATTCTCCCCGGTCGATGCAGCCGTTCCCATCCACATCGTAGAGCTTGAAATACCATCGCAGCTTCTGATCCACCTTCCCTTTCAGAACCAGGCTTAGAGCTGCCACATACTCCATAAAATCTATGTAGCCATCCTAGAAGCAGAAGGTTGGAAGCTAGATGAGGTTAAAAGCAGAGTCAGGCAGTAAGTGGTTTTGCTGGTCACTTTTGGAAGTCCCCACTGGAAGACCAGCGTGTGGCCACCACCCTGCTCTCAGCAGGGGCCTGGGGAGCGCAGCAGGGCGCCGGGTGCGGGTCCCCTGCACGCCCACCATTAAAGGCAACGCACCCTATGGAGAGGGCGCCACGTTGATCGATGCAGAGCCGTTATGTGTTGATAACGAACGAACTCGGTGTGTGCACCCGGCTTGGGGACTAAGGAAGCCTCGAAAGCTAGCCCGTGCTAAAGGAATGTCTTTATGCAAAGCAGTGGTAATTCAGAGGTCAAAGAGGAACAGGCTTATGGAGATGAACCCTCATGGATTACCTAACGTTATCCTGTCTGCACACACCTACAGCTCTTTTCTACTGCAAGGGGGCCTCGCATGCACGCCTCCAGGAGAGGAAGGAACTCAGGAATTATCCCAGCGTGGTGCTGACATCTCGGGAGGGGAAGGCGCTGCCCTGTCCCTGTGCCATTTCTGAATCTGCTTCACATTTGGTCACGTCAAAAGCACAAGCAGTTTTATCTTTGACTTTCCTCCTAGGTGTTTGCCCACCACCAGCTCACGCCACGGTGGTAGAGACGTTCAGCTGGGCGCGCAGACGGCTCTCCAGCCAGGGTTACGGTACCAATGCAAAGCTGGGCTGGGCTGAGCTCACGTGCCACCAGCCTGCCTCCAGACGCTGCCCCGGGACGTTCCCAGCTCCGAGGAAGCCTGCTAAAACACGTAGTGCCTGCCGCAGAGCATTTCGATGGCACATACCCTTCAGATACAAAGCACTTTGAAGGAAAATGGTACGTACTATAAATCACGGAAAGTCTTTGGGAGGCAATAAGCCAGAGTTTTGTCAATGAACAAAGCCACCACACCACGGAGCAGGTTCAAGAAGAGATCATCTGCTTTATCCCGCCGCTGCAAAAGCCAGATTAGGTATAAATAGCTACTGAGCCCCATTCCCAGCAGGATTTCCTGTGCATCAGTCGCCTCTTCAGGCGTGCATTCAAACATGGGCAGTGAGCAAGGTAAAGGCCAAGGCACAAACAAAATACCTAAAGGACTTAGGGCCTGGACTGTATTATTTTCAGTGGGATTAAGCCCACTAAGCCCCTTGCGTTGCCATAAAATATATTCTTCATCTCACACGAGGTGCAATTTCAAATCATTTGCGAGTAAAGGTGGGTGATGTTTCCTCTTGGAGACACAGCATCCATCTGCGGCTCCGGTGCTGCTCCCGAGCTGGGAAGCCAGCGCTGCTGAATGCGTGCAGGTGCTCCGGGACTGCCCGCGCCGGGCTCCGGCACAGCCACAGCCCGAGGTGCACAGCCTCTCCACAGGGAACAAAGGGCCCAAGCTCCTTATCGTATGGGACTGAGCACATGTAATAAAATCAATGAAACTGTAATCCACTTATAATTTAAAACAATGGGAAAACAAACCTGATCTGTTCTGTAAACCATAGCTCATGCCTCGCTGCATGGCTTGGGAACTCGCTGTTTCTGCATGAATGCAGCACTTGTTCTCACGCCGCTCGCTTGTTCCCTACTGTCACAACATTTGCTATTTAAGGATTAAAGGGCACTTCATTTCAAAGGGATCACAGATGAGCAGATAAAACCCCACTGTTTTAATAATTTAAAAGCAAAAGGGAAATATAAATTCTGGGAGAAGTCTACTTTCTCCCAGAACAGTCAGCAAGTGAGTAGTTCTTGTTGACATTTTTCACCTTACAGAACTGATCTTACAATTTACAAGGCCATAGAGAACAAAACCATACATACTTAGATACACATCTATATTGCGCACACCCCAATACACCACACGTGATCGCACGCAGGGAGCAGAGCACAGCTGATCCGGCGCGGGCTGAGCGGGAAGGACAGTATTTACCTTATTAAAGTCAAACGTCTCAAACATTTGCTCAACGTATTTGTTCGCTGCCGGACTCAGGTTTTTCAAGCCAAAAAACTGTTTGAACTCGTAGAGGGTGAGCTGGCCAGAAGGACACTCCGTCATGAACTTCTTATACCACTGGTGGCACTCGGTAGTGCTCAGCTCCTCCACGGCTTTCCCGTCCATGTTCCCCATCTCCACACCAAGCGCTAGTCACTTTGCAGCCAAAAATTTATGTTTTCTGAAATTTGAGGGCTTTCTTTTAAATTCTGCTTCTTGCCTTTAAAGTCCAAATGTCCCCAGCACTGCAGGGATCTGGAAAACACAAATTGCCTTGTGCGTGGACTGTCCCGATTCAGTGGTGGTGGTGACGGATGAAAAAGACACCTCTCCGCAGGAAAATTCAAAAGCACAAAACCCTCTTTGGACAAAACAGTGACATTTAAGTACCCAGCAAATCCCTCCCTGGCCAATGAGGCTCAGGGGGGTGATGGGCTCCTGCCAGGCATTAAGAGTTCAGGGTTAAAATAGAGAGGAGGTAAAATGGGAAAGTCTTGCAGATTATAGGCCCAGCAGGAGATTATGAGGGTGGAATGTTCTCCATGATGGTGTAATCTCCTAATCCACTTCATTTATGATTTTGTGTGAGGTCACATGAGCAATAACTTTTGCACCAAAATCAGGGTAAGAGGAAAGAGAGAAAACCACTCGGAAGTCCCTGTGCTGTTACTGTCTTTTTGGTCTCCCTCAGTCGGAGGATTTCCAGACGGGGCTGTCAATATCAGCTGGAAATTCAGGGAGAGGGAAGTACCACTCCAGCTCCTGCAAGAGACGCTGTGAGGTTAAATTTGGTGTGCTGAGACAAACATAGAAACGTAATTGCTTTGAATGGTAAAGCTTTAAGTGCTTTAAATGCAGACACCAGATGCTGTGATGATCTTCTCCCGGGGAGCTCCCTCCCCACCAGCTGCTGGGTCCCCGTCTTCAGCCTCTCCGGTCCTGCCAGTTGAGCGTTTCTTCCACAGAATCGCCCCGCACATCCCGGAGCGTGTCCTGGCCGCTGCGCTACCAGAACTCAGCTGACACCAGTGGAGTTGAATCCGGCTTTGATTTTCATTTATGATTAATTACCATGAAAAATTCTCCATGTAAATATGACCGAAACCAATGTTGGTTTTACCCTGATGCACAGCATTCAGGGAAGGACTGCAAGATAAAAAAGCATATCCTCAGAAAGCAGCATGGGCCAGATCCTCCACTAGTAATGAAATCGGTGTGACTACTGGACCTCTGCCAGCAGAGTCTGTCCTATAACACGTACGTTTTTATATCTGACAACTTTAAGACAAAGAGCCCAACTTTTATGTGTTGCAGAGCTTGGTATTGCTTCCGCACTGAAGTAAATCAGGAATAACTCTGCTAAAGCAGGTGGCATTACACAAGCGTAAAACACTTATGAAAAAGGAATTAGATTGAGGAACGCTAATTGGATGTGCTAATCCTGCACTCGCCAGCAGCAGGAGGCACAGGTCCGCGCTGCGCACAGCACCTGGGAGTAAGGAGAGCCTTCAGTGGGGGCCCTGGGCCACGGGGGACACGGCTGGGACAGCCCCCCCAAACACTGAGAGGGGCAGCAATATTGAGGCATTCATTAATAGCAGAAAGGTTGCGTATTAAACGTGGATACATGCTCGCCAGCTGTTTGAAGAAGTATTTGCTAACAGTGCCTCCAGTTCCCCAGGTCAGGCAACGCGCTGCCTTCTGGAGAAGAGCTGCGGGGATGTGCCAGCGGAATTTCAGCTCCAGTTACTACCTCATTTCTGAGCGCTACAAATGAAGCTGCTTTTCCATTCACTAAGAACAATACTTTGCCTGTGTCTAGGAAAGCCTAGTGAAAGAAGGTGACCTTTCAAAGAAGGAGCAGAATTTAGGCTCAGCTGGGGAAGCTGCTGAAACCTTCCTGGGTTTTGCAGCTTCTGCTAAGGCCAGGCTTGTGCGGAGGAGCCTGGCTGGGTGGTCATTCCTGCTGGGCCATGTGCTGCTGACACCCAGTGCCTCCGTGTAAGCAGGTGGCAATAAATGACAGGACAAGTCAGACCGGGTTTTTAGAGCAAAATCCACACTGCATGTTTTTCTGGGGAGCAGTGACACGACCTCACCACCCATTCCTTGGCGCACGTGTTCACTGCTGGTCATAACTCAAACACTCAATGGGAAGCTGAAGTCACACCAGTCACTGGTTTCATTGCTTGGGCTTTATTGCTCTCCACTATGGCCTTCTGCCCAGGTTGGGTCTCCATTTCACAATGTTCGCACTTGATATGTCCATCACCTTCCTGGTGTGGTTGGTGTCACGGTGGTAGCGGTACCCGCAGGTTGGCTTCTGCGCGGTGTAGAAGGGGATGTATGAATTGGAGCAACTTGGTTTGTAGAACAGAAACTTGAACGAGTTGGGCTGACGGCCCCCAAAATGGGCGACAAAAGGAACAAAGTGAGTGGCCAATGGCTGGTGACATGCTGGAGACTGCTGGCTCATTGGGACAGGCGGCGTGTGAGAGACCTTCTGCATCGCCTTAGTCTCTTCCATTCGCTTTGGTCTCTTGTGGTCTTTGCCAGGGGCTTCTGGTGTTTTAGTCACCTGTGGAGCAAAAAAGCCAGACAAATGCATTGCAGTTGCCCCCACACTTTGCCATCCTCATCTGTGCTTAAGGCCCCAGTGCAAGAGTTGTGTACTGGTGACCAAAAAGCAACAAACCAGGAGAGCTTAGGGGGTGCCAGCCTGCTTACACTCGCTCTAAGGGCAGTCAATACGCACTATAAATGCCGAGAAGTTAGGCATTTACATTTCTTTAGCTAAAAATCTAAGGTGGTGTTACTTCAAGAGAAAATGAGTTTAAAAGCAAATGATGTACTGGAAATATGGAGGCGACAGTGAATATAAAGCAAAGTATACTGAGGGAATGCACACGATGAGACTCAAAGGACTTGATTCTCTCGACTTGCATTTCAGCTGGTTATTCGTAACAGTGCAGAGCGAAGATAAAGTGCTACCCAGTTTCTGATGTCCCACTGTCAGTCTGACATGACTCACCTTTTCATCACTTTTAGGGGATACTACATTTTCCTTCTGTGTTTGGCACAGGGGAGGCCCCGGTCCCAGATCAGGAGCTCCATTACAACGGCTGTGACAGCAATACTCGCCCCTTGCAAAGTCTTCACCACACCACAGCCACAGCAAACCAGCCGTGAAGATGGTTCAACCCAGTCTGACCCACAAGACGCAATGGGCCGTATCAGTGATGCCAGCAAGATAACAGCATCCCTTGCAAACACAGCCTGGGCCATCAGCTCAGCCGGCTCCAGGTCCCCCTGCAGGGACCCAGCACCCCCCCGCACCTCGTACCGCCATGCTGATTGCTCGTGCCAGAACTCTCAGTGGGTTTTTTCCCCCCAGAAACATGAAGGGAAAAACAGGGTTGTTGACTCTTGTGAAGTAAGCTCTTCCTTGTCATCAGCTGGGTCACATTTCTGAAGACCTGGAGCAAAGGCAGTGCCATCACCCGTACGCATGGCGCAGGGGACCAAGGGCTGCAGAAACAGCCTGGTTCGCCTGCGCATTTGCACCAACCCTTTGCAGAGGAGGCGGTGTGGATGTGTACCCCAAGACAGACATGGGGCTAACTTGTCACCCACGGCTGCTCCAAGGCTGTGCTTGACTGGGAAAGTATTCCTGCTGCTGTTATTTAACCATGACTCAGTTATCTTGTTTCCATTGATGACACCTCTGTGCTAATGGAAACTGGCTCTTCCCCCAGCAATTATCTGCTTTACTCCTGGGTGTCCTAAATAAACGCTTTGCTGTCTGGCTTTATTTTTAACCTAGTAAAGAGGTTTCCTAGTTTCCGTGACGCCCTGGCTTACTTGGTGCTCTATTTCTGTTCCCTGTAGCTGGCTCTGAACACTGGCTCCTAAACCTATTAGGAGGGGGACACCCGCAAATTGTTTAGAAATCTCCTTAAAGCCTTTGAGGGAAATGACCAGATCCCCACAGGTTCACCACCTCTTTTTGTCACAGGTTTCCCCAGTACAGCCACCTGCCAGACGCTTGAAAGGGTCTGCCGCAGGGGCTGAGGAGAAGTGTCACTTCAGCAGTCGCTACCACAAGGAAACGTCAGCCCATTTTTTCCACAGGGGATAAAATACTGGGATTTTGACTCCTGAAGAGCAGATTTTCTACCATGACAGTCATTTCAGCGTGGTTTGTGGATCCCTGCTCTGAACGCACTTGTTCAGAAATGATTATATTCACACAGATGCGTGGTTATAGCTCATGGCCTTTCTCGCTGTGGAAGATAAGAGGCAAGTACGCACACGACTGCGCTGCTGCAACCGCATCCGCCCAGCAGGGAGGCATTCATGTTATTAAAGCAGTGCATTCGGGGTGTGGAGGTGAGGCCGTAGTTACTTTGAAAACCCAACTGCTCAGTCATGTAGATGCTTTTGAGATGTGCGAGCCCTGCACGCGCTCGGCCACAGAGGGCTGACGGTCGTTTCCAGTGGCGGGCAGGACAGCGTCCCAGGGAGCGCTGAGCTTTGGGCTTTGCTCTTGCAATGGGGTTCGTCTGCCCTGGGCGTTCCTGCTCATCCTCTGGGGCATCTAAAGCTTGGCAGAAACATCTTTCGTGCCTGGGTGAGTGCACCTGCTTACGTGATCACAGTCTTTGAGGGGAAGCACCAGCTCAGTGCCCACAGTGCTATTTACGGCACTGCCAGAGCTCTGTGCCTGAATTAGAGAGTCTCACGTAATGCTGTTGCATCCAGTCATACATTTAGAGATCCCTAATCCTTCCCAAATTGTCTCTTGTCTCTCAAAGAAGATCCCCACGGGTGGGGTCACAGAGGGAAGACCGACTGCACTAATGCAGAAAGCACGAAGGGTTCAGACGTCCAGCCCAGGCGAGGGGTTCCCCTGCCTGGCTGCCAGCGCTGCCCCCCCGCCACTGCCGCCCCCCTCGCTCTGCAGCGGGGAGTCCCCACTCCTGCAGCTCCTCGCTCGTGCCCGCGGAGCCGTCCCAGGACTATCGTGTGCTGTTGGCTCTGAGCCCTTGGCGACCCAAGGGAAGAAGCCAGCTGACGGCAGTGCAGCCGGGATTTGCACAGCAGGGGAGGGACAATGCATCACACGGACACCACCAGGACCCTTTTGTCCTGGCCACCCTCAGGGCAAGGGTCTTCCAGTCCCCTGCCTGCAGGAAGGGGACATGGCGAGCGGGAGTCCCTCCTGCCAAACCACGAGCCCGGGGGTCCCACCTGCGAGGTCATCTTCCCGGCAGGGACCCCGGCATGCGGGGCCGTCTGGGGCAGAGGCTGGAGGCAGTGCCGCCGAGGTGGGCAGCGCTGGTTGTCAGGGCCATCGGGGCCACTCAGAGCCATTGTGACCACCGGGGTGTCACTGGGTGGTGGCTGTCACAGGGGTGCCCAGGCTGAACAGGGCTCCTCAGGCAGAGGGCACGGAGGAGCGCAGGGGCTCAGCCATGGAGATTAGGAGGGTGCTGTTTCTCCTGGGTCGATGGGACCAGGGAAGGGTCGCATCCCAACAGGAACCTTTGCTGCTCCCAGCTGGAGCACTCCGGGCTGCTCTGCTGGCCCTGCCACCCCCACCGAAACTTGGCCTTGGCATTGTGGACCCACTCCCCCTATAGACACGAGCTGTTTCTCTTTCCGTGGGTGTAGTTTGTCGTTCTGCAGCCACACACCGGGTTTCTCCTCCCGTCCTCCCCTCCCTGCTTGGGGTCCGGCTGGGGAGCTGCACCGCACAAGCCCTTCGCACAGCTGCGAGTGCGGCAGGGAAAGATCCGCATCTGCAGGGTGCAGCTCCTTACGCCGATGCAGAGGCAGATTGTGCTGGGGTGTTTACCTGCATTCGGATCAAAGGCAGCCTCACACTGCGGTGTGTTACATCAGAGCAGTGCTCACATGGCTATTTCTATGCCATAAAATCTGCTGGCGATCTTCCAAGTGCTTTCCCGTGCTTTGTGCCCAGCCCGGCCCACCTGTCCCTTCAGCTGTGTGGCCTCTATCGCTCGGGAGATCACGGCCAGCGGCAGTCGTCCTCCCTTGGAAAATACAGCCATGCCACCAAACTGGGCATCTTTTCTGCGTCTTTTGGGTTTGCACTTTGCAGAAGCCAGCCTGCCTAGCAGCACACCTCGCACGCTCTTCTTGCTAGTCCTGAGCTTTTTCTGGTCTTCTGGGGGCAGGTCCATGCTTTACGGGGGGGTGCGAATATTTTTCATCTGGAACAAATATATGGGAGTGTACACATGACCTCTTGCAGACTTGTTTAGCAGCTTGTGTTCGCTGGGATAATACATTCACCTCCAAACACACATCCCTTCATGTTGTGAGGAATATGTTTTCCTACGCTCACCACCCAGGGTGAGGCAAAACCATCGCTGGTGGGGTGGCACGGGTACAGCTCACCGCCCCCGGAGCTCGCGGGTGCTGCTCTGGATCCCCCCTGCCCCTGCGGCGGGGGCAGAGGAACACCCCGGCAGCAACTGTCAGGGAGCTGAATCACACTTTCCCGTTCCCGCAGAGCATCGCTGCAGCCCTGCGGCCCCTTTGAAGTCTCTGTGTTTTAATGACATTTTGTGGGACACCTTCGTGCACCAGCCCAGGCTTTCTCATTCCACGGGATTTTATTGGCTTCTCTTCTTAAAATAGTTCCTCTTCTCCTTTTCCTTGTCTCGTATATCCTGTTCAATTTGTTCGGTCAAAGGCTGTGAATATCAGCGAGCACATAAGCCTTGCCTGTCTTGCAAAGATATTTTGTCCTTTGTCTTCCCAGTAGTGAGCCGGTCCTTCATTTCATCCGATTTCTGCTTTCGAGAGGTGCCAGTGAATTTCCTTTAAATGTCTGGGGCTCAGCGAGGTGGGTTCCTGCGGAGAGCTGGCTCCAGCACCGCTCTCGCAGGAGGAATGTTGTTTCACAGTTTCCATCCTATTCCGCTCTTACCTGCAGGCAGGACTACCCCTTTTACTACGATCTCGGCTACAACACGACCGCAGGTCCCGGCGCTGTGTTCCCTGTGCAGCGAGCTCCGGGCGGGCAGGAGTCACCCTCGTGCAGATGTTCGCAGGATTGCTTCCTTTCCCTGCCTCACGCAAACAGCAGTTAAGATAACTGTCAGAAAGGGTGCGAGTCCCGCTAATTGCAGGCCTTGTGCGCGGTGCAGAGCCGCCCCTTCGGCATCACCCGGATCTCAGAGCGGGAGCGGGAGCCGGGCACAGGCTGCCCACGGAGCCTCCCCGCTGCTGGCCGGGAAAAGGCATCCGGCCAGCTGGATGGAGCTGCACGTCTGCAGAACAGGCTAGAGTCTCTGAAAACTGTCTTAAATAATTATAGCCCCTATATTACAAGCACAGTATTGAATCCACATGGTGCGACATTTTAACTCTGTTTTTCTTTCCCCCTGTTTGCCATTCATGTTAATTCTCTTTATTGAAGTGCTGCCTGACAACTTCTGCTGTGATTAGATTTTCCTTTTGAAATATCATAGCAGTGCTCATTTTTCATTGTTCACGGGTGATTGAATGTGTTGCCCTAATTTGTACTTTGTGTCAAGAAGAGGTTGTGAAAAGCGTAACTTCAAAGTGATTAAGTGATATTTATCACTGAAAAATGAAATCTATATCATTTTAACTCTCAAAATGTGGTGGAAATAGAAATAGATGTAAGACAGGATGAACTCACCCTGAAGCTGTGTTTCAGAGTTAATGTTTCCACAGCTATTTTGGGTTTAAAGTTCTCCAGAAATCCCAGCATTTATTAATAACCGATGTTACCCATTAACTCTCAATTTTTACTTGTATGACACAGAAGATTGTTGGCAATGCTAGACGCTTGCTTTTGTACCTCAAACCAGAAATGATTTGGGGTCAAGTCGCAATGTCTTTAAGCTTTTGTGTCAAAAAAACCCCAGACCCTAGTAACACACAGGTCGCATTGGACAGGGAGATGTTTCTGGTGGCGCATCCTCCCACCGAAGCCACTGGAGATCTGCAGAGGGGCTCATAGGTGTGGAGGACGGGGAGTTTAATGCTTAGTAAGACGCTTCCTAAAAACTCGGTGCTAATTTGCTTCCTGGCACACACATGGCAGAGGGAAAGGATCACACTTCGGCTTCTCCTGACTCTGGCTGACATTTCCGTGTATTGCAAGGACACCTGCAGAGCTCAGACGGGGATTCAGGTCCCAAGGTACTGTGCAAGCAGAAAGTCTCAGGGCAGGGGAGCCCAGCCCCTGGGTTATTCACCAGCAGCAGGCGAATAAACAGATAAACACAGGAGACAGCGAGGGAAAGATTGAAACTCTCAAACCTAAATGTTTAGTAGACGACCCAACTTGAAAAGATTGATAGTTTGGGTTGGGTTTTTTAAGCGGAATCAGATGTTCAGCTATTTATCGAGCATGTCTATTGGATATATGCTCCTTTTCTGGATTCGTTACGGTGGCCCATCCACCTAGTCACAGCCAGTATCTTGTATCACCCAGTGAGCGTCGTGATATTCGTAATCATCCACCAGTTTCTCATGGTCCCTGATGATATCAGTGACCACCTTGTCTCGCCAGTCTGTAAGACGCGTTTGTGTGGCAACCGACACGAAAGCAGCCGGTGTTGGCCGACCTGTTTTGCCAATCCAAGTACGAGGGTCTACGGGCCCATTCGCACTGCGGCCCCCGCTGACCCTCGAGGTTTATCTTCTCTCGTCTGCTCTTACCTGCGCCCCCCAGCAGCAGGAAGGGGCTGGCACCAGCGGCCCGGGGACCCCCAACCCCACCACGGCTGCAGAAGCCCCTCGGGCTGGGCCTTCCAGGGATCCCCCCGGGGCCGGCCCTGCCGATAAAGCCCCGCCGGGGTTTCCTCTACCGGGCGGGAGCGGTTGTGCAGCCCCGGGGTTGGCGGGAGGCACCTGGGAGGAAGGAGGGGCCGAAGGTGGGACCGGCCCGGCCCGCCCCCGCCCCGGCAGCGGCCCCGGCCCGCCGCGGCGGGGATGCCCGGCTGGGAGCGCGGCGGGCAGGGGCAGGTTCCGCCAGGATGAAGAAGCACCAGCACTCGGTGCAGGGCACCTTCAGCCGCCTCTTCGGGAAGCGCCACTCCAGCCCCGCCGCCGCCGCTGCTTCCCTCTTCGCTACCAACCCGCCCTGGATCTTCACGCAGGAGGTGACCTCGGACAGCGCGGGTGGCACCGGTCAGTGTCCCCCTCTCCTCCCCCGGGCTGCCCCCGAAGCGGCCGGTGGGAGCCCGCCGCCCGGCGGGGCTCCGGGAACGGGCCGGTGCCGGCGGGCGAAGGGGTCGGACGGCGCCGGGGAGCGGCGGCGGCGGCTCCTTCGCCGCCCGGTTGGGAAACGGCGGGAGGCGTTTGGCGGGGCTGGGTCACCCAAGGGCGAGTTCGAGCCCGTGTTCCGCGGGCTGGCCAACCCCCCCAGCGCCGGGGGGGGGCGCGAAGGCTCCGCACCGGCGGGTTGGGACCCTCTCGGTGCTCTCCCGGGGCCGTAATCTGCGCCGGGAAGTGAAATTTGCCCGAAGCAGGCTGATAAATAGTTGCGAATGTGTTTTATTGCTTCCAGTAGCTCTTTCCCACGCCATGTTTAAGCTGCTCCTTCCCGGGTTTTAGTTATTTACTTGTAAACCTGTTTCTTGGACTGTGTGAGGGGGGAGCTGAGGGTTGCGTATTCCTCAGGATTTATTTGTATTTCTTTGTGGGTTTAATTGCAATACTGTGCCCTGGAGGCTCATGTAGGAGGGAGCCAAATTAATAGTAATGGAGCCAGGTAGATAAAAGATAGCAGTTTGTGGATGAAGTTTGGTGGCCGTAAGATTCCAACAAACGCTTCCAAGCTTAAACATGGAAGCGCCGCTCGCTGAGCTGGGCGATGCGAAGCAGTGTCCATTAAAGCTATTGCAAGGTGGTTACACCCTGCAGGCCGAGCTGGTGAAACTAAGATAAAATGTGACGGAGAGTTTCATGCAACTCTTAAACACAAAAGGAAAATTGCTGATTTCTAACTGTCGTAAATCCGAGGAGGATTCAAGCTTCCTTCTGATGTGGTTTGGATTAAAAAAAAAAAAAAGTCACTGTGTCTGCGTATTACAAGCCTGATTTCCGTGGTTGCAATTGCAGTACAAAGGCATTCCTCTCCGGTGTGGGGAACTGCTGCGCAGATCAGCTTGCAAAGTAAAAGCCAGGAGTCCTTGAAATCTGAGCGTAAATAAAAGCTGTTGAGTCACTCTTTAGCATCCTCTTGGCATTGATATCATTAATTTGTGTAGGGTAGTGTGACACACACAAGCTGAGTGACCACGTTCAGGGTAACGTGTGCTGAGGTGTGGGCTCGTCGCGAGGAACGGCATGGCTCGCAGCTAAGCCGTCCAAGGGGCAGATTCTATGGTATCCTGAATTCCTCAGTGCCACGGTCTTACCCAGTGAAGCCCCATCCCTGGCCGTGGCTCCTGAATATTTGCCGCATAGCTTCACGCCGTCGCTGCTGCCAAAAGGAGTCCACCGCTCTGCTGATCCCCACCTTAGTTTTTCATACAAAGTAAACACAAGTTAAGCAACGTGGACTGGGTGTAGGTTTGCATGTCACTGACTCAGAGATTCCTGAATATAGTGACTGATGCCGCCTCCTCGCTGGGAGCTGCGGATACCCCAGCGTCAAACCTGCTACGCCTACTCCAGGTGATGCAACCCTGAAGTAGGAAGAAGTTCCATTACATGTGTTGCGGATCGTTTATTTTATTTCCCATGACTGAGAGGACACAAATGTCTCTAGAACAGGTTGAATGTAAAAAAGTGGCCAAAGCATAGTTGGGGCCAGCCGCTTCCGACAGCCTCCGAAGGCGTGTTTCCCGATCCCTCCTTCCAGGAAACGAAGCTGGCAGAGCACAGGTCTTACTGGTGACAGGCTCTTAGCAGGCAAGTCCTGTTTATCTAGCAAAGAAAACACAACTACAAGCACTTCATTTTACTTTAATTAAATGCATTCAGGTTAGCGATGCTTAGTAATCTAGGATCAAAGACCTTGTGATCTTTAATCCAGTTTCTCACTGAGTTTACCTAGTGTCTTGTTTAATATAAAACTCATCGTTGCAAATCTCTGAACTACTCTAGAGCTGCTCCATAAAGCTGTCTGAATCCAAACTCTGATGTTGCTTTGGCCTTAGTTCTTGCTGCTTGCTTGCCGAATGTGGGGTCACCCAAGGGGTTATGCAAAAATAATAATAATTTTGTGGCACCTCAGCCGTGCTCGGGACTCCAGCAGCTCTTCCGCTGTGCTCGGGCCCCTCACGGGCAGGGATGTGTTGGTAGGACGACACTAACTGAAGCCCAGGCTGATGAGTATTTTGAAGGCTGAAAAAAACGTCCTTTTTGTAAAGAATCCCTTGTACTGGTGATAAGGGAGAGGAAGTCGTGACTGACTGTGAGGACAGTGATAGGATGATGGATATTCCTGGGTGTATCCCAAGGTAACTTGTGGTGTAGATGGTGGGAGAAAGGAAAAGCATACATGCTTGCCAGACTCAGTGGCGTGTTTCAAGGTTGTGCGGAATGCATCTGCCTCCAAACCCATAACTTTAGCAGAGGCCTGGATAGCCCATGGCCAGCCCCTGGCGTGGTCAGGTTCTTCATTCCAGGTGTTCATGCAAGTGCTTTTCTTCTGTGGGAATACACACACAAGCGTTTGCTCCCCTCTTTTTGCTTTTGGGGTTGGTTTTTTTGTTTTTTTTTAAACTAAACTGTTTCTAAGGGAGGTTCTTGCCTGATCTCTGCCAGTCCAAGGAGGGCAGAGACTTAGTGCCAGCTACATGCTATGGCAGCCCATCATGGGTTGGGGACCCCAGTCATCGGGTCAAGCAGCGTATGGAGGGCACAGGCTGTGCCTTGGGCCAGCGAGGGGCCATGCGGGAGCAGGGACATGCAGGAGGGAGCGGGGACACTGGCTGGGGCCCTGGCAGTGGCCGGTTGCTTGCACGGTCTCAGGGACTGGGGTGCAGCCAGCTCCTCGGGCGGGCAGTCCTGCTTCAGCGAGCGCTGCCCTCGGGTTTCGGAGGTTTGGAAACGCCGCCCAGCCCCTTCGGCTGTGTGCGGAGCTTACACAACCCTCACCTTCCTGCTCCTCGCCTTTTAATTGCTGTACCACACTTGACAGAAACTGTTTCTGTGCTTCACACTTCAGCATGGGGTCGGGTTTGAGGACTGCTTCCAGACTTGTTATTTTTTGGAGGGGAGGGGTGGGGGGAGCTTCTTGGTGTTTGTGTTTTGGGGTGGAGGGGGAGAAGTTGTTTGCTTCACCCTTCTCACTGAAACCACTATGGAATTCTGTTAGGTGGGAGCACTCCTGCAGCGTTTTCTCTCTGATCACAGCTATTTTGCAGCAATTCCCCTCCCTTCCTCAAACCCTCATTTTTTTTCTTTCTTTAATGTTGGTCTCCTTGGCTACGAATTATTTGTGTATCTCCTTCCAGCCAAGGTGGGGTTTACATGCTTCAGTGCTTCTGCTTGTTAATTCATGCTGTTAATCAGACACAAAGAACGTAATTAAACTAATTTTATGAGCTTTATTCACTGTCAGAAATAAACCGGCCCAAAAGGTGTGGTTCAAGGTGAAAGCACAGGGCTGGGAACCAGGAGTACCTGCTGGTGTCTCCTGCTTGTGACACCGGGGCTCGGTGGCTGCTTTCTGCTGTAGTGTCTCCATTCATGGTATTTCGTGGGAAGACATTCGGAGCCTTTCTCCGTAAGGCAGGCTGCAGTGTGAAAGTGTGATTTGTCCTTCAGTGCCAAACGCAGCAGGGGTCAGAGACCAATTGCCCCAGCAGCATGCAGAAGGAGAGCGGCTGGGGCACTTCCCTCCCGCTGCCCTCAGCCGCTGGCAGCAAAAGATGGAGGGGAAAAACTTCCTTGGGAAGCCCCTGCATGTCCCGGTTCCATCGCTGTGTTTAAGCGGTGCAGCGAGGAGTTCCCCTCCGCTCACCCTGGTCCTGGTCCGCACAAGCCAGCGGGCAGCCAGGGGTCAGGGACACCTCTGCTGTCCCTCTCCGCTGAATAAGTGACAGGGACCTTTTGTCGTGATAGAGCTGAGTGAAGAACCTGTAATTAGCTCTGCGCTTTGATGCACCCGCTCTGCCCACAGAGCGGTCGGCAGGGGAGGAAGGGCAGGAGCTCTCCCTCCAGTTGGCGTGGCTGGTGGTCAGGCTCCGCTGCTGCCTCCCCCCTCAATTCCAGCTGCTGGCAGGTTGGCCAAGGTCGGATCCTGCCTGCACTTACGAGCTGGTTTGTGTCACCTCTGCGGGCACCTGTCCTGGACCCACCTCCCGGTCTCCTGCGGGTCGGAGCCTTGTGGCACTATAAAGAGCTGATCCAGTTGCTCCTGAGGCATTTTCCTTCCCTAAACTTAATCTGAGTGGGGAGTGAATTGAGTGCTTGTGCTAACTTTTGACCCTCCTGAGGTCGAGTTAAGTTAGCTACAGTTAGAAGTAAGCCTTTCGGAACAGGCTTGACATCTGTGCTCTCTAAACTCCAGCGTCTGGAGCTGCGGGAAGGGTCTCTGCACCTTGTGGGTATGTGCCAGGGCTGCCAGCGCCTGCCCGGGGATCCTGCGCACCTGAGACTTTTCTCCTCCCATCTTCAACTGGACTCTAAAACACCCGGATACTCCTCAGAATCTGATGGGATTTGCCCATTCCTGGGAGCTGATATAGCAAGTTCTTCACAACACTCTTTAAAATTAGGTGGTGTCCAGTGTTTTTCCTGTTGCCTCGAACGCAGTGCTGCTGCTAACAGTCTTCTCTTCCCCTCAGGTGATGTGATTGAAGTGTACTATGGTGACAATCGCTTTGGGACAATGACCGACTCTGGCACAGCAACGCTTAAACCTCGTCCGAGAGTCCGGCCGCTGCTGACTTTCCTACCCCTTGTGAGTATCCGTCTTGCCGCTGGGATTCGTTACGGCAGCGCATGTAACTGGTGCCCAGAACCAGCTGGGCTGGCTGCTGCTCTCATCCTCTACCTGGGGGAAGAAATTAGATGAAAAGTAAAACCACTCTATAATAATGCTGGGTACGAGGGATTAGGAGGTGATCTGAGTTCAAGGCTTGTGTGGGACATAGGCAAGATACTCAGACAAGAGACGTAAGCGCCATCAGACTTGTATTTTCAATTAAAAAAAAATTTGCTGAGCATGTAGATGATAGATCTGGCTTGCACTGCGTTTTATCTAGCCACTACTGGCAGTATCTCTCTCTGGATCAGGCATGTTGCAGGAGAGAGCAATAGCAAAGCTGTGTCCTGTTTACAGCAGGGGAAGGAGGAGGCGATGCAGCAGGTGTCTGTGCAGAAGCTGATTTTTTTCCCGATCTCTGTATGAAGGAAACCATTCCCTGCAGAGCTACCCGTGCTCCAGCAGCAGCTGGATGCAGGGACCGAAGCAGCAAGTGCCAACACCGCTGAACCCAGAGGTGGCTTTAACCCAGCTGGGACTCCAGAAGCCACACGTGCCCATTGCTGGCTTCGCTGCTCTGCTGCTGCGTGTGCTGAGCAAGCTTTCCTCCTCCACATAGCACACCTCGGCAAAGGTCTTACCCCCTAAAGAGCACACTGGAGCGCATGATTGCTCACAGGTATTTTGGAGACTAAATCTGAAGCGATACACGCAGGTCACTGAAGGTCACTGAAGACAGTAAAACACTTAAAAGCCTTTGGTCTTGACAAGAAAATCCTCTCTGAGAACAGGGGATGTTTTTCCTCATATATCCTTGTCCTTTCGAGCAGCCATCACCTACAGCAGAAAATGGGCTGGTCTGCTGTCACCTGCGTGTAATTAGACGTCACTGGGGTTGTGCAGGTGTCATTTGGAGGACAACTGGGAGGGAGAGGGAGTTTGTATATCTATTGGAGAGCATAATTAGGAAGTTATGGGGTTACACAGGTTCTACAAAGGAGTTGTGCCCTCCATGATGCCTTCCAAAAGATCACACGGGGTGAAAAACCTCACCTGGGCTCCCAGTTGAGTAACCGTAGGACTGGTGCCTGAGAAACTCCTCTCCAGTAGCACAGGCTTGGGTGTGCGACCACAGCTGGCACCCCATATTACCAGGCTTTTAGAGTCTAACTGGCTTTTGCATATGGTTTTTTTTTTGAGCTTTCAAATGTTTTACTAGTGGAAGTGTATGTAGTAGAGGAATAAACAGCACAAATGTCCCTGGGATAAATACGAAGGGCTGTCACCCTAGCCACGGTGCTTTCCTGCTGTCTGCAGAAGCACGGCCGGCCCTGGGGCTTTTTTCCCCTCAATTGCCCTTGTGAGGGTCCCTCTCACTGTGCTTCTCTTCCAAGAGTGACAGGTTTAGCTGGAGAAATCAGTAGGAATAAGCAACATTTTTTAAGGACCAGAACATGTTGACTATTTGCATTATTTTGATTAGGTTTGATTATGATTTGATTTGGCACAGACACTTCTGCTGCCACATACATATTTGCGCTGGGCTGTTCTGCAGCTCCCGCCTTAACCCTTTCTTTCCACCCACCCGCTCTCCGGCACGGGGGGGAGGCTGAGAAGCAGCCGCCTGCGTCGCTGTGAGTCAGGAGGATGCCCACACCCTGCCCGGCAGCGGCCCGCGGGCTGCGTGTGCCTGGCAGCTCTCCCCGCACGCAGCGGCCTCCTTCCCCCCGAACCGCCTGGCCCTTGGTCGCCCCGACCTGAGTCGCAGCAGGGATTGCAGGAGAGGGGGCTTCGCTGCCTGCCTCTGGGTACCACCACGTCCCCCTGCCCGCCCGGCTTCCCAGGCACTGCAGGTGCAGGCAGAGGTTTGGCATCCTGGGGGAATAAATTCCTGTAGTCAACCACCAAACTTCCCTAGCTCTGCTTTAAAAAAGGAGTTTGGGGGTAGCGCTTCAAATTTGGAGAAATCCTTGGCCTCGCTGAGATCCCAGGATGCTAAGCAGATATATTTTGGTGCCGCTTTTTTGTAAGAGGCAGCCTCAAACCTGGCTCATTTTCCTCCATCTGAGGAAAGGCTGAGAGAACTGGCTTTGTTCAGCCTTGAGAAAAGAAGGCTTAGGAGAGACCTTATCACCCTGTTCCAGTATTGAAAGGGTGGCCACAAAGACGATGGAGACTCCCTTTTTACAAGGAGTCACATGGAAAAGACAAGGGGTGATGGGTACGTGTTACTCCTGGGGAGATTCCAACTGGGCACAAGAGGAAAATTTTTCACAATGAGAACAATCAGCCGTTGGAATAATCTCCCCAGGGAAGTGGTGGATTCCCCATCATTGGCCACTTTTAAGATTCAGCTGGACAGGGTGCTGGGCCATCTTGTCTAGAGTGTACTTTTGCCAGGAAAGGTTGGACTGGATGATCCTTGAGGTCCCTTCCGATCTGGGATTCTGTGATTTAATGGAAGTGTGGGCTCCTGAGAGACGGGGGAAGCTGGGACCCGTGAGGACAGGCAGGCTCCCCTTCACTGGGGACAGGGGACCTCTAACTCTGTTCCAGCGCTGGAAAGCGTTTCCTCGTGGTTACAGTGAAAGCTCCCCTCAGCGGGATCCTCGGCACACATGGATCTCATGCAGGTACCACAAACTGGAAATGCAGGTTCCCGGCGCACCACCCGGAGCGCAGCCGCCTGCTCTGATTCAGCTGGAGGTTTTGCTGGGCTGGTCCCACCCCAAGCCAACACAGCAGAGGGAAACGATCTTTCTAATCATCTCTGGAGACTGGCAGCGTGCTGGAGATGCTTTCCATTTTAGAAGCCAGCTCATGACGTGAGGATGGGTGGTTTTTGGGAGAGATGCTGAGCATTAGCAACTGCACCAGAAATTTTTGGTGTGAAACAGGCTTGCCCAGTTTTTAGGACCTGTTGAAATGACATGTCCAAAATTACTGCTCATTTATGAGATGCGGACTGTGTTTCCTCCAGCTTTGCATAGATCTCTTCCGACTGCCATTCCCGTTCTACTCCTATCCAAACATGTGATGCATATGTTGCTTTTAATTCAGTGCCCAGACATCTTTGTTTCCCTGTAAATGAGCAGGTATCCTCAGTGTGCTCTGGAGACTGGCAGCAATGAATTTCCCTAGTAAATGGGAACTGCTGGGTTTTTTTTCTTTGTGGTTTTTTTGGTATCTCATTGCTCTGGACAATTTCATTATCGGCTCCTGAAGTGCCTGTGTTAGCCTTTGTCTTCCCTCTGGCTTTTAGCTGAAGTGAAGGATCTTTCCTCTGCATTGTACTGTATCCTTGGGACCAGTGCAGGGGCCTCAGTTGAGGCTGGAAGCCTCTCCTAGTCTCATGTTTTGCCACTGACAGATCTGTCCCAATGCCGTAGCAGTCCTTGGCTTCTCATCAGCACCGAGTTGTCTGATCAGTTGTGCAATCCCAGGAATGTGAATTCCCACTCTCTCTCCGGCTCACCAATAACTGGCTCATTCCCTTGTGGCTATAGAGGATCTTTGGTCAGCTGCAGGGTGACGGACTTTGCGAGCGGAGCATGTGCATTTTCTTATTATTTTGTCAAGATCTGGGGGATTCCAGGGCTCTTGTGAGGAGCCCAGGCTGCTGCTGTTAGTCAGCTCTGCCCCAGCAGCTCCAGGGAGTTCCTGAACCCCCTGCACCCAGGGAATTGTGTGTCACGTTCATGTGCCGTCTGAGCCCTGGATGGGGCTGGCTGTATAAACCCAGCTTGACCTTTGATCAAGGAGACTTTGGAATCCTATAGCGATCTCCTGTAAAAATAGTCATAATGCCAGTGAAAGGCAAAGGGCACGGGCTCAATCATTACCTAGGCTTTTGTATGCGGAAAACCGTGGCACTGAGCGGTGCAGGCTGATGGTAGGATAAGTTTCCTTTGCACAAGGGGCTGTTAACAGCTAATGCAAACAGCTGCCTGGGGTGAGTAGGAGTGCAAGAGGGTGGACCCTGGAGCCTGGGAACGGGGTGATGTGTCCCTGACCACTGCCCGTGGGGCCTGCGAGCTCCTGCTGCCCACGGAGTGTTATTTCCTTGCTATGGGTCTCTCCCAACGCTGGTATGTGAAAGCCCAGTCCACTGCCTCAGTCACTTACGTCTGTGCCGACAGCCTGATTCAGCACCGGTTTGTGTTTCGGACATGGGTGCGTTAGTGTACGTTTCATGAGCAATTCCAGTCCCTCTGCAGAGCAACGTTAGCAGTGAGTCACTGGAGGCGAGGAGAGGCTTTCTGCTCCTGGCAGGCGTACGAGGCAGGAGCCCTGGTCAGCACTCTAGGTGAGTCAGCGTGCCGTGAATATCTCACGATGGGTGGCTGTAATTATCCAAAGCGCCCTGGCTGTAAGCATCCTTGCAAATGTGTAGGCTGCTAAATTGGTCCTGTACCACCTAAATGCACTGCTGAGTTTTCAGCATGAACGCGAAGGGAGTAATTTTGAGTGAAACACAAACCACGCAAGTAGCAGTTTTCCCCGGAGTGTTCAGATATGCTGGTGCCAGTTTCCCAAAAAGCTGGGATTCTGTCTGCGACTTCAGTGCGGTGTGTACGTGACTGCAGCGTGGGCTGGCTGCGCTTGCTGGAGAGCAATACGCACAAAACCTGGGGGAGCTAGTAAATTCGCGTGGTGTGTGAATGGTGAGAAACTAGTGCTGCTGACCGTGGGCTGGGGAGCCCTAAGCTTGGGTGGGACATGGCCGTGGTCTTCTCCAGCCCCTCCGCACCCAACTAGCACAGGGGAATTGTGTCCGTGGCTTGAGCAACCTTGATCAGAAGTGAAGACTCTTCCCCTTGAGCCCTGTCAACAGCAGCTACCACAGGGACCTCCGTGTCTCAGAAACGGCCCTGGATCCCATCAGGCTCCTGTTTGTGTGGACAAATTACCAGCTGTACGGGCTAGGGCCCGCTTGTCAGCGCTTTGCTCTGATACCCTGGGTGTAAAACTAACAGCTCCATTTTCTCAACTATTGCAGAATGCCCAGGAATCCCACGGGGTGGCTGTGCCAACGCCATCGGTGCCAGAAGACTTTGAGGAAAAAGCAGCTCTTGGTAAGGAATCTTCTCTGCTGAGTCCTGGACGGTGCTAAGTGCTCAGCAGTACCGTGCCCTCGGGGAAGGAAACGTGCGTGTACCGAGCTCTGGAGCAGACAGTCTGATCATGAGATTTTCATGCTAAAATAGTCTACTATTAATTATTTTTTGAAGTCATTGAAAATGAATTCATTTCTAAGGGGTGAGGCGTAGTGGCTGTTACAGTTCAGCAAGCTTTAGACAGCTGCTGAGCAAAATAAACTGGCTTCCTAGGAGGATAGCTGGCCAGAGGCGATGCTGGCCGTTGCAGTGCTGACGGAGAAGGTGCTCACACGGCCGTGCTCTCACTCTTCCTTGCAGGCTCTGGCTCCCAGATCAATGGGAACTACCGACTGTACAGCTCAGTGGGGGACCTGCGCCCACAGGCTCTTGAGGGGGATGACGTGGATGAAGACATCCCCCCGCCGCCGTCTGTACCCCCACCACCTCCTCCAACGGCAACAGCACCTGCACCTCCACCTCCAGCCTCGCCGGTGCCCCCACCACCCGAAATGCTGTCTCCACCACCGCCACCACCTGAGGCAGTGCCACCACCTCCTGCCATGGCGCCTCCGCCACCTCCAGCCTCTGCCCTGTCCTCCCCCAGCACACCGGCTCCTCCAGACTTCATCCCACCAGCCCCACCGGGTGCCTCACCGCTCAGCCAGGCCCCGGCACCCTTCACCACCGGCATCTCCAAGTGGAAGTCCGAGACAGTGCTGAACACAAGGCAGGTGGATGCGGAGGGACCACTCTGCCCGGCTGAAGCTGGGGTGCCGGCTGTCCCCGGCCCAAAGGAGAGTCTGCAGCCCAAGCACTGTCCCGAGCCCCACCTCACCTTCCCCAGGTCTTTCAAGGTGCCTCCCCCGGCCCCAGCCCGGTCCTCCTCCATCCCCGTACAGGAGACCCAGCCTGTCCGGCCGGAGCCCTTCCCCAAGCAGCCTCATGCCCGGCCTCCCCTCCCGCCCTGCTTCACCATAAGACCTGCGGCCAAGGCTCACGCAGGAGAAGCTGAGCAAAGAAATTCCCTGCTAAGACAGGCAGTCGTGAAGCCGGCCGTGCCGACACCGCCACCCCTGAGCCCCAAACCAGGTCCAGGGCTCAGCCAAGGGACGAATCCTGCTGGTCGCTGGTCCCCACTGCCAGGCTCTGAGATGGAGAAGGTTCCCCAGCCAAAAACAGCTGAGAGAGACTCTCCTCCAAAATCTGAGTCTCTTTCTGCAAACGACCTGGATCTCCCCCCTCCAGACTACCCCACCTGCGAGGATGACTGGAGGGATGCCAGCAACCTGAGCAGGTTGCGGCATGAGCTCTCAGCCCTCCTGCGCTCCCCACGGAGGGAGGAGAGGCCACCGGAAAAGCCGGCTGCTCCCCAGCCCACGGACGGCAGTACCAACCACACCAGCAGCCGTGAGCCCAGTCTCAATGGGCCCCAACTCACTGGACCTGCCAGGAAGGACACACAGTTACCCACGGGAGGGGAGAGTGAGAAGAAGGAGGTGCCCAGCGGTCCCCCCAGTGCCAAGGGAGGCTCTCCCAGCATGGCGCTCCCTGCTCCGGAGAGCAACCCTGCCACGCAGACCCGCAGTGTGATGAAAATCAGGAATGAGCTGGAGGCTGTGCTGTCCCTGAAGAAAGAAGGGAAACCTGCCCTGGGGCTCGGCAGCCAGAAGCAGGGCACCAAGGATGGTGGCAGCACCCCACATATGAGGAAGAGCCCCCCTGACCAAAGGAAGAGCCCCCCTGACCCGGGTGACTTGGTGCTGCCAAAACCAGCCCCAAGCCCGCTGCCGAAATCGGCCCCAAGCCCACTCCCAGCACCAGTGGCTGCAGTGGAGAAGGATGGGACGGGGCATGAGGACCATCCCACTCCTGCTGCTAGCAAGACCACAGAGAACTTGGCCTCTGCTCCCGGGTCCCTTGACGGCAGCGTGAGCCCCCCAGACCCACCTCAGGGACCAGCGGAGGAGCCTCCCGCGCCTGCCTCCACCTCGCCCCCTGTTTCTCCCGCACAGAGCCCAGCTCCGCAGCCCAGTGCGGCCGTCTTCCAGTACAAAGTGCACAGGGCTGGGGCCAACTCAGCCGAACCATCTTGTGCCTCAAGCTCAGCCGAACTGCCCTGCCCCACCAGCTTGGCCAGGAGCCCACCGGGTGCCTCGGGAGGGGGGCAAGAGGAGGTGCTGATCCACCCGGTGACAGGCGAGCGGGTGGAGCGGGGCTCCCCCATGGCACTGCTCCTGGCCGCCCGGCAGCGTGCCCAGCGGGGCCGGCAGGGTGGAGAGGTGGGAGCTGCGCTGCGGGCGAAGCCAGCCCTGAAACTCAGCAGTGCTTCGTCAGACACCACCTCCACCAGCTTCTACCGCCATGAGTCCAAGCCCTACTCCTTCACCGTGGTGCCTCGGCCACCAGTGGCGGGTACAGCAGGGTCAGGATGGAGCAAACCTCCATCCTTCTCCAGCTCCTCGGAGCAGGGCCAGGACGTGCGAGCAGTGAGTGAGGCGCAGCCTCCGAGCCTGCCTGGGCACCGTCGAGCCACTGCCTCCAGCCTGCTACGGGGCCTCCTCGAGTCCGGGCAGTCGAACCAGCCCAGCCCACCCTGCCATGGCACACCCAGGGAGGAGGAGGAGGAGGAGAACGGGGAGACAACGCTGGACTATGGGATTATCCCCCCGCCCCCCGAATTCAGCAATGAGACGGAGGAGGCCAAGGCACCCCTCCTCAGTCAGGAGGAGAACCGCAAGTGCCCCAGCTTCCCTGACTGCAGCCGGGGCTCAGAGGCACCGCGGTACTTCAGGTGGCCTGGCTATGGCCGTGGGTACGGGGGCAGCCATGAGCCGCCAGCCCCGCTGCCCTTGGAGAAGAGCAGAAGGAATGGCGACTTCATACCCCAGTACCAAGACTACAGCAGCTCTGCGGGTTACTTTGGCCGCTGCCCGAACCCCCGCCCGCTGATCAAGAAGCGCCTGTACGTCTCTGAGCCCGACAGCTCCTACCCCCGGGCAGCCGCAGCCCCCCGGACCACGGGCACCCTCTCCTACAGCCCCGGGGGATACAGCTCCCAGGCTGGGGAGGGGGTCCGCCGCCTGGGCTCTGCCCACAGGAATGGCCCCACGAGCACGCAGGGCAGGCGGACATCCATCGACGCCGCTGGGAAAGCCGTGCCGTACGGCAGCGCTGGGGCTGACACCAAGTACAAGGGGCAGAATGGGGATTTCTCGCCTGCCGGCGCGGCGGCAGCCAGCAGGTATGTGTCCCCCTGAGCTGACCCCTTCCCTGTCCTCTGCGTCCCCTTGATGTGAAGGAGAGGAGGGCCTGGGCTGGCTCCAGAGCAGCACAGAGTCCGAGAGCAGTCCCACCGCCTGGGCCCAGGGCTGCGGCTGTCCCGTGGTTCCTCCCTGGTCCCAGCCATAATCGTTGGCGCTCATCACCCTCTCCTTGCTGTGCTCCTGAATGGAGGCACGAGGCCATGTGAATGTTGCCCTGCTCCAGTAGGAGACCAAAAAAACCCCCCCAAAACTGCGATTTTTAATAAAAACAAGAGAATTTCCTCGGCTTCCAGTGACTTTCCCTCTGTTTTCCCTCCAGACCTGCCCACAGCAGCTTGCAGTATGGTGGACCCACCAACACCTTCACGGTCAGGCCCGGGGCACGGCAGCCCATCTCCTATGCCTACCAGAGCGGCCACCGATAGGCTTGTCTGCAGGGCTGCTCCACCACCTTCATCCGGCTGGGAAAGGGTGAGAAGGTGCCTGGGTGGGTTGTCTTCTTCTCCATGGGCACCAGAGATGGTCCCAACCCAGCCAGCAAATGCACTGCTTGAAACTACGGATGGAGAAGGCGGGGAGTGAACCTGGGACTTGGACTCTTCTCAAAAGACTGTCATGGAGAGTAGTTACCGCAGAGGACTGCCTTCTGTCTTGTTACGTGAGCAAACACGGTTTTCCTTCTCCTATTTCTGCCCCTGTATTATTTTCAAAATTGCAGCCTGATAGGTCTTCTAAGAAAGTCAAAAAGCATCCTTAGTTCTCTTTAAAGAGCATCACCACTGGACAGATGGTTTTTGGTTTGTTTGTTTTAGTTGGTTTAAATCCAACATGCTTAGGAGCAGGGAGAAACCAACTGGGAGATGTGCATAATGGAAGCAAGCCAGTGTATAGCTAAATGTAGGGGAATTAAAACAAGAATGTGAGGCCAATGGGATAGAAATAGAGTTTAGGATGTCTAGATCCTAACCTCTTCTGTCCCCACCTCCTTCAACAGCCTTGAGCAAATCAATTATGCCGATGCCTTAAAAATAGCTCCTGGCTTTCCGTGCCTGTCCTGCCCAGCTGGGGGCAGCTCCACCACCAAGGTCTGAGCCCCTTTCTCTGGGGAGCAACCGGGGGGGAGCTCTGGAACCGTGGGCCCTTGCTTTCCTGCTTTTTTTGGTCACTGTAAATGTTTCTGTTGGTAATTCTTCCTCATGGAAGAAGGCTGCGAGGCCTGGATTGGCTGTAAAGCACTTTGGAGCCTTAAGACATTGAGCAATCCTTCTTTTCCTGTGTCAGCTGGTGGGTGTCAGCGACTCACCGCAACACGGTGCTTTCCTCAAGGGGTCTCTTGCCACTTCATACCCATGTAAACCCCACCTCTAAAACCTAAGCCACGTAGTCCTTATAAACTGTTACACCGAGACTTGGCTTTACTTTGTCTGATTTGAGGGACTGAGAATTTTGGTGTGACTGTAGAGTATTCAATGTTCCTGGCGTGTGGAATGCCTGTGGTGGCACACCGATGGGACCCGGCTCCCACGGGTTCCACAAGCGCTTGTCCGGGTGCTGGGCGTGCGTGCAAGCCTGCCTCTGCCTCCTGCCAGCAGCGCTGAAGGAGCTGAGGTGGTGATGTGGTGGGGTGGGAGATACGAGCAGCCTGAAAGAGGGTATTTTATACTACAGAGCGAGCAATGCGGTCTCACGATAGCTGACCAAAGTTTTGAATAGCCAGCTTCCTGAAATTAGATATACATAATCTTCCTCATAGGTAAACTTGCTGAAAATCACTGTAAGATAAGTGTAAAAACTTGTAGAGAATGTTTTCTAATCACTGACAAACTAAAAGCACTTTGAGACATTAGTCTACTTTTATGGAAAGCACTTTCTATTTTCAATACTAGACAATACCATTAGTTCCGCTCTGGCTTATCCTGCGTTGCACGCACGTGTGTACGTGTGCATGTAAGCAGATTTTGCTCTACAACTCAAAATTCAGTGATAAATTTTCCTTCACAGTGGAATTTTCAAAAGAGTTATCTTGATATTAATGTCATGTCTTTGACGTTCTACGTTTCATGTTATTTCCAACTTTACCTAATAATTTAACAGCTGTTTCAAATATTGCAGCAGCTTCAAAGTATTCTGAACTTTACTTTGCTGTGAATAAAAGGAAAACACAAATACCGCAATCGGTCTAATAGCTAATTGAAAGGGCATTTTTATGCCAGTAAGTCACAGTGACTTGGAAGATTTCCAGACACGCTCACCCCAGCCAGTATTCAAATAACACATTTTAAATACCTGGGTGTTGTTTTTTTAAAAAAGTTTATGGAGAAACTATCTGGGTATTTAAGTGTGCCAGCGTCATGTAGACTAGCCCCCCCTGCCCCTTAAAACGTGAAGTTTCTCCATGTGAGGAGCATCTTGAGGATTCTTCTTTATCTATAGAAGTAAAGCCATGAGACTGACTGAGTGGCTTCTGGGTCATGTTTTAGTATTGGGTGAAGCTTCACCAGTTTAACTTGAAACAAAACAAAGAAGCCTCTCTGATAATGTTGCAACCTAATCGATTTTTCTTCCTGATACTTTTTTTTTTTTTCCTCAAAATACTAAGTTATAACTGCAAATTAATTCTCAAAAGCAATTTTAAATTTAAAGGCTTGTTGGGAGACTTCAACCTTCAAGACTGACTTTGCCCAGAAATAGGGAGTGTGCCCTCAAGAATCCTCCTAAATTCAAGCATATGCCCAACACACATTTATTTAGTTTCGGGGGTTTTTTAGAGCAAAATGTGAAACTCCAATGGTGGCACTTGCTTTGAATTTGACATTTACTATTTCACCCAGGCATGCAATTCATATGTAGTTGTAATACAGTGTTATAGAGTGTGGAGTGTCTTGTTTCTAGCAGACATGTATTTGTTTATATGAAATATTAGAAGCATGATAATGTAAGTCAGCTTTATGAAATAGCCATTATTCATTCAAAGAACGCCCATTCTGGGCAAGCTGTAACTAAATCAGGTAGGACTCTGCTCACAGTTGTAAAACTGGCTAGCATGAATGTTTTTAAGCAGCGGAACCATTCTATTCTTTAAAGACTTTGGACTATCCCTGCTGATTTTGAATGCATTAAGCAAAATTCTAGTATTTCAGTAACAACTAGCCATTTATGCTGGGGCCACTGGGATCTGTCGGCAGCCAAAGCTCTGCCGGAGTTAAATCTGTAAGGAAGAGGGAGGACCGCTGGGCTGCAGGGATGGGAAGAGCTCCCTCTTCCTTGGTCAGGGAACTGTCAGGACAGCACACAGGTAAACTACTCTGATTCCTGTTTCTGCTCCTTCTCCCACTTCTGCTTCACTACATAAATTTAGCTATAGAGGAGGAAGAAACTGAGGGGTAGTAACGAAGCAAAGCGACCTACTTTATTGCCCAGCCTGAGTGCTGAAAGCAATCTCAGCCTGACGAGATCGCTCTCACCTGATGGAGTTCAGTCACTCAAGTCTCCATACGACTTAAATTATCCCCTGCAGCTGCCTCTTCCTCAAAAGTACCTGCTAACGTAGTATAACTGATAGCTTTACTTGTAAAGTGTTGAACAAAGTCTCCTATTTATGAGTGCCATTGAACACCAACCTTCTTGCATTAAATATGTCTGGACGTATTGTTTTACTACATGTGTGGTCTGACTTTATTTAGTATTGCTTAAGTGGTCCATCTACTCTTAAGATCAAGATCTTTGCATCTAAGATGAAAAGGACAGGAAAACAGCTCAAACTGGCCTTGGCAACAGTCTGAATTTCAGCTTACCTAGGGCTTGGTCCAATTTCTACTTACTGGTTGTTGATAGGAACCCTGTGGCAATCTAATTGTTTTTTTTCAGAAGCCCGATCAAGGCATGAATGGGCAGCTAGCCCCAACAGCCCCATCACTCCAGAAACACCCCTCGCGCCCAGCTGGTTAGGCAGGCTGGCAGGGGAGCTTGTGCAGTTCAGCCTGTGCTGCTTCTATAAATAGTTCTTGGGTTTGAGCTTTTCATCAGTAATGAAACTTGCGTACTTATTTGCAAGTCCTAACTAGAATCTTGTACTTAAAACTGGAAACACAGTGTGAACAATGCAAGCAGCAACATAAAAGGCAGGCTCGTCTTCATAGTGGCTTATTCTACTGCTCAAAATTATATTTATTTGCATTCTCATCTTTAATCCAGCTCTGGCTACAGAACCAGGTTCTCTGTGAGGGAAGTGTGCAAGGTGTATCTTGAAGCTTTACCTCTAGCCACAATGTATTTATAGAACTGTCCCCAAACCTGAACGGCATGTGAAGTAATCCAGACAGCGTGAGCATACCACAAGACCCAGAGAATCCTCCAATTCCCTTGTAGATAGCTACGAAGTCAACGAGCATCGATGTGGTACCGCCAGCGTTTCTGACGTGCTGCCTGCATGTTGGCCTATTTAATACGTACAGCCTTGCTAGCAGTGGTACAATCAACGAGGAGCCAAGCTAGCACAACATGAGTGACCCCTAGATAAACTGTCACTCTTCTGTGCTTCTCTTATGATGGTGAAAAGAACCCTCAAGTGTAAGTGGTAAAAAATGATAAGATACTCTTAAAAGTAACGTGCCAACGTTTTGGGGGGAAGCTACCTTGTCAGGCTGGCAGCTGCTGCCCTCCTGTGGCAGAACATAAAGTTTCACCTAAAGATTTGCCAGATGCTGAAGCATTTATATTATTTTTTTTTTTAGGTGCTGCCAAACGAAAAGTCTTTAAGCAATTGTAAAAACAGGATTAATATATCAATAATGACCTGTTGTCCATATAGGCTTCACCTTCCACCATTATGCTTTCTGCCACAGACTCCTATGTTGCTCATGGGGTGCCAATGTGAGGAACTTAACGTGGTTTAATACTTGACATTTGAAACTTTTCTTTTTAGCTTTGCACAATGGAAACCCCAGTTCAGGTTTTGGAAAGAGAAGCTTCCTGAAACCAAGCAGGACTTAGAGCCTGCCTTGCACTAGTGCTGAAGAATCAGAGTACCCTAGCATTAAACAGTAATACGGTGCACATTTATTTAAGAATAGTTTTAATTTCAGGGACTGAAATCACCGCTTTAACTGTGTGAATGATCTCAGCTGGCTCTTCAATACTACAGAAGTGGCCCGGTGAAACTTATACCCAGTTACAAATGAAAACTATGATTTATTTAAAAACTGTCTTCCACTTTTTCCAAGACAACTTTTTCACAAGCAGCACAAGAGCTGTTCCAGGTTTCAGTACACCATCAGAGGTCTGTAACAGGTAACATTTTTGGTTGTTCAAGGGGTACTTTTGAGGAAACTTGTCAGTTCTTATAATCATTTACCTTTTCCTTGTCATACACTACTCTAGATCAGGAAGTTTGCTCTGTAAACACCTGTATGACATGGGAATTAAAAAAGCAGCAAATGATGTTTCAAAAGAGTATGAAAAAAGTACAGAGCCTTGGGAAAGGTTAGTCTGGCTAAAAATTAATTGTGGGCTTTGTGTAATTTGCATCACCTAAAACCGTTGTTTATGCAGGGATAAGCCCACTGGAAGTGGTGTACACTTTAGTGTTGCTGTCATGCTAAAGAAACAGGAATAACGTTCATTTCAATGGTATTTTTTGTTTCATTAGTCAGGACCTGCTTTATTCTGTCTAGGCAATATTAGGCCAGACCAGGCCACATCTAGAGCAGTGGCAATGCATGCAGAGCAGTGATTTTCTTTTTTGTTTTTTTTGTTTTTTTTTTTTTTTAAAGTATGTTCCAGGGAAACAGTTTAGTTTGGGAAGTGTGTGGTACCTTACAAAGAACACCTCTAAGGATGATGTGGAGTCCATTTTGGGGATTATGGGAATGCTTAGTTCCCTCAGTCTCCGACACAAGTCACTCATCACAAGTACGTAAGGAGTCTCACTTATCGCTAAGCAGTCTGTTTATAGGAGCAAGCAAATGAAAATTGAAGTCCTTAGTCCAGTTTTTCCCTTACATAAACTTTTGTTCACAGGTCTTATCTTTGAATAAGTTGTCTTCAGCACAGAGGAGATGAAACATGGTGTCAAACAGCACAGCAACCGCTAACTTCTCTTGGCTTTCAGCATGCTGCAGTAATAGCCTCTTTGAACCGGCCTCAACTGCAAGCCAATGTTGAGCATCACAGGTTCCAGTATTTCAGCATGTGTTTCAGCACTATCACAAAGGTGTTTAATTACAGGGCTACAGCTGCAACCCTTATCATACAGCATACAAGGCTCCTCACACCAAGCACTGGTATTCCGATACCCGTCAAGGGAGCAGAAGTGCACAGCAGTGCTTGCCATAGGATCCGCACCAGCAGATAGTGAAGACCAACCCTCTAAACCACATGCTGCATTAAGGACAACAGCGGAACCCCTTCTAGTCTTTAAATGCTAACACATCTTCCCATTCAGTTAGAAGAACTGATTTACATAACAAAGAACTTTGCTCAAGTGTGAGGCTCTTGCATCCAACTAACGAGGTGGTGTTTTTAACCTCCCCCTGCAAATGTTTGTATTAATTCCATGGACGGTCTGGAGAACTGAGGGAGGAATCGAGTAGTTTTATTTCCTCCCCCCTACCCATTATACTTAATTCCCTGTCTCTCCAAGTCTCCTCTGTGCCTGAAGTCAATTTTTTTCTGAGTGAAATACTGAAGTCTTATCACAGGTGAAGTCAACTCCTGAGGAGAGGGTAAAGCTTGGTTGGTAACTAACTTATGCCTAAATCAATATTACTACAGGAACCTTCTTAGTCACAAGCTTCAAGGCAGACAACAGACCATACCCGCTCCAGTTCACACACACCTTTGACTTCAGCAGAATCAAAGTAATGCCAGGAAGGAATTTGGACCATGAGTTTAAAAAAACTATTCTTTTACACAGTTGACTCCAGAAGCTTCACCAGTTGGTATGGGGACAGTGTGATGTAAAACCTGATGATCCCATCCAACTGTAGTGAGCAAGGCATTGTCTGAAGGAGACCACGACAAGCCTTTTACAAAGTCTCGATGAGAACGGTTTCTGAACCTGGAAAACATGAACACTCCATTAGCCATAAAGCATTGTCACTAAGAGTTTATAGGCTTGTGTAATTCCTAACTGCTAGTTTGTTGGGATGATGGTCCCCTATTTAAGGAGTATTTTCATCTTCTGCTCAGCATATGGATAAATAATTAACTTAATGAGAAGTTAAAGACTACAAACAGCTACAGTAGTGAATATGTTCTGTCTAGTACTTACACCTCTGAGAGGTCTGAGTCAAGAACAGCTACTGAACAGTCTTCACTGATTGAAGCCAGTAAGGGTGAACTAGAGGACAGAGATGAGACCACGGTTAGAACAATCAAATACAAGAGAGCGTCTTATGGATAAACTTGTGAAAAGCACACTTCTGAGTGACCCTGACCCAGGTACAGTGAATTAACAGACACCCAATCTTACAAAAAGAAGTTTTCATCATCATTTGGCAGGTTGCCAGCACACTAAGTGGGAATATTCTATTTGCATCAGAAAGCAAGTAATCCTTCCTCAAGCAGAGGTGACTATAATTAGAAAAATCCCCACAGTGAGTGGGTCAATAATTCTGAATACTGCAAAAGCGTTCTCATGTATATTAACACACTTGTCCAAAGTGAGACGTTGTTTGGTTTAGTCTATTCTTCACTATCGATCTTCTTGATAAAGAAACCAACACTAGTACTCTCATAGGTTTTACCCTAAAAACAAGTAAAGCTTTCAAGTGTATGTGGTCACACATTCTATGCAAGTATATCGGATTGTACCTATGTGTAGAAAATGCAAACCCCGTGATACTTCGGGCATGCACAGTGGAGCTGAGGGCAGAATCAGGATTCTTTGTGTCTACTAGTGCAACTGTTCCATTTTCATCACCTTTAACAGAGGAAGGGAGAATGAAGTTATTAGCAAAATTGTCACGTGAAAGGAAAAGACCTTGATTTGTCTGGTGAAAGTCAAATAGTAAGATCACTTCTTACCTAAAGCAAAGATATCACTTTTCTGTGGATGCCACATGACTGAGGTAGGGAGGTGATTACAGGCACTGCAAACTGGGAGTAAATAAATTGGGATGAGTGTGAAAAGAGTCAGTACAAAGATATTACTACGCTATCTGTTAGTGCTGCTGCTGCTCTAAGACAAATATTTAAAAGCCTATTGTACTTCTGCAATAGTATTAGACTTCCTTAAGTTTTAGTAGGCTTTTCTGCCCAAATGGTCGGATCACTAGATTTGAGATTAGACATAGTGAAGTCAGGCATAAAATAATTTATGTCTTCCAACAAAAACTCATACACAAGCAGTGACTGCATACAGAAACATACCAATTCGAGTAGCTGGTTTGGGGCATCTGGTGTCCCAGAGTAAAGTTCTGCTGTCCTATAAATCCAAAGTGAAGAGAAGGTTTTTACAATTTCTTTGTGGCAGGAGGTAGGCATAAACTCAGATTCACTGCGGAACTGCTACTGACCCACATTCAAACCCACACCACCTCTTCCTTTGTGTTAAAATGATGCTGCCATTAACCGCAACTTTGGTCTTTCAGTCATCCCCAGGACAGAGCTGGGAACTCCCACCTTTTAATACAAACCTGTAGAAATCATCTTGGTAAGCTGACTGGCAGCTTATCAGACTGTAACATTTAAATAACCCAGGTATGCAGCTTGTAACACAATAGGTGGTTTCTCAGTAAGTACATTTAACTGTAAATAACTAAAGTGAAATCTCATTTTTATGGGGCAGATTTAGACAGAAAGCAAGCTTTACCTCAGCACAGGACAGGAACACAGTGTCCTTACCAGGACAGGAAGCCACGCATGTCACTGAACCGGAGTGAGCTACCAAAAGCACAAAAGGATAAAGAGCCTCAAAGATTGTATCCAACTTTCTCACATATTCCCAAGGACCTCTGAAGGCACAACAGTATAATAAATAGTTTATGCCAGATACAGGGTTAACTTCTACTCAGCAATAGCCAACTGCTTTGTACTGAACTGATGAGTTCCCAAATCCAACCTGAGCCACTGTGGTCAAGTCCCTGTGATGCGCATGAGCTTGAGGAAGCCTCTCCAGACAAAAGTCAGTTACAAAGGGGCTGGTGGGGGAGAGGAGCAAACAAAATATGGCCTCTGCTATGGCTAGAGATCACAATACCAGATCTTTAGAGATCGGCATCTCCTATGAGCTGTTTTTCAAAGCAAATACGGGTTAGGAGATGACACGATTGTATGCAGGTGGGAGAAAGATTTCAGTGCAGAAGACATACTCTAAAATACGCTTAGAGGTGCAAGGCAAACTAAGCCTTATACCATTCATTTTGCGGGGATACATGAACAACAGACAAAGAAATAAGGCTGTGCCGGAACCTTCACAAACTGGCAAATGTTAGATCACAGCCCCGAGTGTGGTCTGGCAGACGGGAGATAACCAGCGATGCCGCAGGACCGAGCTCAGCCTGCAGCGACTGGCGAGGGGTCAGGAGGAGCTGGGCGATGGGGCCGGCGTGGCACTCACCTCCGTAGGAGTGCAGCACCGTTTGCTGCGGGAGGTCCCAGACCTTCACGCTGCGGGACAAGAGCGAGCAGTCAGCGCCCGGCACCGGCCCTGCCGCACGGCAGCCGGGCTGGGGACACTCACCAGAAGTCCCTGCCGCCGCTGACAGCCTGGGTGCTGCCGGCCAGGACGGCCACCGTCATCACGATGTCATCGTGCTCGTATTTACAGAACTTGTTGACGATGAGGGTTTCGTTCTCGTCCAGCTCCCACAGCTCCACGGCGCCTGGGGGGTGGGGAGGGGGCACCCACCTCAGGGGAGGCAGCCACCTCAGCGATGGGGGGGAGAGGGGAGCGCACCTCGGGGGGATCCCCGTTGCTTACCCGAGTCGGAGGCCACCAGGATGCCCCTGTCAGCCACCCAGCGCAGGTCGGCGACGCCCGCCTCGGTCTGGACGCCGGCGGTGCAGAAGCCCTCGCTGGGGGCGCGGCGGGGGTCGGCGAAGACCCAGAGGGAGCCGGCCCAGCAGCGCCCGCTCAGCCCCGAGGCGCCCAGCAGCAGGGCCCCATCTGCGGGAGAGGCGAGGGGAGAGGCCCAGTGAGCGCTCGCCGCCGCTGCCCGAGAGGCCGGGCGGCCCGGCCCCCTCCTCCCGCTCCCCCCTCCCCCGGGCCGGCGGCCCCGCTACCTGCGCGGTAGTGCGCGCCTTCCAGGTGCCGCTCCATGCAGGCGGGAGCGTTGGGCGGGATGTTCCACTCGGGGCCGGCCGCAGCCGCGGCCTCCCCGCCCGCCGGAGGCGGCGGGGGCTGCTCGGGCGGCGGCTCCTCCATGGCGGCGGCGGCGGCGGGAGCGGGGCCGGCGGCGCCCCCACGTGCTCCCGCGCCGCGCGCGTGCGTGCGTGCGTCGCCACCGCCGCCACCTCTCGCGAGAGCGTCCGCCCCGCCGCGCGCGTCTCGCGAGAGCTTTCCCGCCGCCATCTTGGTGCGGAGGCGGCCGGCGGTCACCGGGACGCAGGGGGTCGTGCCGTTGCCTGCCCTGTGTCGCCCGCCATGCTCTCCCGCCTCGTCCTCCGCGCCGGTGAGACGGGGGGGAGCGCCGTCTCCCTGGGGTGGGGGCGGCGGCGGGCGGGGGGCTGTCCTGAGTGAGCTCTGTCCTGACGCACTCTCTGCCCCTCTTCTCCCCTCAGCCCCGGCTGCGTTGCGGAGCCTGCTGCCTCCCGGCACCGTGGGGTGAGTACCGCGGGGCGCGGGCGGCCCAGCGGCCTCGGCAGGCCGCGCTGGGGGCTTTGACCTCCGGCTGAGGCCTAGCGGCGCCTCGGGTGTGCCGGGTGGCCCGGCCGGCTGCCGCCCCTCTCCCTGAGGAGGCCTGGCAGCGCCTTAGAAACCTCCCAGCCGTTATTTTTAAATAATGTTATTCCGGGGTTTTGTCTTTATGTTTCTGGTTAATGTTGTGGACTTATAGTTACGGTCGGAAGGAACCTCTAGAGGTTATCTAGTCCCGCCCATTTCCTTAAAGGAGGCGTGTCTAATCAATGCCTGTTTAATTGGAAATGTGTTTGAGTCTCAACTAAGGTGGGTGTTTTGGTTTTTTTTAAAATAGGCTTAACGAAAACTTTCTCATTGTTTGTAGTATATTGCACAGCGCAAGACCACTGCATGCAACTCAGCAGTGTTTGGCTCCTTTGCCACCTCTGCCTGAGAAAGGAGGAGAAGTACGTTATGGTTTGATCCCTGAGGAGTTTTTCCAGTTTCTTTATCCTAAAACAGGAGTTACAGGTTAATATATACTTTTATTTTTTTTCCTAACTGTGTGTTTAGTTATGCTTATTTTGTTCTGTCCACCACTTCTGGCTGCTGAAAAGCTAGGATACTTGAGAAAATTATTTTTGCCTATGCAGAAGGAGGTTGTGAAGAATGAGCCAGTGCAGCACGTCCTGTCTCTAAAGCTAGGCACCAGTGCTTTAAATAAAGGCCAAAAGAATGTAATGAGCTTGATCTCGCAGGAAGGTTTATTTGCCTGCTGACCCTCAAAACCTTTAAACAGAGATTTCTGAATGAGCAGAAGCAGCAGGTCCCATGCAAGTTGCTTCCGCTTCTGATAAGCATTCTCACAGCACCCTTCCCCTTGGTGATACTGGGTTTCTACTTTTTGTCGTGGTAAAAGAGAACACTTCCAGATCTTCTTGTACACCTTAAACTAGCTGCCTCTTAGGTGTTTGACTTCAGTGAGCCTCTTCATGTTTTGTACAAGTAATGCTGCTTTATTGTTTCTTTAGGGCCTTATATGTTGGGAACTGGACTCCTGCTTTACTTTCTCTCTAAGGAAATCTACGTAATTAACCACGAGACAGTTGCAGCTGCCTGCATATTATCAGTCATCATTTATGGCGTAAAAAAATATGGGTCTGATGTAGCAGCTTTTGCTGACAAACTTAATGAGGTAACAAAAGAAACCATAATCTAATTTTGTAGTGGTTAATAACTATTCTAAGTTATCTGCTTAAATATTTAAAAGAATACTATGTCCAGGCTGTACTATGTGCAGGCTGTCATAAAAATCAGATTCTAGTATCTTCAGAATGTTGCTTAAATAAGGTATGGTTTAGATCTTATGTTGGTATTGTTACATAAGTCTTCAAAAATAAACCACCTCATACAAGCGCAAGTGATTTTTTTTTTTTTTTTTAAAGTACGATTGTGAGCCCTAATTCTTCTGTCTTGCTGTCCTTTAACCTCAACTCTATCACAAGGCAGTTTATGCCGGCATTTCTCAAATCTTGATGCAGAATTTCAGATGTTAATTTACAGATCACTTGTTTCCCTTGCATCTTTCTTGCATTCTGAAGCATATTTTTTGTTTCTTCTTTCAGGAGAAAGTTGCTAAAGCTTTAGCTGTGAAAAATGAGGCTATTAAAGATCTTGAGACTGCCATTGAACAGGAGAAGAAGGAGCAGTGGCGGGTTGAAGGCCGCAGTTACCTCTTTGACGCTAAGCGGGTACGCAGTTCCAGCCCTACTGTTCACTTCCGCTGACGTCTCTGCTACATAATCTGGGTGCTTCCTAAATTGCTAACAATAACAAACCATTTACCCTCTGTGTGTTGCAGACAGGGCCAGTTCCACGGCCCGATCCAGTGACTTTTGCTATAGAACATGTTCTGCTGCTGTTCTGTGTTCTTGCCAAACATTAACCCTTTGATTTCATCTTCCGTGTCTAGAATAATATTGCAATGTTGCTGGAAACCAATTATCGGGAAAGATTACTGTTGGTGTACAATGAAGTAAAGAAAAGGCTGGACTACCAAGTGGCTATGCAGAATTTAAAGCGTCAGAAAGAACAAGATCACATGATTCAGTGGGTGGAGAAAAATGTTATTCAGAGCATCACACCTCAACAGGTACTTGCTTTTTTAATCTGCATTATATTTTTGTCTGTACAAATATTTGCTGTCGAGTGATTCCGGCTTAAGCCAGAAGATGCTAGGTCATCTTTGGGTGACTTCCAAATGTGGCTGCAATGCATTCCTACTGCTGAGTAAGAGCTAACAAGCCCAGTTACTAGGTACCAGATGCTTGTGTTGGTGGTGATTTAAGCTAGAATCACATGTGGTGTGTGTTGTTACAGCATAGAGCTAAGCTTGTCGTGAGGTGTATAACTAACAGGTCAGGGAACTCACTTGTAAAATTCTCTTGTGTAAGGCGATGGCAACTTAAGATCTGCAGATGGGCTCTAGGTGTCTTTTCCTTTAAGGAATGAAGGTGAGAACAAAAAAGGCAAATGTTCCTAGCACTGCATGCAGATGCTTTAATGTTTGGGTTTGAATCTGACTTCATGAGCTATAATTATATCCCTTTCAATCTGTAACTCTTTTTATGGGTCCAAAAGGGAGTATCTAAAATGCATTAGAATGCATATTTTGCTTGTTTAAATGTCTTTCATAAAGTCTTTCTTCTGAAAGATGGTTTCCTCTCTTTTGCAGCAGAAGGAGAGTGTTGCAAAGTGCATTTTGGATCTGAAGGCATTATCGAAGAGTGCACAGGCAGCAGTGTAACCACGTCTGATTCCACTGGCATGTCTCATTACTTACTGTTGGAAACTGTATGATTCTAAAGTATCATTAAACAAACAAACAAACAAAAGACTCTGCTGTCTTTCACTGGCAGTAGCAACAATAATTCCTTTTTTGTGTTTGAAGCTAGATTGGACACACAGACCGCTACAGTTGGTTTATAGTGGGGATTCTGTTTGGTTCCTTGTTTGATCATGAACACTTCCAGAGATAAGATACAGAACTTCACAGTGAAAAATTCTGGTGCTAATACAGTGATCGGTTTTTGGTTTAGAATTCTGGGTGATAATGACCTATAGATATCTACTGTAATTGTAAACATGTTTTATAATCAAAATGAGTGCCGGTGCTCCCATTCACCTAGTCCAGTCCTTGGAGGTACTCAGAATGAATGTCCTTGTTATGAACTCAGAAAACCCACTTTCATAACAAAGCTTCAAATAGGTGATGAAAGTGTCTTCCTGTTCTGTGGAAAAGAGGATGTAGGTGGCAGGAAACTTAGCAAAAGCTACCGGAAAACTTGGCTGCAACTGAACCCATGAGCATTAAGTTTAAAACAGCAAAATGGATAAGTTTATTCTAGAGGGTGGGTTTTTTCTGGATTTTCATAGGAAAAAAAAAAAGTTGCTCTTTTTTTTTCTTTTTTGTGTAATAAGGAAAATAGTTTTGTGTGTATTACGATAATACATGGTATAAGCCTTTTCATTTTCTTTTTATAGGAAACTTTTTCCCTAAAGGATGTTGTTATATCTCAAATGTCCCAGCTAAGCAAAGCGCTTACCTATGTGTAGTCTCATCCTTTCTGTGTTGGAAAGTGATTTGTTTAGTAAATAAGCAAGCAGACTGGGGTGTGCTTACATGCCTCTTTTATATGGATTGGTACTAGAGTAGGGAAATGCTTATTTTTAGTGGAGTTAGTAAAATAGCTACAGTTTTCAATACAACAAAAAAGCAAAAAAAGGTGTTCTTTAGAGGTAAGAAGGAAGCTAACTTAAGCTGAAGGTGACTTTTTTTAGATCAACAGTTCCTGAGAACGCAGGTGTCTTTCATAGTTTCCTGTTTTTTTTAATAAAAAAAAAAGTGAAGTTGCTCAACTTCCACATTTGTGTAACCCCACATCTGAATGACACTTGAGCTTTAACTAGTTTGACAGAGATTCTTTTCACAAAGCAGGCGGTTAAGCTGCTGTGCTAACACTTCAGGGGTTGTCTACCAGCAGGCGGGCAGCAGTTCTATGGTGCGAGGTAAGATGGAGATGTATCACTTCTATGGCATTACTTCTATTACTGCAAACACAATGCATTCTTGGCGTAGGAAACTGGGAGGTCTTAACTGTTTGACTCTTCTGGAATGTGGGCAACAATGGGCGTGCAGCAGAAAAAGATGACAGCAGTGGAGAACAAGATGTTAACCTTCATGTTGTCGGCAATACCTTCATGTTATTCACACTGCAGTTTGCAAGCCATTTAGTGAGAAATAACCAGGGTAGGAGTTTTGTAGTAGAGTGGTATTTCCTTATCTAAGATTCCACCCCCAAATCTGAGAAGTTAACCGTTCCTGCTTTAGTGGAAAAAGTCAGTGTAACTTGAGAAAGAAAAGCTTAAAAGAGCATTTTGTCAAAGCTGCTTCTAATTACGAAAATGTTCATAAAGTTCACCCAGTTCTAGCTTCTGCAAAACTAATCCTGTAGGTGCTTTTGTTTTTGTTATTAAATATACTCCATCCCTTTGAAAGAAGGCAATGTGTTCATCAAAGTGTAGTGAACATGCGCCTGCATGCATAGCAACAAGGTGTTGGGAAGTAGGATTTGTGCTGAGTAATTGCCGGGTTTGCTGCTGTGGCTTTGTGCCAGTTTGTGTAAGATGTCTGAAACATGGCTGAAAAAGAAATAAAGTCTGTGAGTTAGAAGATGTTTGTTTTGCTCTAGTGAGTGTGTATGTATATGTATATAAATACAACTTTTTTTTTCTTCCCCCTCCCATCCCTTTAGCTTCTTTACTGTTCATTAGTGTTTGGAGAGAATGGGAGGTCGTTCCTCAAAAGCATATGCAGGTATTTTCTTCTTTAAAGAATTTTCTTAGATGCAGTATTTTTGACTAAGTTGTAACCGTCCCAACTCAAAAAGGGCTGCCGTGGGGGTAGCGTAGCAGGAGATGTATGCATTTGGGAAGAGCTGCGTGACTGCCGAAGGCTGCTGTGGGACAGGAATAATATGAATATGGTGTTTCCACTTTCTGCCCTTTGACAGGGAAATGTTATACTTGCAATAACACTTGAATAGGCACATACCTCTGTGTAGTTCTTGTTGCTTGTAATATTACTGGAGAAAGTAACATGTTTTCAAACCAGTTTTTGATACTTCTTTTTTCTATTCATTTCTAGTTACACCAGAACCCATTTCCACTACTGTCACTGTACGTACCACTGTACGTACCACCGTACATACCACTGTGCATACCACTGCGGCTGACTTAAAAGCTTCAGAAGTCAAATGCTGGATTGATAAGTAAGTACTCCACCTTTATTTCCTGACTTCGAATGCAGAGTTCCGTCAGACTGCAGGCTCCTCCCTCCTGTAAAGGAGGAGTTATACGTAATACATTTTATGTCTTGGGTTTTTAAAAGGTTGCTTAGAATTTCCTAGTCTGTGCACTATTTAATTCATAGTGATGCTTAGTGCAGGTACGCACCTTTTAATCTCATGGGGCTTCGGATAAATAATCTATTACATTTCATAAGGTTTGGTGAATTTGAGCACTACTGATTCTTCAACACCTCTGTTAAAACTGGGGATTCTGACACTATGTTCTGTGTATCAACAGCCATGAAATACTCTACATATCGCTAGCCTTTCTCTCTGGCATCCTGTCGACTGTTGTGGTTTTTGCAATCATCTACCTCATCAGAAGAAGTAAGTGGCACAGTGGAGGGAGTAACGGCAGCATGATGATCCAGACCTGGTGGCAGAGAAGTGTTTAACATCTTGTGCTGCACATCTTAACACGGATGGTGCTAAGTTTCCATGCTCTTTGGGCCGCATCTTACAGCACTAGGATTTCAAAGTAACTTCTGCAGAAGTTGCTTCGAAAGAGGCTCAAATTGTGTCTCCCTTGAATGATTACTGTATTGATAAACAGGTCACTCCTGGCAGTAACTTCTCATGAATCATCCCAGAGGCTGTTTTCACGGAAGAATTAACTTTAGCACTGATGAGTTGCGGTGGTTTTTGTTGGTTGTGTTTGTTTTGGTGGGATTTTTTTTTCATCCTAACACTGGCCACACAGAATGCTCACCAAATTCATGGGTTGCTTTCATCCTAGCCACTTCCAACAGGTGGACAGGGACTCGGGCAGCCAGACTGCTCGCTTTGCAGTGGAGGTCTGTGACAGAGTTTACAAGCTACGTCTAAGCCACGCGCTCTCTGGTGCTGCTCTGTCACCCCACTCTCGTGCCTCTCGCACTGCTGTCTCCCAACACGGTGCAGACAGCTGAGGCTGTTATCCCTCTCCTTCCTAGGGTGTAAGAGATCCCACCAAAGCACACAAGAGCGAGCTCCCTCCCAGACAGCGACTGAGGAATCTGCTAAGAACATCCAGGTGAAGGTCACAACTATTATTTATAATACTTTATGCAGAGACTTCAGATTCTTAATAGAATGGTAAATGTTAATTGGGGGGGTTGAGGGTGAGGGGAGAAAAGAGGTTTACTCTTGCAAGACTGAAGTTTTAGTTCACAGTCCTTTTGACGAAGGAAAATGCTTGCATTTGTGCATCGGAGGCTTCAACCTGTGTTTATAGTTGCAGGGAGTTACCTGAGGAGGTACCTGGACAGGAGGAGGAAAGATATTCCTTCTCTTTTATCCCTGGGCTCAAATGCCATACTCCCCACATATTTCAAGGGTTCCAGGGTGAAACTAAATGACTAATTAGGCAGGTTAGGGGAAAATGTTTTTAAAGGGCAAGCATTTCTGCAGTCAAGATATTGATTCTTTGGAAGCCGTTAATAGAGAGTTGACCCGGGATCCTGAGCTAGGCTAACAACTGGTCTGATCCAGCACAGCATTCACTAGACTTCTCATGTGTGGGGACAGACTGTGACTGCTTATGACGTGTAGCGCTGAGGACAAATTAAATGCAGGAAATTCATGCTGAGATGTGATGCTTGCACTCTGTCTAATGTTTGTGGCTTCTTTCACATCCCCAGAATGAGGTTGCCTACAGCACTGTGGTCTTCCAGCGGAGTCAGACACCGACGGCTGTGTGATGATGAAGTTTCTAGTGAAATGAAGACGCTTGCGCTTTCTGCACATCAAATGGTACCAGAACTTTATATCAAGGCCTGTAGTGCTCTGAGAAATGCCAACACTGCCATGTGTAACATCAGTTCATTTTGTAGTTATAAGGGGACACTAAGGTCTCCTATTCCAAACTGCTTGTCAACAGTTGTGGAAAATTGCTTTTTGTACCGTACTTCCTCATCTGTAGAAATCTTAGTGAGTCCTTACAATGCACTTGTAAAGTTTCCATTTGTGTGTTTGCTATTGCTTTGAACTACCAAAGAGAACTGAAAAATGGAAATGTCTTTCTGCATCTATTCATGTCTGTGCCCTTCTGTTTTCCTTTTCTGTCACTCACTATAGCATTTTTCTTTGGTTTTTTGATTGCCAGGTGCTCTGGTTAGTTATTTTCTGCTTATTGAATAAGTTATGATAATGAAATGTTTGTATGCAAATGTCTGCTTCCTGATTGGGCCACGTAAAAGAAATGCATAATCACAGTGCGACCATCAAAATTTGTGGAAATGTTCATTTGTGTGTTATAGTGTTCTAAGTACATTGTAGAAAGTTAACAATCATCCCCTTTTCATGAACTGGGGAAAAGTTACCACGAGTGACTCAGTCTTAACAGCCACAGAGAAGCGTCTTTGCGTGTTCCCATGCCCGTGGATGGGAGGGTTGTTGTCTGAGGAAGTACAGTGATCTCCATCTGTCCTACAACGCTTCTCCTGCAAGGCTGAATCGGAACAAAGTTTCCTGCCGCCTCAGCCTTCTGGGCTTCAGAAGCCACCTTGTTTCTGGTCATCAGAGACTGTCAGATTCTGGCAGGTATTTCTTATTTCTGAAAATGGAGATGATGGTATGTGTGCTATTGTAAACACCTCTCTAGAGGAATCTCTCAGGCAGGACAAGTGCCGCGGGTCCTACAGCCTCCTGTGCATTGCAGCTGAAGACACAAGTCTGACATCTGAGAGGCTTCAAACCGACTGAGGCTGGATGTGCTGCCTGATGGCAGCATAAAGCCACGGATGGGCGCTGGATTCAGCTCAGCTTAGTCGTGGTGCCTTTGGTGTCTTTCAAACAAGTGGTTAGCAGAGCAGTGGTTCCACCTCTGCCAGCTCCGTTGGGTTGTCCTGCCTTCCTGACTGCAGAAGCTGGTGGAAGTCGGGGGACCACTGAAAAGCACGTGCACAGACACCATTATGTTCTGAAGTCTGGCTTTAGAGGCATTGTGGGTAAGGCTGCTGACCGTTTTACAGGGTCAGGAGTAGAACTTGTGGTGTTTGTTTTGCTGTATCTGCTCTCATCTCAGTCACGGCAGTTTCTTCAGGTGCTATTTAGTAGAGAAAACACCATATTAGTCCGCAAAATGTGCAGCCGATGAGAGGTTCATGAGGGATGATTGTAGCTGGTTCACATTATTTTTATGCTTAAAATTAATAACAATGTTAGTCTTCTGCCTGACAGCAACTGAGAAATAAGAATGTCTGAAAATTTATCTTGCTTGCGCAAATGTTAGTTCAGCACCCCAACAAGGATGCTATCTTCCTGTGTTAGATATTATTAGATTGTGGGTTAGAAGTGCAAGAAAAGGTGACTCGCCACAGGTCCCTCACCCTGAGACCAGCTAGGATGTTGGGTTTTTCATGTAGATGTTTCCTCACCATGCATTGTACTGAGACTTGGCACAACCATTTAATGTGCTTTGGAAATGTTGCTAACCAGAGTGCAGCAATTTTGTGTCCCTACCTACAGAGCTGAGTGTGGTACAGCCCTTGGAGACGGAAGGTGACAGAGAACCTCTGTTGCATGGCTGCTGACGTGTCCCAGGATCATCCCAGAGCGTCTGTCTGTCTCTCCCTTTCCCATGCCAAGAGCACTGTACCGTCATACACAGCTTTTAATGGCAGCCATCAGCCAACTCTTTGTTTTATAGACAGCTAGAGGAATTTGGGACAACTGCACCTGCTAATCAGAATAGAGGAGGTGTTGTGTGTCTGCTGTTCTGCTATTCTGGCTCTCTCATTTTTACTATTTCAGTAGGTTTCTGCTAGAGGTGTTTGTACTTGTGGTCTCCCTAAAGACAAACTTTCACAGCAGAAATTTGCAAGGCAAAATGCATGGGTATGGGAAAGTCCAGTATGAATTGTCCAACCCTGGGAGGGTGGCTGGGAATGGCTCACAGGTTAAATGGTGCTTTGAAGGATGCATGGACAATAGTGGCCTATGAAATTCCCTGATGTTTTGGAATTGACATCTGGTTGCAATGTTAAAAGGATGGATTATTAGAGCTATGGTGATGATGTTGATGTTGACTGTCAGGCTGCATTTCCCGCAGCCAGCAATGAGTCAGCTCTCCCAGGAGAGCTAAATCCTTTACTGTCCCTGAGTGATATTTGTTTACACGTGGACTGCTGGTATGTGCCTTCACCCATCTTCACATCTAGTTTAAATATTATTTGGCCTGTTTGAGCTCTGTCTGGGGCTGAACATCACAACTATTTCCAGAGTAAGTGCTGGAAGTGGGAACCAGGGGCCTAGAGCCACATGAACGTTTTCCAGCCAGCACCACCACTGGCAGAAGGCAGCTGATGAACCCTGTCCCACAGCCGGGCAGCTGCACGTCCGGTTGCCTTACGGAGAGAGGCTGGGTCCAGCTGTGCCGAGCGTCTCGCATCATCCCAAAAAGGTGAGCTGTTGCCAGGGGTTCCCTCTTGGGGGGCTGAGCAGGGTCAGTCAGCTGGCTGAGACTGCTCTCCTTCCCAGCTTGCTTTCCGAAGGCAGGACGGCTTCCCCGGCTCTCGCTCCTCTCAATTTGTGTTCTCTTTCTTCATCAAGCAGCCTGCTAGGAATTTGGTGCGGTGTTGCTCCCTCTTTTCTGACTTTCTCAAAAATACATAGGCAAAGTTTGCTGTGCGTCATTCTCATGAATAAATTTCTGCTCTTTAGGTGGGACCTGGTTTTCTGCTGAAAGCAATCAGTTCTATCAACTGATAATGAGAGACCACGTAGCAAAATTCTGATGTACTTATGCAGTGACTTCCTTTGCTGGCCTGTTTATTAACAGGGTTGAGCTGTGTAACAGGGCAGAGCTTTGGCCTGTGACAAGGGTTACATCAGATAATAAATTGAGATGTCTGATCTCAGCTAAAGAAGCAGACGCCAACACTTTCTGAGATAAAGAACAGAATGATGCATTCCCTTTTCTGCTTTTTCTAGACTGCTTTTATTATTTAAAGATGGAGAAAAAAGAGCCTGGTGTCTAATGACCTATTTTCAGCTTGACCCATGTTCCCTAAAACCAGGCTATGTGAACCATGGTGTAATATTTACTGCAATTTCTGTGCCATCTTAGGACACCAACTAAAACAGTGTGGAGATTTCATGCAGGCTGCTTTTTTGACTGTCACAGGAAAAGAGCACACTGAATTAATATAAAATCTATCTAATATTTATTATTATTCATGAAAATGTGACAACACTGCAGCACAAGTTGACCAGACTCAAATTTATAGTCTAAATTGACAGAGAAGACAAAGCGTGTAAAAATGGTCAGTGAGGACAGGCCTGGATTGCAAACTGTTGTATTCTCAACAACAAAGAACACATCCTATTTTTCAGTGGACCCAACCAATACTTATGGGAAAAAAAAAAAAACAACCCAAAAACAAAAACCAAAAAAACAACCACTGGACAAGATTTGTCTTAGGTATCTCTTCTGTATTTTGAAATGATTTCATATAAAGACATATATAGACACATTTACGTACATCTTCAGAGTAGTCTTCAGATCTGTAACAGGTTGCTACAAAAAGAGCAACTGTTTTTCAGTTTTACAGAGGAGACTTGCAGCAAATTACATTTAAATCATGTGTTAGGAAAACAGTTTGTGACTGTAGGGAGAATTAAGCATGGGAATATGCTGTGCAGGAAGAATCCCCAAAATGGATGTTTTTTAGTAAAAAAAATTAGGAGAATGCATCCTTGACGGTTTAGAGATAGTCGATTCTATCCTTGGTTAAGGAGCTGAGGAAGGAGGAAAGAACTTGAATGTGTCATTAGTTTATTTTTTGGCAGTCATTATTTTTTGACTGGCATGCTCCCTCGTCCCCAGTGTGTCTCGTTAGTGAATAGTTTCAGTGTGTTCAGCTCTTGCCTGGTGCTCTATGTCTGAGGTCAATTTTGCAGGCTTCTGGGTGAGCATTGTCTTGATTTAAAAGCAATGAAAGTCTCGCCCAAAGAAGAGGAGGGTCATCAGAGTCAGCGCAGCTTCTGGCCTTTCAGCTGACATGGTCAGCAGTGGCACCATCAGCAGCGGCACCATCAGCAGCGGGTGAGGGTGATTTCACAATGCAGGTCATCTGCAGGTGGAGGTGTTGCAGGAGGTGCTGTATTTTTATTGGACAGGTGCCACTGGACAAAAAGTCAGGGCAAGTCTGGCTGTGTGTAAGCAAAGGGCCTGTAACTGGGCAAAAAGAGAAACCAGAATTATAACAAAAAGACTTCTCAGTCTTGAGTTAAAACTAGAAATGAACAAGCACCAGCTTTTACCAGCTGTCCGTGCATCCAAGCTGGGGAACTAGGATCAAAAAGTCTGCCTTGTTAACAGTGTTTTGAGTTGCTGGTCTACCAAATAACGCTCAAGCCAATAAATAAAAACTGGAAGCTTTGTCTTCCAGCTTGCCTGGAAGATCTGGGCTTGGTACAGAACCACCAAGCAGAATTCTCTGGAGTACAGTAATGCAGAAGATCATAAATGATCCTTTCGAGCTTAATGTCAAACGTGCATCAGATTGAGTAAGAGGAGCTTGCCCTTATCATAAACCAGTTTGTGCAAGAGCAGGAGTAGATAAAACAGAACACACGTTTTTCCCATGAGTTTCTTAACAAAGCCAAGTGGTTTATTAATGGTCTGGTGTATACCAGCAGGTCAACATTCGTTCTTTATTTATGACTGTTGGTCTGTTGTTTGCTCTGTAAGAACTGGGTCTGGTTTTTTGCACAGGATATAGGTCCTTAAAATTAAAAGATAGGTGTTTTTGAACTTCTTTATCTTGCAAGCATAGACAATGGGGTTCATGGCAGAATTGGCATGGGATAATAGGATTCCCAAGTACATCAAGGACTTTGGGATCTGCAACTGAGGGTAAAAATAAGAAATGCAATTTATAATGCACAGAGGCAGCCAGGATATTGCAAACAGGAAGAGAACAAGTGCTAGAGATTTGGCTGTCTTGAACTCCTGTCCATAAAAAGCTCCTGCCACTCTCACATTGGTTGTACCTTGGCTTAGTTTTGTCCGGATGATGTAAAAGATTTCAACATACAGAGCACACATGATGAGCAGAGGGACAAGGGTCCATATGAAGAAGCCAAAATAAACCATGTAATCCATCCTCATCACAGAGGTAAATCGACACTTGAAAAAGTCAGAGTTTCTTGGTTCTTTCTTGTTCCATCCAAACATGGGGACTAATCCTACCAGCAGGGACACAGACCAGCACAAACCCAGCGCCCACCACACTCTTCTCCCTGTAGTGATTATTCTGTATCTGTTGGGGAAGAAAGCCCAGGTTGTGTCAAACAGAAGTTTTTAAAATAGTTAAGGATGGTTTCAAGAACTTGCGTGTTCAAATATTACAGGTTTGTTGTCATAAAATGGAGCATTACCTTTTTTTGTGGGAGGAAACAAAATCTTATCTTGAGACATGCCCTAACTCTTCATTTGTAACAGTTACTTTGCAGCACCCATACAAAGAAATACGCTTAATTTCCCCTCTTTATAATTGGATGTTTTCAGCTCTTTCATTTCTTGTTTCATTATGATCTTGGTGCTCCTCTTGCCTAGATACTGCTTTTCTACTATTAGCAGTCGTATTTTATTTCTCCGCTTCCTTGGGTGTACCTTTTACACTTGGTTTATGCCATTCGTAGGACCAAACTGTTCTTTCACTCTTCAATTTTATAGGCCCTTTCCCCATAAAAAATATGACTTCTTTCATGCTTGAGGTTATGCTTTGGAGTTCTAGCTTATGTACTTTTCCATTCAAATATAAAAAGTGAATGACTTCTTAAGTTAGCCCCCAAGAAGTCTGTTACTTCTTTTGTATTTCCAGCAAACACTAAAAGGAATTCTATTTAAAAGACTAGCCTCAGAAACCTAAAGAAATCTATAGTACTCTCAGCATCCTGCGCAATTAACGAAACATCTGAAGAAGTCAGCTCTTTGACCACAGACTCATCCTGTGGCCAAATTCTGATCAGCAATGACACCGAGCTATCGGCCCCGCACGAGTGCCCCGGGGTCTGTCCGTGCCGCAGTGTTAACTGCAGGGAGTGGCTCGTGCTCGAGAAAGCTCATCTCGGGTGGGCTTTTAGGCACGGGTATTATTTCCGTGCGGGAGCCTGTATTTAGAGTAAATAGTTGTTAGAAAAGGGCCAAGTGAAGGAGGAGAGAGGGGGTGGCACCTGTGGGGCAGAGGCTGGGCATGGGAAAGCTGGCAGGAGAGGGGCGAGCGGAGGGGCCCATGGTGGTCCAGTGCTCACCTGGTTGGCAGCTTCACTCGCAGGTACCGGTCGATCGCGATGGCCAGGAGGGAGAGGATGGATGCGTTTGTGAAAACCACCATCAGGCAGCACATAAATAGGCAGGTGTAGAAGTGGACGCTGATGCCCAGACTCACTACGATGGCCAGGGGCATGACGAGGATCCCCACTGCGATATCAGCCAGCGCCAGGGAAACGATGAAGTAGAGAGTTGTGTTCTGAAACGTCAAGTTCAGCTTCACCACCCAGATGACCAGGATATTACCCAAAGTGGCAAACAAAGCAACCAAGCACTCGATACCGATGTAAATCCCATCCAGGCTGCTCAGCGCCAGGCTGTCGTTTGGCATGGCGAGTTGCTGGAGATGGTCCTACCCTGGCTTGAGCTGCAGAAGGAAGCATGGGCATCGATGACCTCGTGTGGGATGTGTCCTCGGTGTCTGGCGCTCAGTTGTTCCAGTGTCCCTCCAAAGTGCAAACCTCTTCCAGTATTTCACGTCCTCGGCACTCGGGCAGCAAATCAGCTGTTGCCTTTCCACAGAGCTGCAGATACCTTAGCATCCAGGAAACATTTCCTACTCTGGACGCACCTCCTGAAGCTCACGGCATTCCTTCAGCAGCCTGGTATCAGTAAAATACTTTGGAAAGCTATTTTGAATAAAAAAAACGGAAAAGCTTCCACAAGCCTGCTTACCAGCAACCTATAAACAAATAGTTTAACTGCTTCCTCTTCCAAGCTGCAGTTTTAGAAGCAGGAGAACTGTAACCAGAGTTGACTGTGCAAAGCTGCCACTTATCAATCTAGATAATCACTTTGCAGTCACTATAGGAAATGAGGCAGTTGAGGGGACGTTAGAAGGGTGTTTTGCTAAAGTCCAATACTCGATTTAATTCAGGGTATACCATTTCATTTAAGGCCCTGTGGTGGCTGAAGAACGCTCTTTACTTGGACCTTTCTCAGCCTGACAAGAACACCTGTAATGCAGTTGACGTTTTCAGTGAGAGCCCTCATTTCTGCTAGAAATCAGTATGACAACCAACCAAGTCACGTTCGGAGTGGCGTGCTTTCCTGTGCTTTGTTTATGGAAGACGGAGAAACCGAGGAAAGGTGTGGGAAGTGATGGGACGTAGCGGGGAGAGGGTGGGAAAGCTGTGATCTGTTTGCCGTGGGTGAGCCCGGCAGCACGTGGTGCCTTGCTCCTGGATGTGGGTCTGCGGTGAAAGAGCTGCTCCCATTTCAGACGAAACCGAGAAGGCATGCAAACCTGTGACCTCGTGCCAGCCTGTGGGTCACAGGGTAAGCTGGCTTTTGGGCAAATAGAAATGCACGCTCTCCAGGAATGAGCAAATAGCAAGTAAACGATTAGGTGGATGGTGCCATATTAGGGTGACGAAGCCTTAAGCAAACACGAGTAGTATTCTGTTTCCCGGACACTGAGTCCTCCACCTCTTCCACCCAACCTTCTGGCAAAACTGAGGATGGGGAAGTGAAATCAGCCATGGGAGGAGACAGAGCCAGAAATAAATGAGACTTCTTTATTTTCTGCTGTCAAAAGAGTTGGACAAATTCCACTTCCTTGAAATCAAGGTAAGCGCTCCTTGTCCCCTGACTGGAGGTCGTTTTGGTAGAATGACTGCTGGGAAAATGGTGAGCTGTCTATAGACAGTCCCAGTCTGCAACTGAACTTGGCTGTGCTGGTTTTCTAATCAAATCTGACACAGGATGTCTGTGGGTGCAGGAGATAAATCCCAGGAGAGGCATGTGAAGGTCACAGCTGGGAGGTACGCTGGGCTTTTGCAAGCTGAACGGGTTACTTCTCTGGGAAGTACCTGGGAAGGAGTGGGCAGCCGGCACTTTGCAGCTTTAAGCAGACGTGGGAAATGTCTGTGTCCTCCTGGCTGCCAGCCATGCCTGGGTGAGAGCAGTCCCCACTTCCTGGGCTCACTGTGCATCTCCTCACGTGACCTCAAGCTGCCAGCTTCCTTCTTCTGGCATCTGCTCCGGTGGCTGCAGCCAGATGCCTCCAACACAGACAGCTACTGCGAACGAGGGGCTTTAACAGGGCCCTCCCTCCTCTGCTGCCCTGTGCCTGCTGCGGGACCTTAGGGCAGCAGCTTGTCTAACAAACAGACTCAAAAGAAAATGTTTCTCCCTCCTGTTGCTCACCCAAAATCCAGCTGAATGTCTTCATGTTTGCCGTCCCCACCCTTTCTTTGTGGCAGGGGAACGGACTAGATCACTCGAGGTCCCTTTGGCCCTGTTTTCTCTGATGCTGCACCTACGCCGCATCTCATATAGACTGAGCAGGCTTTAAAGAAGCTCCGAGACGGAGCAATCTAGCTGCAGTGCCGTAGAGCTGCGCGTTGCCTAATTCACCCTGCTAGGCAGCACGGAGCACCCAGCTGGGGAGGAGATCGCACGTTTGGGGCTAACACAGACTAGCAGAATTACCACATGCAACAGGTAGTCCCTGTGGTTTGTTCATAGTGTGATGTGCTGCTATATAACATTGACTCCTGTGCAAAAGCATACAGACTAAAATGTGCCGAAACCTCAGGGAGACAGAAAGAAGGATGGTACTGGGTTTGTTATAGCAGGTCTCGTAAATGGATCATCATGAACAACTTGCTCTGCTCATCTTCAAAGAGTGAGTTGTGTATGCAGATTGGAAAGCGTACAAAATTCTGAATGAGGGACTTAATTTAAAGCAGATCAGGGAGGAGCTGCCTTCTGACCTGGCTGTTGGAGTTAAAAAAAGAATTCAGCACAGCATTTCATAATTTTGGATGTAAACAGCCTCAGATGTCCAAAATGTCAGTAGGCAGCCTGGATGTGATCTATATCACGATGGAGTCTGTTATTGGGATACTTGCAGTGATGGGCAATGCCTTGGTGATCTGGGCAGTGAAGCTGAACCCAGCTCTTCAGAAGACCACCTTTTTTTACATCGTTTCCCTGGCACTCACTGACATTGCCATGGGGATCCTTGTCACGCCACTGGCTGTCATGGTGAGCCTGGGAGTCGTCATCCATTTCTACTCCTGCCTGTTCATGTGCTGCCTGATGATGGTCTTTTCTCATGCCTCGATCCTGTCTCTCCTGGCCATCGCAGTCGACAGGTACCTGCGAGTGAAGCTGCTGACCAGGTGAGTCTGGGCGAAGGTCCCATCTCATCATCTTTTCCCCATTTCTCTCCTCCCTTATATTTTCCTTCTCCCTTATTTGCAGCATTATAGGGCTTCCTGGGCATTGTTGGTTCTCTGACAGAAACTCATACAAAGGAGAGGTTCCCAAACTGTAGGCAATGGAGCACCAGCAGTCTGGGCACTCCTGGAAATTCAGCAATGCCTGAAAATCTTAAGCTACAGAGAGTCAGGGAAGGGTTGCTCATAAATCTGTATATGCTTGAAGTGTGGATAAGGTGGTGGTCTTTAGGTTTCCCCCTGGGAGACAACCATACTGCTCTACTGGTGTGAGTCAAAATGAACCAGTATTTCTGAGGAAGGGGTTTGACCCTGCATCTGGAGGTTCTCATTTAAGGGATCGGTGACCGTTTAGAGGTTCCCCTGTAGTTTCAAAATACATTTTAAATATCAGAAGCTGCTAAGGACCAACTGCAGAGAACTGTGCTTAGCTCGAATTAGAGCAACCAGAAATGAGTGCTTAAAAGCACAAGTTCCTGAATATTATAGTTCTTTTTTCTGAAGAATCACATCTAACATGGCTGGTTCTTCCTGCCCACCCAGGTACAGGGCAGCCGTCATGAAGAAAAGGGTTCGTGTCATTCTGGGACTTTGCTGGCTTGTGTCCATGCTGGTGGGGCCGGTCCCCATGCTGGGGTGGAATCAGCACACAGGCAGCTCCAGCTACATCGAGTGTCGCTATTTGGCTGTGATGAGAATGGATTATGTGGTGTATTTCAGCTTCTTTGCCTGGATCCTCCTTCCCTTGCTTATCATGTGTGCCCTCTACACTGAGATTTTCTACATCATGTGGATAAAACGAAGCCTGAGCTCAGCAAATCCTCTAGGAAGAGGAACAGTTTGTGGGAAGGAATACAAAACAGCCAAACATCTGGCCCTCATCCTCTTCTTATTTGCGGTGTCTTGGCTGCCTGTGGGCATCCTGAACTGCATTTCATACTTCTGCCCCTCCTGTGCCATCCCGCAGCCTCTGATGTACCTGGGCATCCTGCTGTCTCACGCCAACTCAGCCATGAACCCCGTCGTCTATGCCTTCAAAATACAGAAGTTCAAAGAAACATACACTTTCATTCTGAGGACTTACATCCTGCTCCAGAAGACAGAGTTGGCTACTTCTGACGCAGAGCGCACAGCAGAGCTGAAAATCAGCAGCATCTGAGCAGAGCCCCGCTCGTCAGTCTGTCCGGGCTGGATACGACAACTGAAAGTGTGGGAGCAACAAGAGTGGGGTGAAAATGGCACAGACACCAAGACACATTTCTCAGATCACGCATTCTGGAGCAACAACAGTTGTGCGTATACGCCTGTGGTCAGCTAATTCAGCTCTGGGCAGTGCAATGCCAAGCTCAGGTTCCCAGCTAACTCCCAAAACAAAGAAACTCCTTTGCATTTCAGAGGCAAAACACATGAGGGGTTTGGAACAGAGTCGTAGCTTGATGGGGGAGTGCTGGGTTTGGGGGAGAGATGAGCGTTGCTCATGCTTACTGGTGTTTTGCTCCGTTCATAAAAAGCTGTCCTGGTTTGAGTAACACAGGATTAATTTCTTTTTCAGCAATTTTACTTTTTAGTAAGGTCTCTTCTAATGCTTGGGAAAACGGCACTTTTAGAAGACTCTGGTGTCTGAATTTGTGAAAACATTTACTTTACAGCCAGCTATGATGTGTGGGTGTCAAAGTCTCAGTGTTTTCGAGCTGGCCAGGTGCAGGGATGAGGAGGAGCGAGACCTGGGCACTTGCCCCAGGCTGGCCAACAGGGTTATTTCATACCATGAACAGCACATTCAACATCAATTAGAAAGTTTGCTGCAAAGTGCTCTCTCTCCCTTGACGGTGGTGATCCACAGAACTTCTCACCCCGGTGCCGGACCCCTGAGCTCTTCCCTTCCTCCCGAAGCCGCAGCGCTCACAGTGTCCCACATTTGCTGTCCCCTGCTGGGAGTGCACAGCTTCCTACGGATAGAACGGGCTGACTATAATCCTTGTATATTTTATATTGGTATCGGGATCACTACTGGTTCTTTAGAATTATTAATGTTAATTATTTAGTCTTAGTCTATTAAATCTGTTTACATTTCAACCCTCGGGTTTCCTTATTTTCCTGATTCCCCTTCCCGGGTGGGGAGGGGTCATCGGGTGAGAGAACAATTGTCTAAACGACAACAAACTGGCGCGGGTTCCCCAAACCGTACCGAAAGCCCCGCTGCGCCCTGCAGGGGGCTGCCGGAGCCGGGGGCTGCCGGAGCCCGGGGCTGCCGGAGCCCGGGGCTGCCGCAGCCCGGCCCCGCCGCCGGCTGCCGGGAGGTGGCGGCCGTTCCCCGCGGGTCCGGGTCCTCGCAAGAAGCGGGGTCTCCCTCACCCTCCGGGAGTCATTTTTCCCAATCCCTCGGGCCGACCCAAACCTCCCTGCAGCCGGGGGGGAGCTGGGGCAGGAGCCGCTCTGTAGGGGCCGGGCTGGAGCCGCTGACTCCCGCAGAGCTGACATTAGCCTTTGGCACCGCTTTTGCCCCGGCTAACGAACGGCTCTTCCTTTATGAGTATTTGCTTTGTCTTTTCAGCTCTATTTAAGGGAAGTGTTTCTCAAGTTGGTGGGGCTACAAAGCAACGCTCCGGCATGTTGCCGCAGAAGAACCGTCTCTACGATGGCTGAGGTGCTGTAGGATGTAACAAGAGGTTGGATGTTGGCTGCCCCGGATTTCTGGTTGCACGAAGAGCAGCACAGCAAAATGCAGGCAAGAGGACCCAGGCCTGGGTGGCAGGGGGAGCTCCCAGGCCAGCTGCTGGCAGGAGGGTGCTCCACGCTCCGAAAATGGTCTCCCATGGCTCTATGGGGCTGCAGCGCCCGCCTGTGGGAAGGCGCTTTGGAACGGAAGGAAAACGAGCAGCCTTTGTGCAAGGTTTTGTTTGCACCAGCCCATAAAATTTAATAGCGTTAGATCATCCCATAGCTTTTTCTTAGAAGGCAGGTGCTTTCCCATTGGGACACTGCCTCTGCCTAAAAGATACCCACAACACTGCTGGTCCTCCAGGGCACAGGCTGTTGGGTTTCTTCTTGTCTGTCCTTTTTAGCAGCTGTGGACTGGAGATGAGTTCAGCAAACCTGTGCCCGTGTGCCTGCGTAGGTGTGTGACCTGGGACGGGAAACCTGCCGCTGAGCTGAGGGAAGGGGTCTTGCTTCGTCCCCAGACCGCACGGTACACGGAGCCCATGTTTCCTGGGCTGTAGGTGAAGCGAGAAGGGCGTCATCAGCTCATTTCATGACCCTCAGGCCAGATTGCACAAAAGGCTGCTGCAGCCGTTACTTGAGAGGCGGGGACCACCGCCTTCCCAGCAGGTACACAGCCACCCTGTGCTTTTGCTGCCCCAGCTCCCTGAGAAATAAAAGACCCAAAGAAATGAAGCCCTTTGGGCCCCCATCCCCGCTGATGCAGCCAAGGGTGATGCCATCGAACCCAGCTGAGCTGCACCTGCCCTGACTGGGGCCGAATTGGGGCATTTCCACCCAGCAACCCCCATTCCCACCGGGTTCCTGCCAGGGGAGGCACAAGGTGCACTTATTTTCTTCAGATGTTTCCTCCGCCAGGCAGCATCTGTTTCCTGTCCTAAATATGAAAGAACTGGGTTGCTGGGCTGCTGGCTCTGTCACCAGCGGAGGACGAGCCTGAGCCCTTCTGCTGTCTCTGCCCTGTATGAGTGCAGTTTGCCCCCAGCCCCGGGATGCCCCAGGGGGCTGCAGGTGCTGCATCCCTCCTTGTGGTCCTGCATCCTCCTTCCTTGGGCACTTGGCTCCTCTCCCACCACCCTCCTTCAGCCTCAGCATCACAAAACACTGGGCTGGAGGTTTTTATGGCTTGCAAAGTGATTAAACACTCCCTGCACAGAGGAGCCAAGTGGGGCCGGTGCGTGGGATCAGGGAGTGTTTTGGCGTTGAAACCAGCTCTGCCCTCCCCTTCTCACTACTTGCTTACAGGCATCCAACCCCACATCCCGACCGAAGGGCTCCCTCTTCTCTGCTAAACTGCTCCCCCGTAAGCGTGCATTGTGCTCCCGCCGAGCGGCTCAGGGAAGCATATGGCTGAGCTCAGACAGCAGAGCTCTGTACATCGGTGCTGACAGTCCTCCGGTTGTCGCTGCTGATGGCTGTGCTCTCTGTGGGTGCGCATGTGTGTCCATATAAGTATGTGCTGCCATAATATATAATCCTTCTGCTAGTTGCGTTGGTGTGGTTGGAATATTTGGACGCCTTTGCTGCCACATACAGTAATATTTTTTTCATAAAACCAGTGGTGATTTGAAGCAGGCCGCCTTGTGCAGGCTGACAAAGCTGGCAGTGGGAGGGACTATGAGTAAGAAGGATCAAGCTCAGCTGCCTGGGGGTCCAGGATTCATTTTTCCATTCCTCCATGGTATCAGGTGGGCATCAGCCATGCAGCAAAAGCAGAGAGTCTGTCGGATGTCTCAGCAGTCTGCTCTGGACAAGTGGCAGGATGATGCTGAGGTGGATGATATGGTCTTCGTCAGCCCCTGGGTTCATGGCTGTCACCGGGAGCTTCAGCACCCAGTGATTCCCAGCCTCCTCCGGTCACCCGGGGTGGCTCTGTCCTTCCCCACTGCTGCGGTGCTGTCGAGAGCTCCCGGCGGTACCTCAGAGCTGCGTCCAGAAGAGCTGGTGTCACCCAGAGCGAGGTGGAGGAAAGGACCAGACCCCTTTTTGTTCTCCACCGCCTTTTACTCCCAATCCCGCTGTGTGGCACCCAGCCGGCTCTCCTGCCCCTGCTCCTGCCCGAGAGAAACTCAGTTGTGGATTTGCTGCCACACAGAACTACCCGTCTGTGAGCGGGTTGCAGCTGGAATAAGTTTGTGAGCCAGCAATTTAAGGCTTTGGTTTAGATTAGGATTCGAAGATGTATTTTTAGATCATGTTCTTTAGCTGACGCGGCGGTGCCGGCAGAGCTCTGCGGAGAAGGTGGCTCAAGGAGGAGCCCGTGCCCGGGGCAGGTTGGGCTCAGCGCTGGGGTGGCTCCCAGGCGGCAGAGCCCGGGGATGTCGTAGATCGATGGGGTTAAACAGCGTTTCGGATCCTGGTCCCCGAGCACTTGATGGATTTGCCATTTAAAGGCTGTAGTCAGCTTGCTCGCTTCTTGGATGGCTCCAGCGAAAAGCTTCCAGCTATTCCCCAAGGATCCTCCTACATCCTGGTGAGATAAGGATCAGGAAGGGAAGGTCTATCTGCAACCTCAGCTGCGGCTTTGAGCACAGATTCCCTTTTCACATTGGGGGCGGAGGGGAGGACAACAGATTTTCTAGAAAAAAAACCATTTCGAAGTGACACACAGATGCAGAAAAAAAATAATGCCCCAACAATGATCTTATCGTGCGAGTCAACAGCAGCGACAGCCGCCTTTGTCCTGGCGGGGCTGTAAAACACTTGCAGGCAGAACAAGGCAGCCTCCTCGCAGGCAGCCCTGCCTGCGCTCCCCGCTCGGGCTCGGGGCTCCCGGCCGCCCCCCCGGAGCCTGCGCTTGCCGCAGCCGGGCCTCGTCGCTTTGAGGCATCAACGTACCGCGCTCTCATTCCTCTTTCCTTACGTTCTGGGAGCTTCTGCTCTTGTGCCAGGAAGCGTGGAGGAGGGGTTTTTTTCTGAGACTTTAAAATTTAATGTTTGCCTTAAAGGAGAAAAAAAAAAAAAAAAAAGGTGCAGCTCATAAGCCAAGAGGTGGCGAGTGGTGTCCTGGCTCTTCGCTGCCTTGAAAGGAAGTGAAAGCAAAGCAGAGAGAGGATGCGAATGTGAAGCAGGGTCACATCTGGTTTAACAGAGAGTGATTGTGGTCTGGTGAATAACGAGCCAGAATGAGAGTCTGGAGCCTGGCGTTGGTGACCGATGTCATGTCACTGCTCTGTGCCTCAGTTTCCCCATCCATGGGAAGAGGAAGGTCAATCTGGTTGTGACAGAGCGCTCTGTGAGCTGGGAAGGGCTGGACACGAGCAGGGGCCTTTTGGTTTCCTTCTGAAACTTGCAATTTGGGCATTGTTTCACCTGCCCCCTTGGATATGGCGGCACAGTGATATTAAAAAACCACTGTCAATATTTCTCACAGGTGGGAAAACCTGAAGAAAAGTCTCCGCCCCGTTCACATACAGCTCTACTGAAAGACAAAGTTCACTGTCCTTAGAATCCTGATTTTGTTCCAAAGATGATTTCAACCACTGTCAAAAGCAAATTGTCAGTGGAGAATCAGATCTGGAAAGCTCTTCTTCCCTTCCACATCCCGTTCCCTGAGCTTGAACTGTGCTGGAAATCGGGGGAATTCTCCTGGTGACTCACCCGCAGTGTTCTGAACAGCCAGAAAAGGCTGCAAATGTGTATCTGCTGCTGACGGCTCCCCAGTGCAACAGCAGTGCGTAGTCTCAGTCTTGGCTGGTCCTGAATATTATTTAAAGCAGAGCAGTAAATTTAGAGAGTGTGCAAAAAGCTGGACTCGGTAAGCACAGCGGTGGCCGGAGCCGACAGATGGTGCAGCGAGATGCACCAGTGCCTGTGGCCACCAGTGGCCGGCCGTGGATGGCCATGCAGCAGCGTGGGAGCCCTCTGGCCTCTGCTCCCGCTGACCCCCGGCCCCCTGCATCCCCACTCTGCGCCGCCGGCGCTGGCATGCGGAGCCCACAGCACGCGGAGCCCACAGCACGCATGACCGCAGCCCTCTGGGCAGCCTTAGCCCAGGGTCTGACAGCAGGAGAGATCGGGATGGTTAATGGTGTTAATGCCGCGAGGACCATGGCAGTACTGGAATAACCTGCATCACTGGTGTTCTCTTGGTATTATAATTCCTGGGAGACTGCGATCTGTGGCATTGCCTGATTTTTCAAGGAGCATGTGTGGCGACCTGGGCACCTCCTGCAGAGACAGCCCGTCCCTCCTGCCCGCCGTTTGACACTGCGAGTGGGAGTGGAGCAACCGGCATCGCTCCCAGCACCGCACCGGGCTCCGCAGTGGGGATGAGCGCACGCCGACAACCTGCCGAAACACGGCCCCAACCTCTGGCTGGGCGAGCAGGGAGGCTGCCATGAGATGTTTCCTGCCGAGTGGGTTTGCGCCTCTCCCGAGCAGGCTGCCAGCCTTTGCCCTGCTGTGGGAAGAGTTTCGCTCCTTTTAAGCTCAGGGGGCCGGTGAAGCTCCCCCGCGCAGCCCTCTCCATGTATGGGGATGGCGTCTCTTCCCCGGGAGGCTGCGCTCTGCGGGCAGGGCCGGCCGGACACCCCTGCTTCGCCCAGGCACAGCCACCTCCTCCGGGGTCCCGGTGCGGGGAGCTGGACGCTCGCTGCCCTGCGCCTGGGTGGGGGGAGATGCTGCTCCAGAAGTGAAACCTGTACTCAGAAAAAAGGAAGAACTGGAGTGATACTTACGCTCCTTGTGTGGTTTTGCTCAGCTGGATTATGTGGCTTTGGATTTTAAACCTCCCGAAACCTGGGAGTGAGTGTATCTGTTTGCTCTTCTTGCTCAGCTCGTTAGGGAGCGCAGCGCCTGTGTAGGAGGGAGCCCGGGCTGTCAAACCAGTACGGCTCGGTGGGTTTGCCCGCCAGACAGCAGGGACGGGGCTGCTGCAGCTTTGAAACGGCTCCTGGGTGTCAGCCCTGGAACTCCGAGTACAAACAGGGCAGGAACGCAGGGACAGGGGCTTGGATGAATGATATTTTTGTGTGTTTCAAAATTAATTGCGTGATAATTGGAGTTTTTTAGTTTTCTTCGGGTGTGGCTATGGAGTGGGCAAAGCCGCAGCCAGGGCAGAGCAACCGGCACAGGACCCCGTTTGATGCCAAAGCCGCTCACCCGCACAGCAAGGCTCTTTCCCAACCCACGGGATCAGTGATTCCGCCCCCCCGTTATCCCGCTCTTCCTGCCCAAGGCTGTTCCTTTCTCTCAAAGTACCCGGGGCCGTAAGTAAACTGTATCACGCTGTGTTTTTCCTGCTGACCCAGTAGTTATGGGCCGAAAGGATTCGGGGACCGCTGTGAACAGCTGACCCCCGTTTATGCAGTAGCCTTCCGCCGTCCCGGCCCTCCTCGCCCTTCCCCATTAACACGAGGTGACTTTGGGCACTGCGACACATCACACAGCGGTGGGCTGGTCCTTGTCCCACCGCGTCACCTCATGCCGGAGAAGCCGGGCAGAAAGCGCAGCGCTGCCTTTGCTGTTTGTGCCACACCGTTGTCCCCGTGGCTGAGGACACCGCTCCTACCCCTGGGTCACACACCCCCGGCCTCCAGCTGTGGAGGTTTGGTGTTTGGGTTTGGCGAGGGTGCGTGTGAGCACACGTGTGCGGTGCCGGCCCTGCGCTGCCGGAGGGACTGGGGACGCTCACCGCATCCCCCCGGACCCGCAGGGCTCTCTCCTGTCTCAGCTGGTGCCTCTCCCAGGCCTGGCAAAGCCCGGGTGACGCTGGCACCGAAGCGTTCACCCCTGTGGCCGGAGCTTCCCCTTGCTCTGCGCGTGGCGCAGGTTTGCAGGAGAGCCGCTCCACCGGCACCCAGCGCATCCCGACAAACCTGGCAGAAGGGGAGGAAAACTGCGACCGGAGCGAGATATCCTGATGCTTGCGGCCATCCCAGGTCCCCGTACTGACACGGCAGAGAGCTGAACAAACCCCATCGTCCCCTCGTGCAGCAGGGACGATTTAGCAAAGCGAAGGACCAGGCTGGCCACCCCGTTTCCCTGCGGATAGTGCCATCACAGCGCTGCCGTCTCCCGCATCCCAGCCAAAGGCCGTCCCTGCCCAGTCTCCTGTAAATTAGAATCTCTCTGTGTTCACCTGAGCCTGCCCGGCACGGTGCTAGCCTGTTTATTTTGCAGAACAAACAGGATTGAGGTGGTTTCTTCTGCTTTTTCAAGTGGCTTTGCAACACTTGGGAAATGGAGCTTTTTGGAATATTTGTGTTCCCAGAGGTGCTTCTCCGACTTGTTGCACAGCGATACAGAGACATCACCCATCAAGCGACAGCAGTTTTGAGCATTCACCTCCCACGTAACATGAAATTACCTCGCCGGTTCTTTTTGAAAGTCTTCCTGCGTGGCTGTTAGCAGGCAGCCGGCAGTGGCAGCAAACGGGGGATCCTGCCGGAGCTCGGTGCCTGCCACGCTCCCGCCACCGGCCAGGACTCTTCTGCACAGCACAGAACTTCCCATCCTCGCTCTTCATTAGCGATTGTTTGAAAATCCCATAAAAATAGCATAAAATAAATCGCGGGGAGATGAAAGGGAGGTTTGAGCTGGCAGGAGATTCTTTAAAGAGGCACTATTTATACAAATCGTGTAGCTGATGAGAGGGAAACTATTTTGACGTTTTATAAACTCTTCTGCTGATTATTTTGCATCGAAATATGGCAAGGCTGGGGGAGGCAGAACGGAGTGAAATGCCGGAGCCAAGAGCCTGAGCTCTTTTCCCAGCTCGTATTTTTGACCACCAGCAAATTATTTAACTGCAGCGGACTGCAATTTACAGTAGCCTCTTTCTCTTAAAAGAGAGAGGGAGGGAAGTGCCGTTGCTCTGCCGGTGAGCAGCCGCTGGAGGATTCGAGCCGCCGGGCACAGGCAGCTCCACCGCTGCTGCCGCCCTTCCCAGCCCCGGGACGGGGGTTGAGGACACGGGGTGGAAACCCCATTTAGCAGCTTCTCCATATTGGTTTGTCTCCAAGAAGGGCTGCGCTGACCCAAAATGTGTGGCACTAACGTCAATCCCAATAAACGTATCTGCTTAATGTAGGGTCACTGAATTATTCTTAATTTTGAATGTTTAGCTGCATCTCAGCCTACAAGTGTCCCAAATTAGATGAATATTACCGAGGTGTACACAGAGATTGCAACTGGGCTCTGAAAAGCTCTCCGGCAACGAGCCATGTTCATGGGACTTAAACAGCGGTCTGCAAAGCATTTGCTCACTTTCGAACAATACACGCCTGCCTTTCTTTTTCCTGAGTGAAAATCCAACATTTAGAGAAATGATTGAAGATGCAGCCTCTTCAATCCAACGTCAAGCTGAAGGCATGGCCATTTGTTGTCATTTAAAAGCCCATTAACACGTTCTGAATAGCACTGCTGGTTCCTTTGCCCTGGCTACCTTTCAAGTTAGACAATTATTTTCAGCTTCTCCAAACTCTCTGTGTACTTGACCGGAGTTCACCCTCCCTTACACCCTCATCCGTGCCCGCCGGTGCCATGGGCTGGACGGGGACAAGTTGCCTTCATCCCGGGCAGCTTCCAAGAGAAACGATCGTGCTGCGGCTTGTAAAGCACCTTCGTTTCTCAGGATGAAATGCGCTTATCATGTGCAGAATGTTATTTTTATTATTGCAAGTAATAAAGCTGATAATGCCTGGTTTCTGCCCAGGGAAAGACCTGTATAAGGCAGTGGGGCCTTATGGCTACGCAAACACGGGTGCAGCAGCAGCAGCGTGAGAAGCGTGCAGCACTCGGGCTCTCTCCCGGCAGGGACACGAGCTCCTGGGGGGCTGGTGCCATGCTGTGCCTCCTCTGCCTCCTCCGAGCCACATGGCAGGCGGGTCTGGATGCTGCTGAAGTCCCCGAGGGCCACTGATGGGCAGCTGGGGGTTTAATCGAGTCCCATTAACCCTTTCTCAGCTCTCTCCATCCCCTCTATTGCCCCGGCCGCTCCCCGAGTCCCCTCCTGCCGCGCAGCTGCAGGGAGCCCGGCGAGATGTCGCCCACCTCAGGAACCGGGGATTGCTGGGTCAGGACCAGCAGGAATTTGGTTGCCACAAGGATGAAGGCTGCGGGCTCTGGGTGTGCCTCGCTCCATCCTTCGCCTTCCCCCAGGTCTGGCTTCTCACCTGCTGTGTTTTGTGGAAATCTCCTGCCATGGGTGAGTACTCCGGGATGGGGAATATCTGTGTAATTGATTTATGAAACATGACTCACTCTCTCACTGGCATTCATGGTCTAATTCATCATCGACAGCAAAACTGCTTGGGAGGAGGGGCTTATATTTCCCCTGGATATCTTTTAAGTGCTTTTTTCCTGCCTTTAGTTCCCTAATCAAACCAACGTCTTATTTATAGTACGGCCATTTATGTCTGGGTAAGCCCAGAGTGGCCCCAATGGCTTAAAAGGATTTACTCCAGATTTACATGGGTGTAACGAACAGGGGGATTTGGTCCTGTGGCTGCAGTAATCCTCTCGGAGGTGGAAGCAGAGGCTTTCCCCTGAGGAACAGTAATTCACATGAAAATGAACAAATGAAACCCCACAGGCCCTTTCTGAAGGCGTAAGGAGTTGATGGTTCCAAAACAAGTCCTGCTGCATGGGGCGTCCGCGGGGCCGGTGCTCCCCGTGTCCCCCAAGCCCCTGTGGTGTCGCCACGCAGGCTCCCGCAGCAGCAGCGCCCGCTCGCTGGTCCCTCAGTTTGGGCTCTGCTGGGAAATTCAGTCCTGTTGGCGCAACACATCCCGTCAGTGCGACACATCCCGTTGGTGCGACACGTCCCGTTGGTGCGACACATCCCATCGGTGTGACACATCCCATTGGTGTGACACATCCCGTCAGTGCGACACATCCCGTTGGTGCGACACATCCCGTTGGTGCGACACGTCCCATTGGTGCAACACATCCCATCAGTGTGACATCCCATTGGTGTGACACATCCCATTGGTGCAACACATCCTGTCAGTGTGACACATCCCGTCAGTGTGACACATCCCGTTCGTGCAACACATCCCATCAGTATGACACATCCCGTTGGTGCAACACATCCCGTTGGTGTGACACATCCCGTTCGTGCAACACATCCCATCAGTGTGACACATCCCGTTGGTGTGACATATCCCATTGGTGCGACACATCCTTTCAGTGTGACACATCCCGTCAGTGTGACACATCTCGTCCGTGCTACACCTCCCATCAGTGTGACACATCCCGTCCGTGCAACACATCCCATTGGTGCGACACATCCCATTGGTGCAACACATCCCATTGGTGCGACACATCCTGTTGGTGTGACACATCCCATTGGTGTGACACATCCCGTTGGTGTGACACATCCCATCGGTGTGACACATCCCATCGGTGCAACACATCCCATTGGTGTGACACATCCCGTCCGTGCAGCTCGGAGCAGAGACGGCAGGAGGCTGCTGTGCCCATCTTGCGCGGCTTCCTGGGACAGAAAACAAAGGACAGTTACAAACAAAGGTGCTGGGGAGGAAGGAAAACTTTTTGGCCTTATTTGATCAGAGATGCTACTGAAAACAAACCGTTTTCCAGGGAAGTGGACCTGAGAGGGTACAAAGTGCCTGGAGCCTCCCCAGGAGCTCGGCTCCGTGCCGGACCAGCCTCTGCAAACAGGAAGATGAGCTGGAGGCAGAGGGTCCAGGCTTACCAGGGAGGCTCTTTAGGAAGGAAGCATTGTTTATACCTTTTTATTTTTAATTTATATATATTTGGATCCAGCCCTTTCCATGATGTACAGCAGAAATCGAGGCCTCTTTTGTTCTACAATTAACTCAGAGATGTCATTCGGTTCCTTAGGGAAAAAAAAAAGGGGGATTTATTTTTCTTTACTGACTGTTTGCAGCAAAACACACACAGATCTCTCACTGTAGTAGAAAACAGCTTTTCTAATGATGCTCATTGCCAAGATTGCTGCCCTGATTTTTAGGGAAATAAATTGTTCTTAAACACTTGCTTCAATACACAGTTTTGGAGTCTCATAACGATGTATCCGGAGATTGCCTGTAAGACGGGTTAGCGCTGGAGGAATCACAACGCACTCACTCTACAGTGGAAGGGAATTTAAACTGAGCAGATTGCTGGCTAAATAATAACGCAACATTTGTTACTGGCCTGAGAATAAGATTTAGTGCCTATTTTGTGCGGCTTTACAGCACCTCAGAGCCACAGAAGGAGCTGCGAGGTGATGGGATGGCTGTGTTTATGGGAGGTTGGATGGCACAACCAGTACATTTTTTGCTGAAGAAGAAATATGGGAAATGCATGTCTGGAAGCACGGTGAGATAAAGTATTAGCGTTTCCATCGCCTCAGCCCCTCGCCGTTTCCGCTCTGCTTCAAACACTGGGGGGGGTGTGTGAAACTGCTGAGCTGGGCTCTGCTCATTTGGCAGATGGGAAATGCAAATCGCGCTCGCTCGAGGTTTCCGTGCGGGGATGGAGCGGAGGGAGCCCAGGAGCCTGCCCGGGACCACGCCAACAGGAGTGGGACCTGTGCGAGCAGGGCACGGGGACAGCACCTGAGCTAAGAGCTGGGTTGGACACTCAGGTATACATAGATAAATTTATCTATGTATATAAATCCACCATTATTGGGTTGCAGGATGGAGTCCAGGCAGCATGGGGTTTGCATCTCCCCAGCTGCGAGCACGTGCTGCCTCCAGGAGGGATGGCTGCCGCACCTCTCAAGCTGGTCCTTGTCCCCAGAACTCAGCGCTCGGCCAAGCAGGGAGAAGAGCTGTGCCCAGAGAAGCCAGAGCCATCGACAAGCGCTGCCCCTTTACGAAGCTGTTTGCTGCACACCAGCAAGTGTTTGATTTCCTTATCTTGTGGAAGTTTAATTTGCGGAGGAAATCCTGTCCCCCCTTGCCTGCCTGGCATCGCCGTGGCCTCGTGCCGTGCTCCGCAGTCATTAAGGCAGGAAGGATCTTCAGGGCAGCCCCGTTACCGCCAGCCTGACAAGCACATGGCCAAGGGTCCACGGTAGATAACGCCGTGCAAGGATAAATTGCAGCGTTTCAGGTTCCTTGGATACCCAAGGCAAACATTGTAATTGGCTCTCAGAATAGCAAGGCCGCTGACAAATGGGCGATTTATGGCCACCTTGAGCTGCAGCCTGAAAGGCTCTGCTGTCCCAGGAGCAGAAGCTCAACGGTGTCATTCAGGGGCCTTTGCTGCAGATGTACCTGCTCTGGACCCAGCTTTGGAAGGGGGGAGCTCGCTGCCCTGCCCGGCGCCCCGTGGGTCCAGCCCAGCCGTGCTGCGGCGCATCTTTGAGGGATTGGGTCAGTCTTTGTGTTTTAAGGGGTGGAGAAGCCACAGCTCTCCCTAGCATCACCCAAGAGCTGCCGGTCCGCCCTGTCAAAGGGCTGCATCTCGCTTTTGCTGTGAGTCCTTCTGGCTCCAGCTCCCAGGTGCCGTGTGATGCTCTGCCTCATCCATGTGGTGCCACTTTCCCAGGTGGATATTTTGAAGCTGCTCATTTTTAACCCCCATTAGAGCAGGTCTAGTCTTCTCAAGTCTCAACCCAAGAGAAGATTTTCAGGGCAGACAGAAGTCTGCTGGCTCCTCTCTCCCATGTTTTCACACCCATTTTAAAGCATGGACCGGGACCCAGCGCCATGGCCAGTGCTGGGCTCCAGTGGCCCTCGCAGACCTGCAGCCAGCTCCCAATTCCTGCCCACCAGGCAGCACCAGCCACGTGCATTACTGTACAAGGTGGAATGGTTAGCACCAGGCAAGCAGCCATGGGCATCGCTAGGAGGAGGTGATCCCAGGGTCTGCAAGCAGAGCCCACCTCGGCCCCTCTGCCCATGATGGGGGGCTGGAGGGCGCCCACTGCCGGGATGGCATGGGAGCTCAGCTCGGAGCAGGTGAGGATGGTGATGGAGCAGCCACTGCTCCGCGAGACATGGGAGAGATGAGTCTGAGGGAGTGACACTCGCCTTGCTTTGGGGTCATGAAGTTTGCTGCTGGCACCGCTCGCTTGCTCACAGCCCAAGGAAAAACATCCCTCCCAGCCTGCCTGGCAGGGTGTGGATCCGTCAGTGCAGAGGTAACGTGGCCACGGCCCTGCATCGCCATCCCACCACGCTGCCTTTGGGAAGCAGCACTGGACCCGCTCCTTCCCTGTGTGCTGGCTCTCCGAGGCTGCTCTACCTGCTGTGGGCTCACCTGTGGCCAGGTGAGTGGGAAGCTCCTCCTCACTGGCACAGAGGCTGTGGGCTTGGAGGAGAAACAGCTCCAAATCAGAGGCTCCAGGCCCAAACCTGCCTGTTGTCCTCCATAATGTCCTTGCCACCAGCAGCGTTCAGCTAAAAGCATCACGGATTTGACGGTGTGAGGGCGGTGGGCAGGCAGCACAAAGGCTTGCTCCGTAGGGATGCTCAGGTCACAGCACAAGTGACGGTGCACAGAGAAGACGTGGTGACACTGGAAGAACCACACTGAGGACATTCCTCAGCAATTGCAAGATACTAGTCATTCTCATTCTGCATCAAACCTCAACGGAAAAACCCGGTGTGCGGGCTGCCAGGACATCTGCCAGTTGGGAAGGCTCCCGGTGAAGCAGCAGAAGTGACCAAGCCCCAGCAGAACCAGTGCAGAAGAGCTGCTGCTGTCCCGCTGGTGTCGAAGTGGTTGCAGCGGTGTGCCTGGAAGATCCCAGTCGGAGCGACAGGGAGGCCACAGAGGTCCCCTCCCCGGCTCCCGGCCAGCAGGCTCCAAGCACAGGGGCAGCGTGGAGGGGCTGGAGCCTGCGCCGAGCCACCTCGCCGCTCGCTGCAGAGGCTTGGAGGGCACAGAGCCCAGCGGAGGAGCAAAGGAGCTGCTGGCGGGGACGGGGAGCCCTGGCTCCCTCCCGGGGACGTGCCCCGGCAACAACGCGCGGTGGTGACAGGAGCCATCAGTGAGAACCCGTCAGTCTGGTATGCGGCACCTCACCACAACATACAGCGCAGGCAGTAAAACAAGTGATTAAATGGTCTGATATCTTTGTGGTTTCTGTAACTCTGGAAATACAAGTGGAGTTTTCTGTTATTAAGGTAACTCTAAGAACTGGCCCCAGTCACCCCGCGAGCTCGGTACACGTTCTGGTATATCAGATGGGATGGCAGTTCTTGGGAGACTTCCTGGCTGTTTTGAGTAAATGTGAGATCTCCTGGCAGATAAATACCCCCATCCCCGGCACAATTCTTCCTTGAGAAAACAGCCCTGGGAGCACGGCTTTGTTCCAGCCCTCCCCACCACGCAGGTACAACGCTGGTGACTTGCTCCTCGCTGGCCCTGCCTGGAGCGGGGCTCCATCCGACGTCCACCCGTCTGTTTCAGTGGGAAGCCAAGAAACTAGGTGACCCAAAAAATGGGCTGTTTGCCCCCACACTGCTCAGGTGGGCACGCTGCTGGGGGCTGTGTGCTGGGAGGTCAGTGGCTTTGGCTTTTTTTTTCCAATACGTGGCATGGCCTGGCATAAATGCCAATACAACTTTAGTCTGTGAGACCTTAATCTTCCCCGCTGTCAGTCCTACGCCTACACCGTCATCACCTTCGTGCACAAGAGTTTGTCATACCCCAGGGAGCAGGCCTTTGGAAAGCAAGAGGTTTTGGTGGCAAATAGAGAAGGAAACCAAAGCACTGTGTATGAGAACAAACGGCTGCATTTGTTTTAAAGGGTTGTGAGTTGAAGGACAAGATCTTGAAGGTTTTGCATGTTAATGCGGGAAGAGGAGCCACCGTTCCATGTGGTTGGTCACAAAGCAGTGCCAGCCACAAGCCTCTCCCAAGGTAAAGCTGCCCCTCTCAGAGACAGCCATTAAACCAGCCCTGCTTCAGTGGGAGTTCAGAGTCATTACACGTTTCCTTGTAATACGGAAATTATTACCAAACAGTGCTTTTAGGAAACGCTCCATTTCCCACCTTCTGGGCTCAGTTATTAGCTTTGCAAACCCAAGCCCGGGTGACCGGCGAAGGGAGCGGGGAAGGCTGCAGGGGCACCGCTGGGCTGGCCACGCTTTGCAAGGAGCACTCGGGACGGGGGGGACAACACTTCTCACGCAGCGGGACGAAGGGGCCCCCGCAGCCGCTGCCCCCGGGCAGAGCCACAGCAGAGGGGCCCGAGATGGGCTTGCCGGGCTCCGCAGGCGCCTGCACCGTAGCTCGCCGTATCGAGCCAGCGCCGCGCGCCCAGACACCCTCGCTAACGCCGAAACGGCCCTACGAGCACGTTTCTGGCGGTGCTGAGTCCCAGGAGGGGGCTGCTGCGGCCCCGCGCGCTGCAGTCTGTGCGGGCAGATAGCGGCAGCGGCCGCGCGCGCTGGCACGGCGCAGGCTGGCCTCCTCCTCCGTGCAAACCCATCTGTTGCGTCTCTCACATCATATGCAACTGTTTTATCTTTGCTCATTTCTATTGCTAAACACTGGCTGGGAGACGAGCTATTTTAAAATGCATCTGCTGTTATTTATACAAACACTTTCTTTTCAAAGGGCAACAGAGGAAAGTGTTGAAAACCGAAGCACCCCCAAATGTTTCTAGGATGTAATTGGGCTGCTTTTCTGCCGGCGGCGCAGACACGCGTGCTGCTCGCTAGCGACAGGCACGATGGCTCGTCTTTTGAAGAGTTTACCACTTTCCGTAACATTTAGCTGCAGAAAGGCAGATCAGCGTGCGCTGCCGCAGGTGTCCGGGCACCGCAGGGTGGCCCTGCCACCCCCCCGAGCCAGCGGCAGCACCGGTCTGCCTGCCCACGGGCTCCACGGGGAGAAACTTCACGAGGGTTGGAGATTCACGAGCAAGACATCCAGTTCTTACTCAGGCAAAGTTTCCGGTCAACTGAGTCATAACTGGAGTGGAAATTACTCATGATCTGGTGAGGAGGCAACAGCTGATTTCGGAGAGGAATTCACGGTTGCATTGCCAGTTGGACGGTGACTGGGATACGCTGCTTCTGCCCAGAAGGGCGAAGGACTACTGTACTGGGGAGTAGAACATTTTCTTTTCGGCGCAGGCTGTGAGGAAACCCAGGTGCCCCACGCTCCCTCTTATTCAGTGTTTGCTTTTCTGTTAACATAAAGTAACAGCCTTTCCGTAGGAGAATACCTACTCTTTCCCGAGCAAGAAGCATAAAGGTAGTATTATTAGCTTGCGTTCAGGAAGCAATCAGAAAATGAAGAGCGCTATCATAAGGCTAAGTGTTATTGTAATCGTAATTATAGTGGAGCAACAAATAAAAAGAGCTGAGAAACAGCCTTTCATGAAACAGCTGTTTTAAGACAAGCTCCCACTACCAGCTGAAAGCAGAAGGAGTAGGAGATTGCTGAGTGTGCCGGAGGGTCTCCAAGGCTATGGGACGATTAAGTCCACTTAGGACAGCTTAGCAGCACTAATTGGAAACACACATCTCTTATCCAGGTACAGGTGAGTTCATTATTAACTCACTGATGTCTTTATAAACCCTGTCCTGCAGCCCAGTGCCTGCTGTGACTGGCTGCTGGTGACCTGAGGTAACTGGTACAGGTGAGAGTGGAAGAAGGACAGTTTGAGGACTTGCGGTTCCTGCCATGTCTGATCCCTGTGTGCTGGCAGTCACCAGGACTGACCCTGGACCAGCTCTTGACTGGGAGAAATCAGGTAATGAATGCTCATAGATCTCAAGGGGTTTTCAGCAGCTTGTAGACAAGTAGCTGGATTGCTGCTTCTACCTACTAATCAAAAATAGCCCCCTGGCTATACTACAGTCATTGTGTGACCATGTTTAAACAAAAGAAGTGTTTAAAGCTCATGAAAGGAAACATGGGAGCAAGCACTTGTTGAATTAGACTTTCTCCTATTTCAATGTATGTGACATTTAATCTCAAGGTGATGTTTGCCCCATTGTGTGGTTACCAGCATACCTACAAAGCCAAAGGAATGTCTCTGATTTCCTCTAGTACTTCAAACCTTAAAACTTCACTTTTATTCTAATTTTTCCTTTTTCTTTTTCCCCATGCTTCCTGCCCCTTCCCTATACTGCCTGATTCTTACAAAATGGAAGTAGAAAAATGGAAGCTGCCTCTGTCCTGGAAACAGGTGAAACCAGCTGGGGACTGCTTGCGGAGGATGAGGGTCGGTACCTGGGTGACACACCAAGGCATCACCTAGTCACGTGCGGTGAGCCGGGGCCTGGCTCCAAGGTGCTCTACAGGAAGAAGCTGGGTAACAGCAGAAAACACGTGGCTGAGGTTGCCTCTGAGCTGTGAGCGCAGTCTGCCAGCTGAAAGAATAACACTTGTTATTGCTCATTTTGAACTCTGCTGTCCCAGCCTGGTGTGCTGGAGACGGTGCCTCTCCTGGCCATTGCTGTGCCGCGCTCTGGAAACTTCAGCTTCCTCATTTTGGCTTTGTCTCCTGCGAATCCAGCAGCTTTGATCAAGTCGCTTCCCAATTTGTACATGGGATAAGTGAGGGCAGAACCAGGCCCTGGGCTGTGCTGTGTTACATGGGTCGTGGCACGGAGACACTGGCCAGACCTGCCAGGGACACTTGTCGGAGGGTTTGTCAAGTATCCTAGGAACGTGTGTCGCTGTGCTCGCTTCTCGGCAGCGGCTGTAACGTGAGTGAATCCTGGAGCGTACCGCACGGCCTCCTGCAGCCCTCGCCTGGGGTAAGTAACTTTCCTTTTCATGGATGAGTAAAATATGTTGTTGTTTTCACTTTCACTGTCCAGCACAAGGCAGGCAGCTTTCCACTTAGCAGCGGGGTGGGACTTCTCCGGTGTTTCCCCTTTGCAGATACCCATGCATACGAGTGGGCTGGGAGGAAGGATGAAACATCAGTAGCTGGAGAAAGTCCCAGGGTAAAGGAATTGCAGGCAACACATCCTCCAATTCCCTTACCAGAGGAGAGCTGAGTTTCCAACTGAAAGCAGTATGTGTGCAGAGCTGGGGGGGAGGCGGCTATTTCCTCCTGGGCCTCCAGGCTGCTGCCATAAAAATTATACAGACCGCCCATCACCCTTCTCTGATTCGTGCCTGTGTTTCTACTTGGCCAGATGACTTGTGTAGGTGTGAGCTGCTGCTGGGTTAGATCCCACCCCAAGCTGGGACCATCTCCCATTGTGTCTCCCAGCTTCTGAAACACAAAATCATCTCTCCCGCCCAAAAACAGACATAGCAAACTGCTCGGTAGCAGCTCTCCGCTGTGAACAGACGGGCTACGTAGTGAGGAGATGCATGGATAACAGATTTGCTTGGAAGACTAATGCAAATATAGCTCCACAACCAACACCTGTGGTTAAAGACAAGAGAGGTGCACAGGCTAATGTCTCGGCTCCTGTTCTACTGCTCTCGGGGTCATTTCCTTGCCAACAGTCTCCTCTGGTAGTAAATGCCAGGCTGCCAGTTTTGGACAAGTAAATTCTTGCTCGCAGAAAGCAAATAGTAAAAGCAGCCCATTATGTTGCCATTAGACTACAAATGGGAAACCCTGTGTATAATGAGCAGTTCCCCACCATACCTGAGCAGGGGAAAGTGTGATTTGTGCTTCCTTCCCCAGCGAGTTTCACAGCCTCCTATGATATTTGTGTATAAAACCCTTGAACCAGAAACCCGTATCAGTCTCTACCTTTCTCCCTACTCTGCAGAATTGCAGAGAGCAGACACCAGACTGACACTGGGCTTTTCCGGCACGTGCGCAAGGTAGGTTAATGCTTGGGAAGCTGCATAAGAAGCTTCCATCCTATGTCCCTTTTGGAGAGACCAGTGGAAGTCACAAAGGAGGAAAGCCCAGGCTGCTGTTAAAGGGAGCCCTGTTCCTGCCTCCTCATCCTTTCTGCAGTCCTTGTGCTCGCAGGTGGAGACATCTTTAAGGCTCAAACCTGGAAAGTACCTTAGCGTTTGCAGCTACCAGTTGGGGCTCAGCCTTTCCTGTGTTTTTGGGCAACTTTCATGATACTGGCGGAGTCAGGAGAGGAGAACGGCAGTGGCACTGCTGCCCCAGGGTTGTAGCTCATGGAAAAGCCAGCCCAGGCTTTCCCTTTGGAAATCTGCTAGACCTTTTGTGGAGCACTGCCTTGGGACCAGCCCTCTGTCCCCAGCTTCCACACCTCCCAGCTTATCTGCTTAATTATCCCGTAGCTTCACCCAGTCGGACAGTGGGCATGGAAAAAATAGGTCTGCCACAGTCTGAGGAGGGATGGTGTTTTCAGCAGAGGAGCCTGTCTGGTCCTGTCTACCTGCCCTGATAACAGGCTCATGGCTCTGGTGCTCACCTGCCTCCACAGAACTTGTCAGATGCTGGTGTGTGTTAAATGACGCTTCACGGTCTGATCCCTGGCAAGGACACTGCACCCTCCGGAGCTCTGCAGCCGGGTGCTGCAGGGCTGGCGATGGGAGAAGAAATGCATGCTCAGTGACCCCTGCAGCCACCTTATCAGCCGGAGGAGTCGCTCTCAGTAGTGTCAGTGATGTGTGTATGCATGGATAATAACATAATTAAGTCATTAATCCTAATGATACACTGCATCTGTAAAGAAAATATTATGTTTGTACTTCAAAAGCTCATGTTGAGGTCTTTGTAATGAGCATTATTTTTCCTAATTCTTCCATCACTATGGTTTAGAAAAAAACCCCCCCCCCATTATTGGAAGTTTAGAGAGGACCAGTTCCTCTTTTCTTTGTGCAGTTTAAGTTCATATAATCAGGATACAATCACCATGCAGTCAGCACTTTACTTTTAATGACTAGAGCAATAATAATGTGTTATTAGCCTGTACAGTGTCAAATACACTTTCATTTAAATGCGCTGTTGATGCGTGTTACTGAGCTGACTTCTGCTCTCTACTCCTGCGATTCTATCAGCCAAGAATCCAAGCTCATTATGTGATTGCAAATGGTTTCTGGATTTCATTAAATCAGCAAATGGGCATTAGCTAGATATTTACATCAGCTGAAGTTGTGATAATTTATCCAATTGGGCAATTGTTGTTTTGGAATTAAAAAAAAGTCCTGAGGGATTATGATGAATTCGCATTTCTCTGTATAAAGTCTCAGTGCAGCCCCTGCAACTGGGCTGCAAACCAGGAAAGCATGGCAATCCTTGGCGCTGGGGATCATGGGGATCATCATCATCAATCCCCCATGGCGCTGGGGACAGCAGTGGGTTCCCTTCGGTCTCTCACCGCTGCCACATGGTAGGAAAAGGGGAATGAAATACTGATGTAACTTCACAGTATCGATGTATTTAGATCACAGGTCAGAAAAGACACTCTTGTGGCAACTCATGTTTCAGAAAAATGGAAGGGTTGTGATAAACTACAGTATTTTTTTTTATAAACCTGCAATGTTAAGGGCCACTGGGTATCTTGGGCTGCGTCCAGGACATACCAGGTTGTATCCTGCATGTGACAGGATGTGGAGACTCGAGTCTCTCTGCCTTATAACCTTGTGTTGTTGCTGAGGTCGTCTGGAGTAGAAATCCAGTGTTTGGGGATGTCAGCAGCTTTTACCCACTTCAAGCAGATGTAAGTGGCGATGTCAGTAACACTGCAGATATCCCTGAAATAATAGGATTTGTTATAAATTGGAAAACGCACCGAGGGAGAGACAAGGTGTGGACACAGGATTTAACACCCTGTTGACAGGCTGAATTTGCTGACGAGCAAGCGCCTGTTGCACAAGAGATAAGGTGCAGCAGTGAAATGGGCTCCAGCGCTGGCAGTCTGTCCGTGGGACCGCATCCCTCCTGCTAAAGGAGAAGGGAACATGTGGGGCTGGGTGAAATGAAGATCCAAAATTATTCCCTATTGAAATCAGTAGGAAAATTCCCTCGGATTGCAGCTGAACTTGGACCCCTTTCTCCTCTTCTAATAATTTCATAACCAGGTTCACATTCATCCAGATCTAATTTCATGTACTTGCAAAGTCTGACTCAGCAGTAAATGTTATCAGCTTCCATTCAGACCTGCAGAAAACTCAAAAAAGAGTCAACCTTCCCAGAACAGACATCAAACAGGTGCTTTGTCTTGCTGATTCAGGCCCTGAGTGTACCTGGACCCTTATTATTTTGAAACTTAGAAGATGGTCCACAAGCCATGACATAGATAAGTGTTTGATTCATTGGGTACAATAAAATTCTTCAGTCAGTTGCGCTGAGTGGGAAAAGCTGCAGATGCATTTGATATCCGGGCCGAAGTTTATTAAACCTTTAATTTTAAAGGGAATTTTGGGTAAAGCCTTGCAAAATGTTGATGTACCTCCATGTATATTGAGCCTCTTAAAGGACATAAGAAGAGTCTACTTGTGTAGCTTCTAATCTACAGGAATGAGTTGTTTTACTGACTTAAGTGCTGTAATTACTGATATTTTGTCTCTGCATGTTTTCCAGATACAGCCTCATGTTTTTAACAGAGAGCTCTTAACTTCCTAAGTTGACAGATGTCAGGATAATGTTTGTATTCGGAGGAAACAAGTTGCTTGACCCCCAGCGTTAAGCATCCTTGAAGGCAGATGATGCCACCAAACCGACCGCCCCACTGCGAGAGCAGTGCCCGAGCCCCGCTGGCAGGGCTGAGTCCTGCGGAGAAAGAAAATGTGGAAATCCTCTGCCGAGATTACTCTGCCTCCAGCTATACAAATTAAGAAACAGTGATTCACCTGCTCGCTCCCAGCACGGTGGTCCCCGGGGAAGGAGATACCTCCCTAGGACTTGAGCCATAAAGAACAGGGATTCATAGATCAGTATCAGCAGCCTTGAGTTGTACCTGGAAGCAAAATTTTCCGCACTGTGCATTTCTAACACAGGCACAGAGAGCGGGAGCACTAGAGCACAGTTTTCTCTCAATTAGAGTGGGGGGTGAGAGTGGGGACTCTGAGCTGTATTCCTCTCCTGACCGCCGACTTGCTGGGGATTTTGGATAAGTCACTTAATCTCTTTGTCTTAGTTTCCTCATCTGTAAAGCCAGATGAGTGATATTTAGCATTTTGATTGGAATTCTGGATGAAAGGCAGTGTGAATGCAAAAATATTACTGTTCTTTCCTCAGACTTCAACAAATCTGCTCGCCTCCCTGAAGTTTGGCAAGTGAAGCCGGCGGAGTGCTGGGGAGGGCAGCCGGCGTGCTGCCTGCTGCGGAGCAACGCCGCTGCCTTTGCAGCCTCACCTTCTGTGTCCTCCCCCCGTCCCCGGCCGGGGAACGAGGTGACGCTGTGCTGGAGAACATGAGATACCCCTCTGCGTTTTAAGTAACGCTCACGGAGAGCTAAGCATTCAATGGAAGCAGTTACAGCTCTTCATGGGGCATATACACATTTTTTTTACCAGAAAAAAAAATTAGAAAATTTTACTGAAATTTATTAACTGCTGACATTAGCTGTTCTTAAGTATAATATTTCATAGCTGAATTATAGTTTATGTTAGGACTAGGAAAGCAATCTAACAGATCATGAGACCCTGTACAGTGGCCACGGTGAACTCCTGACCTGATTCTTTATGCACAGCTGCTGTCACTTGCAACACCCAAGTGACAAAAAAGCCGCATCAGGATATACGTCTTCTTTCCTCTTTCTGCATTTCATCTGTTTCTCCTTGATTACAGGTATTTTTACTTCAATGTTACAGCTTTTTATGCTTTTTCTAAATAAACCACACTGTTATTAAAGTGCTGTGTTTCAGGGAGCACGTTTTAAGCTGCCGGGGTGATGAGCCGGGGGCAGCCCGGTGGTGGGGAGGCCCGTGGCCAGCAGTGGCCATGTGCACTGGCCCCCACGGCCTCGAAGCTGCCACCCACACGCCGTCCCCGGGGCAGGCAGCGCCCCGCGCCCGCCAGCCCCCTCCCCTCGATAAGGCAACGCTCTCGGCCTCGCTATCTGCTGGGTCCCTGCTCCGTGCCACTGCTTGGCCCGTTTCCATCTGCCCTCCGCAGCCGTTGCTGGCTCTCGCCGATGGCGGCGATGAGCCGGGGCGGGTGAGGAGCCGGTGCCCGGGCAGGCGGGGAGGGTCCCCGGGGGGCCTTTGAGTCGCTCGGGTGGCGAATGACCGAGGGGAGGCCCAGGCCCGGCTGCCGCCATGGTCCCTGCGGCGGAGCCGGGACTCCCCTGGCCGGTGACCTTCTCCCGGGGCGGCGAGGCGGGGGTCCCCCAGCGCGGGCGACGGCACCTGCCCGGGCCCGCCGCTGCCGCCGCCCGGAACTTTTCACGGGCCTCCCCGGTCACGTTCCCTCCCGCCGCTCCGGCTCCGCGCCCCGGCCCGGCCCGCCCCGCTGGCTCCTCCCCAGGCCGCGGCCGGTGAGGGCGGAGCGGACGCGGCGCCGCCGCCGCGCACAGCAGCCGAGCCCCGAGCCGAGCGGCGGCGGGAGGCGGCGGCGGGCGGCCCGGGTAGGCGGCGGGTGAGCGGGGCCGCGGGGGAAGGTGAGCGGGAGAGGGCACGGCGGGGCCGGGCCCCGCGGGCGGCGGTGGCGGCGGGCAGGTCTCCGGGCGCCCCCGCTGGGGCCTGGCCGCGGCGAGG
>VFFE01007112.1:605791-658613 GCA_008921705.1 Burhinus oedicnemus | reverse complement strand
TATTTTGGGGAATGGTTTTTTTTTTTTTTTTTTCTAAGCTAGAGGTAGTGGGTTTTAAGTTAAAGTTAGACTTCAAAAAAAAAAATCTGCCTTTTTTAAAGTTAGAAGTAGCAGCAGGTTATTCATCCTCTGCAGTTGTACAATAAGGTTTGAGCTCTTAGGCAAGTCATAGATTCAACTCCTTCGCTTTCCCATTGTTGAATTTATGTTGTTAAGCGTTCAGGAACACTTGGAAGGAAGAGCCAAGTAGGAGTCTAACTGGTCCAGTTTAGTGTCTCCAACACTAATATTAGAATGAAAAAAAAAAAAAAATCTGTGTTGGTTAAATGAAGAACTGTTGAAATAATATACCAGAAGAGAAAGGATTAAAATAAATGTGAAGAAGATACACTTTCATTAATAGTTTCTGAGTAAGAAGGATATAAAAAAAAATTATCTAATGTGAAGTATATGTGGGTACATTTTTTATGTGGAAAGAGAAATAACCTTTGATTAGCCTGTGGATATACTTGCAACATCCAAGTTGAAAAAATAGTATCTAGCCATATGACATTAATTCTGTATTTCAGTTTTGCTTTTAGCTTCCCTAAAAGTCCTATATGACCTAGGAAAGTTATTGCAGGAATGATAACTTATTTAAGTATTCTTTGATAGAATACTTAAAACCAAAAGTAATTTAGATTTGTGTTTGAGATGAGTCTGTGTTCTAAGTGACTTGGTGTGAGGTTGTTGTGCCCAGGTCTTAGTTTGGTGACCGGTTCTGCTCCGAAGTGTCCCCACTGTTTTACTGCCTGTGCCTGTGTCCCTGCCTGTGGGCTTCCAGGGCGGTCCCTGTCAGGGCATGGAGCTGCTCTGTAGGGAGTGTTCCCATCTTTAGGGCTGGATCACTCAGGGACCAGAAAACAAATGCAGGGTTTGAACTCCATAGTGTGAAGCTATATAAACAAGGTGAAGTTTGGCCAGATGTTCTTCTGACTGGTTCTCTGGAAAACAATGCTGTATTATAAGGATTAATACAGATTCCTTGGATGCATCAAGTTTTTTCCATTCTCCTTTAGACTTCTTGATTTATACTTAAGCTCTGCAGAATGCATGGTTTCTTTTGATTCATAAAATAGACAAGATTTTAGAGTACGTGCTGGTTTTCCTAGCCGTAACTTTTCGTTTTTTATAAATGCAAATAACACACTTTTTAAGGTTGCTGTGTAGCTAGTAAACCTGGCATTCAACACAGCATTTGATCCAGTAATGTAGGATTTTTAGGGGAAATCTGGTTATGGTATGTAAAATTTATTTTTTATTTATATTTCATAGAGTATCACCAGAACTGAAAGCAACTACAAGACGGACTGGCTTTAATGTAAGCTCTGAGGCTCCAGCTGAGTGTGCTTTGAGTTAATTCGCTTTTGCTCAGGTGTCAGAGCAGGCTATGAAAAAGCAGCCTCCAAGGTCAGCATGGGTTTGCTGTGGGTGACAGTCTTGAGGGGGCGGAGTAAGTAGTAGGTAGTGTCTTCCATGTGCAAAAAAGGTGATTTTTCAAGTTACATTTGGTATGATGTATAGAGCGGTAGTTTCATGCCTGTTAAGACCAGTTTACCCTGTATCGTTAGAAGCAAAGGAAGTTGAAAATGCTTGACAAAAGCTGCTCGTGGATGAGTCAGGTAGGTTCTGGAACCTCATGGTGTAAGTTTGGTTTTACCCCAGTATCCACAGACGTCTCACCGAGAGAGTGGCCCTGCCTGTCTCTTGCAGCCTGTTGTGGCAAGGGAAAGGCAGCGCTGCGTGCTGAAGGGACAAGAGGCCATGATGACAAATGGCAGCAAGGGAAATTTCGGTTAAAGAAAGGACAGACACTTCCCGTGGGAGCGGTTAAGCACTGGAACAGGCTGACCAGGACCTTTTGAAGCCTCTGTCATTGGAGATACGCAGAACTTGACTGGGCAAGGTCTTGAGTGACCTGGTCTGGCTCTGAAGCTAGCCCTGTTTGGAGGAGGGGGTTGTAGCAGAGGCCTTTGGAGATCCATTGCAATCTGAATTACCCTCTGTTTTGTTGCGTTCACGTGGCACTGTTGTATCGCTTGGAAGAGTGGGTGAAGTGCAGCGAGAGCTCCAGTGGCCAGAACTTCAGGCTGTGGTTTCATGGTCACTAAATGCAGTTGCACATGCCAGTGTCCCCCCTTGCTCTGACACTTCTGCTCTTCGATGTTGAGGTAACTCAGGGAGCTGAGTTAGCTGAAAACTGAGCGAGTTCCAAATATATATATGTAGTTTTCAGCCAGATCACTTCTTGCTCTGACTCACTGTGCAGTTGTGCAAGTAGCAGTGCTGACAGAGGGAAGGAGTTGCGAAGAGAACAAGAAACTGCAGTTCCTGACTCCGTCTGACTTAGGGCAGTATCTTTCTGTCAGTCTTGTGCTGGGACTGTAGTAGAGGTAACGTGGTGGCTATCTGCTTTCCCTGTTACGTCTGGAAAGAACATGACCTGTCACTTCTCTGGATGATGGATAAATAGGTGAATATTTCCTGTCTGTCCTCAGTAGTAACGGAGCGTTATTTGCAAGGAACAGCCTGCGTTTATGGGAGTTTGTATCAAGCTGCCTTTCTGTTGTGATAAATTTAGGGTCTTCACTGCTTCTTTTCCAGCTGGCTTTGCTTGCTGTCTTGGTGACTTTAAAGACATCACCTGTGAGTTGGGTTTACATGTCTGCTGGCTGACTGAGACCATTCGGAGATAAATGGCTCATTATCAGAAGGTAGCTGTGCTTTCCTGTGATAGTGACAATTTTGTTAATTATTGCCTGTTTTCTGAGCTCCCTTCTTCTGAAGAAAGGGGAGGGCAGGGAGAAGCTGTGCAGACCCTAGCCACAGCGGAGCATCAGTCAGGACAGCACGTACCTGCTCAGCTGCTGGTACCCGCTATTTACACCGGAGCACGTTGTTCTGGTGCTAGACTTACGGATGCCATTTCACTTCCAGGTTTGATATGAAACAAGTTTTGATCTCCAAAGCTCTGAACAGGACAGAAGGTGGTTACTGAGAGATCACTTCTCCCCTTGCAAATAACTGCGATAATTAAGGTTGTCTAAAGTAGTCCATTTAATGATATTAAAATGAAGAGGCTGTGGGAAGATGGGTGGTGTTCAAGGAGGAGGCACTGAGTGTTACATTCCTAATCAGAAACGGTGTGTTTAAACTTAAATTGCATTCATCTGCTGTGGGAAGAGCCTTTGAGGTGTGTGTGGGAAGAAATGGGACACCAGAAGCCTTCCCTAATTTTGATCACCAGTCATTTCGGGGTTTGTAACTTCTATATTTGCAGGTCGCGCTCACAACACTCTAGCAGCCAGTACCTCTAGTTAAAGATGAGATTTGAAACTGTGTTGTTTCTGTTGCTTCTGTCATAGCAATCCACGGGGCATGGCAAAGGGCTCTTTTCTCACCGTGTCAGCTGGCTGAAGCAGGTAGGGTAGCTCTGCGGGAATCTGAATGTGGCCACATGAAGACGATGTTTTGATGTGTGTTACTGCTCCGTGCTGCGAGTGGTCCAGCAGGTATTGGGTGTTGGGAAATACCTGCTCTACCTGAACAGGCACTTCCTCAGTGCAGCTGTAGTGGCTTGACGTGAACCCAGGGGAAAACACATATTTGATTTTTTTTTTGGATTGAGAAATCCCGATGCTGACAAAAGCAGACCTCAGTATGTTTTGAAAACTGCTGTTTATTTTCTTTTGATGAACAAAATCCTTTATCTGAGGGGAAAGTCTGACCCTCTGCGGTGCTTTTGTAAAGGCGAAGCAGCAGGTAATGTAGGACAAACAGCAAAAAAGGAAGCCTCCGGGCTGCTTACAGCCCACGGCTGCAGGTGGTTGACGTGGCTTTCTCACCCTTTTCGCTTTGTTTGACTGAAAATGTGGGAAGCCAGGCGATAGTAGTCCTGTTGAGCTGGTGGACCGAGTCATTATGGTTTGTTATTTATTTTGAATATTGATAAGATGGAAAGTATTTAAATCCATCTTGGGCACTGAAAACAGAGGTCTGGATACGTCCACGGCAGTGATTGTGTTATGGCTGTAACAGATCTTTATTAATCACTTAAATGAGGCAGTCAAAAAATATATGCTGGCCTGGTGCTTCATATGCTCATGTAAGAAGTAGGACGAGCATTTCTGTAACAGCCAATTGTCGCCCTGTCAAAAGTTACTGGAAAAAAACCCCTGCTTTTTGGAAATGCACTGCAACTAGTAGCACACGGCATGTTTGTCAATCGGCTGCGTTGCATAACTGCGGCTTGCTGGAGCATTACAGGAAAACAGTTGCATTTCACTTGTGAGTGGCTAGAACTGCAAATTCAAGGCTGGCTGGAATGTTTGGGGTTTTTTGTTGAAATATTTGTTGGATCCAATGGTGATGTGTTCTGGAGTGTTCTAATACTGAAAAAATTTGAATTTGTCATATTTAAATTAGGGTAGTGCGTGTGAACTCATAGCTATGAAATCTGTTCTTTAAAAGATCTGAGCGTCTGTGGCTGTAGCTGGCTGCGGCTGTAGCTGTGAGCACTCCATGCTTCCACAAGTAAGACTGCTCTTAGTTTTTATCCAAGTGAACAATCTGTATGGAACTGGGCATCTCTCACATTTTTAACACATTAGTTGGAAACAGACCCTTACTCTGGAAAGCACCGAGTATGTGGGAGGAGCAGTTCGGCTGGATGTATTGGTTGCAGTGCCTTTTATGTTGCTTTTTATGTAATATTCTTTTCTCTAATGCAAATAAACTTGCAGTTGTAGGGAGGGGCTGCTGAGAAGAGGAAAGCTTTCATTACAGACAGCTGACATGCAGAATAATATCTTTTTATATCCCACCTACCACGTGATAGTTTAAAGTAAATCACAGTTCACTGGGTAAGGTTATTTCTGGCGCAATTCTCCTTTTTGCATAAGTAGTCCCATTCCAGCACATCTTGCTGTACCCTGAGAACTGATGTGTTAGTACAGTGCTGGGTAACTGTTACTGGGCATCATCAGGCCTGAAGAACAGAAATCTTGATGGATTTATGAAATAAATACAGGTGAAGGTAAAATAAATTTAGCCAATTGTTGCTTTCTGCTTTGGATTATAACAGTAATTGTAGTTGAAAATAACATTAAGATTAAAGATACAGACTGAAACAGTTCCAGACAGCTTTTCTCATGAAATATTCATGCATTTAGGGCTTTTAACTCATCAGATCACTTATAAAGTCACAGGGATTACAGTATTATTACGTCTTTGTCTTGTTTCACAAATACACTGCATTGGCATATTGATCACTAGAATGCACTCCAATTTAGAATAAAGCATTTTCAGGAATCTCATTTAAAATGATCAAACAGATGTTTTAATGCTCCAGGGTACTTTCCTCAGTGGTGTGATTCCGAGGAAGTGGGTCTTTTCCTTTATTCTGCAATTTCAGTACTTTGTAGCCTCTGTGTGTTAAATGAACTGTTTGCCCTAAACCCTCATCACAGACACAGGATCAGGTACAACTCAATTTAGCACTAAGGCGAGCTTGAGCGGGGCGGTAAGGTAGCTGAGCGTGCCGTTAGCAGGTGTCAGAAAAACTAAGTCACATCTACAGAGCTGAGAGGCTGAAACTTCTTTTATTGTCCTTTTCATGCCGAATTTATATTAACTGCATCTGTATGGGCAGAATTTTAAAAAAGTTCCTAAAAATATTTTTAAACCAGTGGCAATATTGCCCGTGCATTTGTATGGTTGCTGTATTTGTAGGTTTACTCTAGAAAAAACAGTTGAATGGGAATTTCAACTTCGATGGGAAGGTGTGCTAACCAAAATGGAAAGCACAGAAATTGCGGATAATGGCAATTAACATTCAAATTAAGTGTGGTATGCTCTCAGGTCTTGCTCAGAGTGCAGAACTGACTGTCTCCAGGCCATACGTTGAACAAATTTGCATACTAATATAGGAGAGATTTTTTTCCTATTGCCTTACACCTTATCATTTCAAAGACATAAAAAAAGAAGACATTTTTTGTTCCTGTTTGAATACTGTTCCTGAGGTAGAGGGGAAGAGCTGGCCGATGGCAGCGGTACTCCTCTTGTTAGCTGCTGTAGGATGTGTCCTCCCTTCCTTGTGAGTTAAACATAGCGTCGCCTCTTCTGAGAGCAGGAGACCAACTGCCTGTGGTTTTTTCTGCTGTTGTTGTTTAAAGACAGCTGTATAATAGTCCATTTTGGTTGTAATCAAGCTTGACCTATAAATACTGAAATGGCTCATATAAAGCTGATTTAAACTATCAGAGCTAATTCCTCTAGGGGTTAGTGTCACCTTTTATTTTCCATAAAGGAAATTCCAGGATGGATTGTCAAAGTAGTTCTGCCCTTTTAGGCCCGGCAGATTCCGGAGGATTTAAAAACTTCAGAGAACCTGCGGTGCAGAGGTCAGATCTGCCAGCGGTTCGGTTCTCCGCTCTCCTGGCCTGAGAGCTCTCACTGTGATGCCCTTCAGGCTCCAGCACTGAAGCGTTAATAACATTTTTGAATATTCCTTCAGTTAAAATCTTCACATAGAAGAAAATTTCATTTTTGTTGTAAAAGAAAAGTCAGTTTCCACCCCCCTCAGTCCCCAGGTTCCAGGAAGCAGCATTAAGGGACTGAGCTAAATACTGAAGGATTAAGTACCATATTAAATAACTACCTTTCTTTATAGAAAGTAATGAAACCGTTACTTTTTCCTCTGTTTTAAGTTAATTCTGTACATTAACTTACTGCTATTGAGGTTCCTATCAAGCCTTCAAATTTGTTGTGAAAACATTTCAAGGGGTGCAGTTCTACTTTACAGTGCTAAAATACATCCATCATTAACTGTATGTAGGTAGTCGTTACGTGGATACTCATTGCAGTAGGGTTTTTATTTAAACTGATAAACAATGTAGTATTAATAAGTGGCCATATGGTAAGTAGGGTTTTTCATTCAAAAAATCATTGCTAAAACAGGCGTTTAATTAGCCGCAGTTGCGTGGGAACGGGAGGTGTTTTGGTTGCTTGTGGCTGACACACACTAAGCAGTAAAGTATTTTTAAGGCAGTGAAAATCTCTAGGCTGCGTATGTAAACCTGACCTTTATATAGGTCTGCATGGTCAAATCCAGTGTATACACACAAACTGATTATTGCAGCTTTGCCAGTAAGATTTCAAGAATCTTAATATTTTCTGGAATTTGTAAGTTAGCCCAGTCTCCTGAACAGTGGCAGTGGTCCGTGCTAACAGACGACGCGTTTTTAGAGGCTTAATATTAGTCTTAGAATTTATTCCTGATGGGTAGAAATACATTTGAAGAGCACTTTAAACCTCTACAGTTTTTTTCAAGAAGTTTCAAAGAAACCTTTATCGGGGGAAGCTGTATTGGTTTCTCCATCAAAGATGCGATGCTGGAGACCAAATAAGGACCAGCTGGATTCCGGCCCGCAGCAGTGACCGGTGCCTGGGCTTTGTGACCAGTGTCTGGTCACTGTTACTGCAGAAATAAAATAATTAAAGTGCAAGCTGAAATTGCAGCGACAATCTACCTGCCTCATGTCACTTATTTGCTCTAATTATATAAACCAGGAAGAACACAGTTAAGAACGTTGCCAAGCTACTATCAGCACAACAAATTATTCTTACCAAGTATAATGTAGTTGGTGTTTTTGCTATGGCTGAGCCTTCTAGAGTCTGTCTGGAATTTAATCTGTATTAAAAAAGGTCAGAACATTTTTTCCACTAAAGAAAACGGAGAAAAAAGCCTTTATAGGACTTAAAAGTGGCAAGTTGTGGATGTGGCAGATGACAGATGGAGGAAGTCCCATAAACATCTTCTATGTCTAACGTTTATACCCGTTAACATTTACATGTTTTGTTGATGAGGAAGGGGGAAAGGAAGTATTTTGCTCTTCTGCTGCTGAAAAAGCTGTTGAGAACTCCTCTGAATTGTGTAAACCCCTCTGCTGAAAATACCGAAGTAGCTCTAGAGGAGGAGAAATGGCCGAGTGCGACCGTGGCGCTGCTCGGGGGGGACCTCGGCTCTGCCACCCGGGCATCAGCTGGGCGATTCATCGGCATCTGGTTTCCATAATGTGGCTACACAATACTTCCTATGAAGCGGTTTTATGTACATAATTGAGAAAAGTCTGTCTTGTCCTAAATGGGCACCGTTTGGGTGGATGTCTTTCCTCCTGTTCGCAGATCAGGGCTCATTAGTATTGAGTTTGCAGCAGTGCTGGCAGGGCGTTCGGGGGGAGGCTGCCAGCTCCCGCGGGTGACGTAGCGGGTTGGTCTAATTTGGGGATGCAGAGTGTGTTGGTCTTTGAGTTTTGCTCCTGGCTTCCCTTCCATGTCTTTGTCCGTCTGGCACGCGTCCCTAGCAACTTTCTGCAAATGCAGACCGATAGGACAAAAACTAAATTAGCCGTTTCGGCAAGGCAAGCTTTAGTTGCCCAAAGTGCTGGTTCCTTGCCTGGAGGGCTCCTGTAGCAACGCAACTTAAAACGAGTAAGCAGGCAGTCACCTCCATAGAGGTTAACGTTACGATATTTAAAATTGCAAGTTCAGCATGAAGCTGGTTGCAGGAAACATTACAGACTGAGGAACATCAGTCTCGATATGTTTGTGCATAAAATCGTTTTTTCAAATTGGAGAATTACTGCTGTTTTCAAAGGAGTTTGTGTCTCTGGGTTGTTTGCGTGCGTGCGGTGAATGTGCCGAGAGCTGCAGGTCAGCACAACGCCGAAGCCGGAAAGGACGAACTCTCTTGCTGGAGGACTTTACTCTTAGCCCGGGTTTTTATGGCTTTGGCCCTGCATCAGTAACCTTCTCAATGCAGCACGGAAGATGTGAAATTATGCAGAAACTGGCGATTTGGATGTGGTTCAGAGGAGCACATGGTCAGGACTTGAGCTTTTAAGAGTGGATGTGTGCAAGATTCGAAGGCTGGTCTCTTGCCATTTCCAGCTGAATGCTTCAGATAACATCTCAGAACAATGTCATTTTTCTCTTGTGTTCCCAAATACCCGTTTGCTTATTTGGTTGTCATGAGCTTTATTTTTTGCGTGTGCTTCTCGCTGTGGGTTGGTTTTTTTTTGTTTTTTTTATGCAGTACTTCAAAACAAAATGTATTTAGATTTAAATTAGTGAATTGTGATTGCTTCTCACTTGGACAAGGTATGTTATTAGAATGTTGCTGCCTTCTTGTTTGTAAATTTATGAATTATTGGTGAAAGTTCTCTTTTAGAAACACTAGAATGTTACAATATTGAAACGTTACACTTTTCACTAATCACAGTGACTTCAGTTTATAGTTATTTTATTAAAATGCTTTTTAGCACCGGAGTGGTTAAGTATTAGATTCAATTCCCAAGTCTTATTGTAGGGAATTGGAATTCACTTATGAGTTTCTTTGGTTCTTCGACATACTTAGGCTTCCCCTGACAAGTACGTGTGTTTCTGAATGTCCAAAATAAGCTGTTTTCTAATCCTGAAGGTAGCGAAGTATAAAATAGGTTGATTAGGCAATGTAAATTCCTGCCTGGAACCAAAATGTTTTCCTTGTTTTTACAAGAAATAACTCGGTTTTTGGCCTGCATTAATTTCAGGAGAACAAAAGCTTATAAACCTGGAGGGGCTGGAGGCGCAGTGCAGAGTCAGTAACGCTGTGCAGTTGGGTAGTGACCCATCCGACTGCACGAGCGTGCATACGCTTGTACGCTTGTTGCCTTGATTTGTCTTTGATATGATGCTGAAAGCGGTCAGTGGAAATGATAATGTTTTTACTGTTAAAATTGTAAAATGGAGAGTGAGTCCTGCCGTAATGGATAAAATATGTATGCTGTTATATAAAGTTAATATGTAAAATACATTTACTTGGGTGTCAGATGCCACAATGATAATGAGCGATGAAACAGAGGCAGACTCGGAAGATTGCGTGAATGGAATTTTGTCAAATTGTACTTTAAAGTCACAGTGAAGTCCTGCTTTCTGCTTAGCCTTGTCTTCCCCCGTGCCCCCACTCTCATTTTTCTGATGCTGATGGCCTCGGGCAAGGTGCGGGAGTTTTTCTGTGTGCCCTAAAGACAGGGAGATTGACTGTCGTGGGGGAGGGACTTGGCAAGTGAGTCCATGGCAGTGATTTTTATTATTTAAGTAAATTCCGTGCTAACTAACAGGGTACGTCTATGGCGGTGTTTGTCTTGTTACTTTTTAGGGGAGCTCGCTGTTAATTAATTGTGCAGTTTGCAGACAAACACCCTTTCATCTGTGATCCACCATGCCTCTTCCATAGCGCGGGTGTAACAATTGCGTAATTGTCGACAGCTTTGATTAATATTAGGGAAGTATTTAATGTGCTTTCAACTTCATTGAGTAATTTAATATCTAAGAACACGGTGTATAACAAATAACTCATTAGGGAGCAGACGGTGAGTGGAGCTGTCGCCCGGCAGTGCCAGGGCTGGGCAGCTGAGCCGGCACGGTGCCGCTGGCAGTTTGCAGCCCACGGTTTGGCAAGTGCTGGTCCTCGGTGGAGCCAAGGGCAAAGCCCCGGGTCTCGCGTTTCCAGCCTTTACTGCTGGATCGTTTTTTCTATATATGTTTGAGGGTTGGTTTTTGTTTTTTTTTTTTATTGTGGAGGAGATCTGTCAGTTTTAGCGTGATTTTTATCATCGTAAATCTTTCCTTTGCAGAAGTGCTGGATTTGAGTTTGTTTTGCAAACACAGCTATGAGTAATGAAGGGATTTTGGTGGAGTATTGAGCAATGTTTTTAAAAAAAAAAACCAAAACCACCCCTTCTCATGGCCTAGTTTATAGTAACTTAAAAAACCTGGCATGAAGAACATTTACAGGTTAAAAATTAAACAGGTTTGTTTATAGTAGCCATGATTCAGTATTTAACTGGCAGGGTTAAAATGTCCAAGACGTGTGGCTGTAACGTGCCAAGGCTCTGCCCCTCTCTCGGCGAGCTGGGAAGGCGATGCCCGCTGGGGTGTCACAGCCAGCCCGAGACGGAGGTGCTGGGGCTCATGCACACATCTGCGCGTTTCTCTACCAAATCTGTAAAATGCTGACAGCACGCTTCCCTTTGAAAGTGTTAAGTATTTTGGTTTCCGCATGTGAAAATCGGATCTCTAGAAAAAGGGAGGTGTGGGTTATGAGCAAGCCGGTGCTCAGAAGGAGGTTCTTCTCGTTTTTTCTTCCCTGAAGCTGGGTGAGTGGTGTTTGCTCCCTGTCCCTCTCTCCTCTATCCCAGGGACACCACGGTGCATCTTCCCAGGGAACAGCGAGGGAGCAAAATCCGTGTCAGGCTCAGGGTGCACGTGGCTGCAGCAGCTGCACCTTGCGAGGCCGTTTCACGCTGGCTCTAGGAACTGATGCTTGCGGTTTGGTGTGCGCTCCTTCGGGGCCTCGCTTTTTTCTGTTCCTTTTCTCTCACCCTTTTTTAAACTAGGGCTGTGCCTTGTGCTTCTCGAGTGAAAATGCAGTCTGCGTTGCTGAGTTGTCATCCCTCTTCAGTCCTATACCCGAGACACTGTCAGCGCTTTCACTAAAAATCCCTGTTTTCAGGTCTGTACAAATTGGATCCAAGCAAATGCTTGCAGCAGGAGCTGCCTGAATGAACTCTGCTTTGCTGTAGACTCACTTCCTATTATATTTGGGAAAATATTTAACAAGGATTATGATAGCTTCATTATCTGTTGCTAAAACGTTTTGATTTCTGTGGCTCCAAGGTGGCACGTGCCCATGGCTCTGGGGTGTGGGATGCAGAGCTGCTAAAAAAAATATTTTCCCCCCAAAAAATTACTAGGTTTTCATTTAAACTTCCTATGATTCTAGCATTAAAAGGAGAACAATTGCTTCTTTTATCCCTTGGAAGCTTTCAGAAATGCTCTTGGGAAGAGCAAGTAGCCACATAAAGGCAGGCTGTCTCATCTGGGGCTTGAAGGACCGGGGACACTTTCCAAGGGCTTGTCTCGCCGTGCTCCCAGAGCTCTGGCAGCGCAGGGTGAGTGTGTCGGATCGGGAATTACCACCTCGTCTTCCACCTCTTTACTTAGGTGGCCAAAGCCTGCGAGCGGGGCGGGAGCCTCCTGCCTGGGCTCTTGGAGAAAGGCAGTGGCTGCCCCTCGATGCTGGGGCGAGTCTGCGCTTCCCAGGCTGCAGACTCGGAGCAGGTGGGCACGGGTTTCCATCCCGGGCAGGGCTGTGGGAGCCAGAACCGGGGCCGTCAGGGAAAACCAAAATACAAGGCTCCCTGCAATACAGCACTCGCTCGGCAGGCTTATCTATGGATGTTGGTCTGCTACTCCAAAACCAGAGAGGGACACAGAGCTGTGGGGTTTTAATTGTGCACAGAGACTTCGGTGTAGCTGGAGCTGAACCTAGAAGAGGCTGAAGGTGGAGAGCCTGTTGTAGCAGCAGGGTGTAGCCACAGGTACGATTACTGTTTGAGGTATCGCTGCTGCTGAAGTTCAGTCTTACTCAACAGAGGTTGTGATACTGTGGGTATCATGATCTTTTAAACCTGTGGACAAGGAGCTGGCAGGGGGACGGTGGCACTGGGACTTGTCCCGCTCTCAAGGACCAGCAAGATGCTGCGTCCCCTTTCTGGGTGCACCTCTGCGCTCTCCCCTCTGCCCCTTTCTTTTTTCATGGCTTGTAGATGCTCTTCAGGTAGTGTCACACACGTGCTGTCTGTACTGCCTGGGCAGGGCTGGGAGGACAGCCTGTCCCCCTCCGTCCTGCTGCGGCATGGGGCCACCCAGGTGGCTGGGGGAAGGAGCCGGGGCACGGCAGGGCTCGTGCGTGGGCTGGCGAGGTACGGGACAGGATGCCAGATTCAGTTCAGAGAGACCCGATAGCATCAGTGCCTGATGCTTCTGTTTCCTGCGTGCGGTGAGACTGCCTGGCTCTGCCGTGTGGTGCAGCCTCCCCGCAGGGGTGTGCTGCCGAGATCCTGCCCCTCGGCTGCAGAGATGCAGCACGGTCACACAGGCACTGTGTGTTTCTTACAAGAAAGAAACGTGATGGATTCTGTAAAATAATTTTACTCTGTAGATGTTGCAGCGGTCGCTGGATTTTACCGCAGCAGTGCTGACTGTGAGCAGTTAAGTGATGGTTTCTCCCCTTGGTGATCCCTCGGCATCGCTGGGCTGCTCTAAACACAGCTGGCATCTCCTGCGTTCTTGGTAGTAGAGTGTACTACATTTTCATCTCTGAAAATGCATTGCAAACTGGATACAACCTCAGGCAGGCTTAGGCTGATCTCAGTTTGTCTTTTGTAAGTGAAGTTTCCTGTAGAGTATATTAGGGAGAAAATGTCCAACGGGAACATGGTGATTTGACTTAAGCAGCGCCCATCTCTCTTGCAGAAGAAAGTTGTCTTTTTCTTGTGGGAAAAGCAAACTGGGGGAGAGGAGGAAAGAGCCTGGAGAGCGCAGGATGCTCCCAAGCACTCGGAGATCCGTAGCAGCCAGCTTTTGGGTGAGGGTTTGATTAATCTGATTTGTCAGAAGGGACGGAGTCTGTTGATCTGTTAAAAAGTGGCTGTGCCTGTTTAAACCTACCTGTTGGACCTGTGCTCAGCGCGCAGTGGAAGCCCAGCCAGCGCCCTCGGTGGCGTTCCCGTCCCTGCTTCAGCTGCCACATAACGCCAGCGCCTGCCCGAGCGGCTTCACCGCAGCGAGTGGGAGCTGTGGAGGGGCGGATGCTCCTGCTCTGCCCTGCCTCCCCCCCACCTCTCAGTCCAGCCATGGCCTCCTCACTCATTTAGTACTGACTCAATTTTTAAGTATCTTTGCTGATCTGTTATCTGTAGCTTGTTCTTCAGAAACACATTTCCCCGGGTTTCTGGGGTAGTGCTTTCCCACGCCGGCGTGGGCACGGCGTGCTGCAGGTGTGAAGGCAGCGGGAGGGAGTACCAAGTAAGTTGGAAGAAGGGATGCGGGAGCCCAGATCCTGCTGACTTTCAGTAAGAGTTGGTCATTGAACTGTACTTTAAAATCCCCGTCCCTGGGTTAGCTGAAGGATGAACGGTCAGAAATTGAGAGAGGGATAGCTGTCGGTATATCTGGGAATGAAATCCATGGTATCGAGGTAGAAGGCGTTGCCAGAGGAAAGGGAAAAAGCGAGACTTTGGAAATGTATGTGAACTTTTTGCAAATGCAGTCATCAAATAACAGGTACAGGGGATTGTGGACAGACGTGGCAACTTTGCATAAATCCAGTAAAAATTGATGTAAAGATAACGACAGACAAACTGTCGAGATAATAATTTGAAAACAGTGCATAAGAAGAGAGAAGTACTTCTCCCTGTGATGGCAATCTTTTCCTTCCATGCCTGTGGACCGTATTTTATTGCTATCAAATCTGGAAGACAAAAATAAGGAACTTGAAATTTTCATTTAAAAAAAAAAAACAAACCAACAAAAAAAACCCCAAACCAGCAAGTAACCTGTCCTCCTAAAGGAAATCTCAAGCCGATGAGGCAGCAGGGTGAGCCGCCCTTGCCTGAGCCGATGGGAGGCAGGGAAGACCCTGCCGGAGCACAATCCTGTGCTGCTGCGGTTCTGCGCAGCCTGTGCCGGGGCTGGAGGTGTCCGAGCGTTTTGGCTTCGCAGCTCGGCTGGGTCTGGCCCAGCCGCCCCGAGCAGGGCGGTGGATGTGCTGTGGCTTTGGAAAACGAGACTCGGCAGCCGTGGTTACTGTGTTTTCAGACTGAAGCTTCGTCACTGCATCTGAAAGATTGGATGGCTGAGCTGACACGGCTCCAGGAGCTGCATAGCACAGGGACAAGTTTTACTTCTTGCTTCCAGAAGCCAGTGCAGTTCTGGATTAAACCGAAATGTGAACTTTATGGTTGTGAGCTTGATTTTAACTTTTTAACCTAAGAAAGTTCAATTTCGGGTCTTCTTCCTATGGTTTACCTTAATTGCAAATCCAGTTTGTAAAGCATTTTTTAATGACATAATCAAGTCGAAATCGTGTTTTGACACTGGCTTCCACCCCCCCCCCAGTCTTTCACTGTTCTAGACACGAGGTTAAATTGTGCTGGAGTTCTTGTTTTTAAGGTAATTGATTCAGGTATTCAGAAATTATGTAGAGCTCTACTGATAAAGAGCAAATTTTGTAACAAGCATGTTTTGGTTTGCAACCATAAAGAGAAGATTTGATGCTTGCGTACGCTGTCATTTGAAAAATTATTAATTCTTTTTTTTTTTTTCCCCCAGTCCCTTATAGGGAGTCTGGAAGAACCTTCAGTAGGGCTGCTAAGACTGATGAGAGATCTTTTATGCCAAGGTATGAGTTTTTTAATGTTCTCAATGTATTTCAAATTAAATTGCTAACTGTGAAAACATTGGCAGTTGGGGAAATTTGAGAATTGATTAGTGTATAATGCGTTGTTTAAAAGAAAAAGTTGACTGAATCTTGTTTCCTGTAGTGGGGAAAAGAAGCCCTGAAGTTTTGTGTTCTGTCATTCCTGATGTCCTCTGCTATCATACAAATACAAATCTATGATTACAGTCCACAGTTTTTCTTTTTAAGGCTGAGTCAAGAATGTGTCTGCTTTGATTTTTATTCTTTTAAGTCTTTGTTTCATCTTACTTAATGGCGATTGTGTCATCAGTTACGGCCAACATTTCATCAAGTTATGCAAAACCATCGGATCACGTGCTCTTACAGGTCTCCCTCACACGGAGCAGCGTATCTGCACCTCCTCTCCTCCATCAGTGTTTGGAGTAGGAAGGAGAAATTAATAAATACAAACCGCTTTCTTCAGATGTAGAAAATTGTACTCGGGCATTTGCATTTCCCAGGGTGCGTGTCACGTTAGCATGAAGTTCTTGCACCCGCTCTCAGTGCTGTGTTTGCTTTGTTTACGCTTCTCTCTCCCCACCACCCAAATTATAAACTTCTTGATGAGCTGGTGAAACTTTTGTAACAGGAGCAGCTAATTTTTGCATCAGGGTTATCTCCTGAAGAGCCTCGGCCGTTCTCTCCACGCCTGGCTCCTTCCGCTGCTTGGGAAATACCCTGAAAGTTTTGCTGCTTTGTACCCTGCTTCAGCCGCTGGGTTGCGACACGGGGAAAGATGATTCGTGCAGTTGAGGCACTGCGTGAGTGCCCGGGTGATTAAAGATGCAGGTGAGCGGGGCGCTCGGAGCCACGTTTCAGGTTACAGCTTCATCTGCCTTTGCATCCATCTGCTGGTCCCTCAGAGATCCTTCTGCCGTCCTGCCTGCAATGCCTTTCGTTTTTGGGGGTTAAAATGAATATCCTGCATCTTTTCTTCACCTCTCCATCAGTTCACAGGGTAGGGCCCTTCACTCTTCCTTCAGGAAGGAGCTGGGCAGCTTGGGGCTGAGGCTGTGAACAGCTGAATATCTGTTTTTGTCACTTCCCAGGCAGTGTTGGTGACAGTAGCAGCAGCAAAGAGATGCTCCTGTTAAAGAATAGAAGAGATTAATCCAGAGGTGTCGGGTGTTTCGCAGTGTGGAAGCAAAGTTTATTCATTCTTATAGATGAAGTCTGAACCCTACTGATTTATCACTCTGTATTTAAAGTGGCTGTACGGGTGCTGGGTAGGTTGGAGAGTGATACAGCGGGCTGGAGGGGACCTGCTGCTCCAGGCCAGGAGGGTTAGTTGAGATGAGATGTGCTCTGTGCCCCACGGGTGTCCTGCGTAGCTAATTGCCTGTGTGTATACAGGAAAAGGGAGCACGAGCAAGGCGACATGCTCAACTTTTGCTTTATTTTTGCACCACAACATTCAGAACTACTGAGACCAGTTTCCCAACACTTAGGGCAACACTGGAAGTTATTTTTTTTTTTCACACTGCTTCATGATCATATTCTTTTCTTGACTCGAAAGAAGCGCTTAACACCCATAACTTTGTTCCATTTTGAAACGTAGCTGTTGCTTCACAGCATGCGACTCCGCTACCCAGAGCTCTGGATGGAAATGAATGCTACTGTGTCTAACTGTATTTAGGTGGGCATGAGCAGTTGCCAAATGAAAAGTTGGCTAGGATGCAGCATAGTAATTTCTTGAGCACTCTATTCATGTTGTATAAACAGATAACATTAACATACTTGTGAAAGAGCTACAAGATAATTAAGGCATGTGGGGTTTACAGTAATAAGGCTCATGCGTTTCAGGATCTTGGTTTCCTGTTGCACCTGAAAAGAAAAATAATTAGCAAATACTGTAGAGAAGAAATGAGAAGTTAGTCTTGTACTGCTCCCAGCTGAAACTTTCCCACAAGTATTTTTACTATAAATAAGAAGTGAAAGAGTTCACAGCTAAATTTAACCCTTCACTTGATTGCTTTCCGGGTTTTCTTGGGTGGAACAGACTGTGGAACTGTAGGAAGATGAAAATAAACTGGATTGTTAAATTGCATTTATGCTTTATTAGAAATGCATCACCTTTTAATTTCTAAGGATTATCAAGGGGAAAATCATTGCTAATTGGAATTCCCCTCTCCTTCCCATACAAAATCATGATTTTTGGAAAAAAAAAAAAAAAAAAAAAAAAAAAAAAAAGGAAGTGAATGTTACTTCTCGGGGAAGTTTTCAAGCAGAAGAGCTTACAGCTGCCAGAATTTCAACCAAAATTGTTGTCAACGTACTAGAGGGCATAGACATTGCTTGCTCCGCTTTTAGGTATTGAAAGTTACCATTCTGGAAAATCCCTTTCAGTTTGACTTAGTTTCACAATTTCTATGAAGTGAAGCAACTGCAGCTCATACAGGTTTCAAAAGCTGAAGTAAAACCGCCTCAGGGTGCTTAAAACGATGGGCTGCTGCTGATAGCTTCACCTTTAATTCCCGCTCTAAAGCCTGGGCGAGGGAAGGGCAGCTTGGCTGCGTGGCGGCAGAGAGCCTTGGCGCAGGCAGGCGAGCCCTCTATTTCTGTTCTTCTGACTTAAAAACGAGCTTAAAGTTGTGTTAAACTGGCCGCAGAATTTGGATGCCTCTCTCGGGCTGCACATGGGATTTTTTAATTTTTGTTTTAGCCTGTACTTGTGTCACATGCGGACCATAAAACATCCTGTGGTTGAGGGGTGAGGGTTAAAAGTCGGATGTTTGGGCAAGGTCTGCAGTAAGGTGTTCAGCTGCCCGTCCCGACGCGGCGCCGGCAGGGACTGGCTGTGGCTGTGTGGCAGCACGTGGGTTTCCTCTCCACTCCGTGTGTTACAGCTTTCCCTTGGGAATTTAAATGATAGAAAAAAAAAAAACTGTCCCAATTTAATAATGATATAAACTTGAGACACGGATTGTCGGGGAGTTTTCCACAGTTGCAAAGCTGAAAATGCAGTCCCTGTTCTTCGCAGACCGTTGTTAGCGGTAGTCGACAAGGTGGTACATTTCTCTATCAAACTTCTTGGAATACATTTTTATTTTTAAAGCAGTCCTCAAACTGTAGCCAGGGAACCCATAAATCCTGTGGCAGCGTTAGTTTGAAATGCCTTTGAGACACGCAGCTTGCCCAGCCTCATAGCACTCGTGTTTCTGAAGCCTTACTTGGGAAGAAAGCGCTATCTTGCTGGGGAAGAGGGGGAAGATAATTAGCTGCTGAGGTCATTGTTTGCTTGAGCTCCGTTGATAGGGACAGCCCAGCCTGGCTTATAATGTAAACATAGTGTAAAATGTTTATCACCAGCGTTGTCATTTGCCTTATTTGTCGGGGAATCTCGGTGAGAATGAGAAGTTTTCTGGTGCCGCGTAGCGAGTTGAGGGAGTTGCAAGATTTCCATAAAAAGGCAGAGCCCTTGCTTGGGCGAGCAGGGAGGCTCTGCCTTGGCAGCCGTACGCTAGGCCTGACCTTTTCCAGGGAGAAAATACTGACCTAAAGCCTTCCCTGCTGGGGGTGGGTGGGAGAAGTCAACCTCTCTACTTGCATCTTTCTGATCTAGCTTTCTTGTCCAATACTCATTGTTCTATCCTATGAAATGCTGAGTGGGCAGAGGACAGGTAGCGAGAGCTTGTGCTACCCGGCGCACTGGGAGCGGGCGCCTGTGGCTGCGCTGTCTTTGTACCATGGCGTGTACACCCTCATCCTCTTCCTCTCCGAGCGCCCACAGGCTCACAGGTCTGACTTTGGGCATCTTGGATAAACTGAGGCCGTCGGAGCGGCCATCTGAACCTGAGTGTCCAGGTGGAAAAATAAAAGCCGTAGCTGTTACTAAAGAGATTTTTGTTCTCAGGAGTATTTGGAGAAGGGGAGTGTGCTGCTGCCTTCAGAAGACAGTGTCATAAATTTGTATGTGCAGGTACGCTTTTAACTGTCGGCTTTTTTCCTGCTTTCCAGATCGTCGCTATTTGAACAGACCACACCATGCGTGAGTACAAGCTAGTGGTCCTTGGTTCAGGAGGTGTGGGGAAATCCGCTTTGGTGAGTTTTGGGAAGCGGTTTTGAAACCGATACACAGACTTCAAAATTGGCCTATCTTTTTGTGGGCAGTGTTCATTAAATGCACTGGGATATTTGTATGACTTCTAACATGCATCGTGACTTCCATGCAGCTACAGTTACACTGCTGAAATACCTGTGGATTTGTGTCACATTTGTGGAGCAGCAGCAGGCGATTAATCGCTGTTACAGTACTTAGCATTTCATTTCTGCTTCCCGTGTGGGTATAATACTGTAAATGACTGCATCTAAGTATTAAAAGCCTAACCTACCCTGGAACAGTGAATGAAGGCTCGCCGTGCCTGGCGGTGAGTTAGCGGCGTTGCAGCCTTGCATACCTTGAAGGCTGTGTGTTTTCCAGCCTGGACAGAACCCGCACGAGCAGCCTGGCCTGAAAACACGGGGCAGAATGAGAAGTGACCTCCAGCGTGTGCAGCGTGAGGGATAAGCAGACCGATGACACTTTGCACTCCTTAAGTGCTCGTGTTGTTTCTCATAAGAGGTTTACATAGCAGAGTTGATAGTAAAGCATTGTAAGAGGGATTTCTGCCACCTATTTATCACAAATCAGTCAAGCAGCTCACTCCAACAAGAAAGGCAAAGAACCGGTCAAGTGTAAAGTTATCTAAAACAAAGAACTACACCGTGTTCCTTTTCGCAGAAGATGATAATAGCTGATCAGCTGTTCATGTCGTAGATGTAGACGCTGCTTCTTGCAGTGTTGTTGCAATGGGCTGCTGCTAGTCTTGGTAAATCACCTGCAGAATCCAGATGAATAGCAGGAAAGATTATTCAATTATGTATCAAATTTGATGTATTCTTTCAGACATCCCATCCTAATCTTTACAAGATGTAGGTGTAAAACTTTTTTGATACACGCTAGTCTTCCACAGCAACTTAAACAATGTGTTTTACTTTTTCCACCAGCATCCCCTTGATTGAGTATCTTGCTTTTGTTATGTAGTGTTGAAAGACTCGCTAGGTAAAATACGGCACTTTATTAATATGCTGTACATAAAAAATATTCAGCGTCTGACATACCTGAATTTCCGTATTTGTGATGTCAAATCTGAGTCAGCATCCATCACTGGCCTTTTTAAAGGCTGCAATGCCAATACTTAATCTGGTAAACAAAAGTTACATTCTTTTTGACAGTCTAGGTGCTAAGTAAGCATATATTGTCATTCGTGTGCTGCCTTGATCCATTATGTTTGTAACAGGACACAATAAGTGCCAATTAGCAGCTAAGACTGAATAATATTTAGCTTTCACAATGACAGTCTACTTATTTACAAGCATTAGCAAGGAGAGGTTATAAGGTGGGATTTAAAATAAGATGGAGGTCGCTTTAAAATTTCTTTCTTCGAACTGTATAAACTACAATGTCTAACAAAGAGGCCCGTGTTCCTTTTCAGTCCTGTGTTTTCATTACAATATGGTGTTGTTTCACTGCAAATCCTTCTTATTGTTTTAACTCTTCTGTGCCAATACGATGCTGATTGTGCATTTGGTAATGATGACAGGATAGCAGAAAATCCTGCATAGTTATTAAGGCACAGTTATTTTGCAACTTCTTTATAAGTGTTTCCTGTGCAGTAGTTTTTTCCCCATTTCTAATGAGAGTAAAAATCTTCTGGGGTGTCAGTGGGTAGACAGTATTGCCGAGAGTATCCAGTTGTGTGTTGTCCTATATAAAACTGGAAACCAAAGTTGGGATGCACAGCCCCCAAACTAAGAGAAAGTTATAGAAGTCTTGGATCCACGCGTAACCTGAAAACAGCCCCAGATTGCTATCTTCTCCCTTGGCCTCTCTTCCCTCCTGTAATCAGTAAAAATAAAGTACATCAGAGCTTAAGAATATTACATAGGAAGACAGGTTATGAATGAAGTTGAATATAATTGTAATTATGATTCTGTGTCATTGGTGTCTCTGTGAACACAGAAGCACCAGTTGGGATAACAAAAGTTAGAACAGCGATTTATTAGAAATAAAGCAATTTGAGAAGAGAATACATGGGTTCAGTTAATTTTCTTTCAGAGCAGTACATTATTTGCTGATATAAAATAAGACTCTGAGTGTTGTAGTAGAAAGACGAAACGTCATGAGTGGTTTGTCAGATTCTCGCGCTGAAGGCTGGTTCACACAGTTCCCAGAATAGACCAGTACAGATGTGACCGACTTCCGTGCTCAAATGTTAGCCTCCTAGCAAACAGCAGCTTCCTGGGGACTTTCTTTGGTTAGTAGCTGTGCTCAGAATCCTAAAGTATAATCTGTAATCTGGAGTTCTTATTGTTGGTTTCCATTGCTGGTATAACACTGTAATCCACATTAATAGCGGTATCTTATTATAATGATTTTACTGGGAGCTGTTATCCGAAAGGCAGACTGGGACAACTATTCAGTGTGACAAGAAAATACTGGAGAAGCAAAGGCTTTGATCCTTAGAGTGTAAAAAAGGTTTATTTAGGGATATAAGATGATTTTTAAATGAGGTAGTATTAGAAATCTTTTCTTCACATATTAAAAGAAAGAGCAAACCATGAGGAACTGCTCAGGTTCCAGCATACAGCGCCATGTTCTGCCTGTATCTGGCATATGCCACTCTGAAAGTTTGCAAGTACTCGTGTGACAAATGTGAACCCTCTTGCAGAAAAATCTCAACCTTCTGTCCAAACAAAATACGGCTTCTCGAAACAGGTAGTCACTTCGCAGAGTTTGTATTAACAAGCTTGTAGCAAGTTCAGTTGGCAAAAGGTAGTTGGCGTGTTTGTTGATTTCAGAGACAAAATTAAGTGCTGGGATCTTGGCACTTAGTTTTACAAACACCACCTTGTTTTACAAACCTCAGCCAAACCTCCGGACGCTGCTGTGCTGCGTTACTAGGTTATTGCAGATTATTGTAGGTGAGAGCGTGAGGACGCAAGGCGAAAAGGAAAAGCAAGCTTTGCCTTGCTGCGGACTGGCAGGAGCTGAAGCACGCCATGACAGAGCTTGGATGTCCAGAGATGGGCTGCAACCCAATGACAGCTTGATGGCAAATGTTTAGAGTAGATTTGCTTTGAATAATTATATAGGGGAAGAAAGACTTCCTCTTTGAAATGAATGATGTCTCCTTCTTTAATGGTTTAATACAAATTGAGTACCTGGAGATGCTCCAGATTTAACTTGCCGCTCTGAAACATGTCTGTGCTCTGGGCACGTAACCCAGAGTCCTCTGCTCTAACCCTAATATGATTTGAATTGAATTGTGGGTTTTCCACAATGTACTTTTCCACTGTGTACAGATTGCCAGTTCTTCTGATTAAATTTCAAGTCTTCCATATTTGGTGACTTTTATTCTTCTAAAGTCGCAGGCACTGCAGTAAAGGCGTTTTTGAGGATACCGTCTTTTATGAAAAAGCAAGCAAGCAAACAGTATACATTTCACAAAAGGTTTTGAAAACATGCTTGAATAAAGTCATTCTTAAAACAACAGAAACTACACAAATTTTATTTTAAAGAATTGAAGATTTATATGTCTTTTTCTCAGCTCCCCACTATTGAATTTTAACAGCAATGTTGAGTAGTTTTTCTGTTGTTACTTTTTCATAAAGTGCTTCTTGGTAAATGTTACTGGTCATGTTCAGTTCACTTTATTTTTTACTACTTTTCTTCCTCCCCAGACTGTACAGTTCGTTCAGGGAATTTTTGTTGAGAAATATGACCCAACAATAGAAGATTCGTACAGAAAGGTAAAATAACATTTTTTTATTTCTTTCAAGTCTCGCAGAGCTTGCTTCTTTTTAACAATGCAACAACAGCTTATCAGAATGAGAAAGGGTCTCTTCTGGGAAAATGTTATGGCTGCATAAAACCGCAGCAGGAGAGCGATGCATAGCAAAGCATCGGGCTTGGAAATGGTTTGATACGGACAGTTTCCTTTGGCTTTACAGAGTACTTCACTAGTTTAGAGCCTCCGAATGCAATCAGAGAAATTGTATCAGCTACTATAAAACTGAATTATCAGGGAATGACAGATTTTCCTGTTAATTGGACCACTCCCTAACTTAGTTCTGTTTAACAGGAGGATCAAACCTCTATTACTCCATATAACCAAGAGCTTTACTTTAAATCTCTGATGGCTCAAGTTGAGGCAGTTTAAGGCTGCAGCTCTCCACCGTTTGCCTGTTTCTTCGTTAGCGGTTACTACACCTGCCCAGGGACCAGTCTGGTGTATTTTCCTGAACCATCACCAATTTCCACTTGTATGAGCTGTGGTGCTTGGCAGACCAGCGTGCTGCCCATCCTCCTGCCAGGACTTCCGAGTCGTGCCTGGGGTAGGAACAGCTCAACCAAACCAGGGTCAGGCTGTTACTCAGATCTGTTTGCTGTCATTTGACATGTAATTATTACTTCAAAACATAAAGTTATCAATATTTGCTATGTGTATGCTATTTGTACAAGTTGTTAAAGAGGATATGTACGCCATTCATCACAGCAGGTTATATTACTGTAGCATAGCAATTGCCTTTTTGTTGTTTTCTTTTGGGAATGGCTGTTTTGCCATTTAGTTGAAATGCGTTTTGCTTGGTTTGAAGGCATATAAAATTCTTTACGGCCGTTTTGGATGCAGGCTTGTAATTGCTGAGCAAAAGTCCTTGTCAGGATCCCTGACACTGTCGTCTGACGTAATTCTATCAACAGAGTAGTGCTTTCTTCACTCGGTTGATCTCAAGTAACCCATTGTTTTACAGATTAGCATAAATGTTACCATAATTAAAGGCACCAAAACATAAACCAAAAATTCGTAGCATTTTGCCTGTGATAATTAAATGTAAATTGTCATATGAGTTCTGCTGTTAAATTTATTTGACTTTCCTGGAATTACCCTCATTGTATCTGAGACATTTCTTAGTGAGTGGAAGACTTGCTAAGCCTAACTGTGAGGATCACTAAATATTTTGCTTTTTCTTTTCTTCCTTCCTGCCTTCTCTTCCAGCGGCAAAGAAAAATTGAAGTTTACAGTCCTTTGAGTTGTAAGAGTGGATTTTATCTCACTTAAGTTGAGATGTTTACAATGAGCTGCTCATTTAGGGCTCTATAATCAACAGAGTCCTAGAGCATAAGTGAGCTGACCCAAATGCCTGGCTTGGGGTGTGATTAATCCTCTAATAGCAGCGCCTCTCTTAGCGCTGGGGAAGTGCAGGTGGCTGACTCACTTATAGAGGTCTTTGTGCTGGAAGTAAAAACTAAGCGAATATTCCTCTTGCCTGTCCCATTTCAGACTTCAGTTTTAACTGCATTTGCCTCTTCCTTTTTTCCCCCAGCAAGTGGAAGTAGACTGTCAACAGTGTATGCTTGAAATCCTCGATACAGCAGGGACAGTGAGTATAATTTCTTTTTCTAATTGGTATGGAGTTTCTTTGTCAAGAATGAGGTGAGATGTTAAGAGTAGAATTTAATACTAGTATAATAATCCTGCCCAGGCAAAACAATAGATTGGCTGCTATAATTTAAATTGAACGCTTTCGTTAAATAACCCAAACCCCAGTGTGGTGAATGAGCCTTCTGCAGCCCTGCCAGCAGCGTGGTGAACCCGTTCCCCAGCCGGTCTCCCAGTGCTGGGACACAGAGGTTGGTGCATCCTGTGCCACTCGCCTCCTCTCTGCCATCCACCATCAGCTCGCTATCAACATACTCATTTGGGATAATTTTACATGATATTTTTGCGAGTGGCCAGAATGCACACAGATTGAAACCACTTCCAGGCAATGCATAGGGATCGCCTCCCAGCATGTCACCTCAGCCTGCGTGGAGAGGATTTCATCGGTAAAGATGCTGTACCTGTTAAGAAATACTTCTCTACCCAGGTGGCACCTCCCCGGCGCTGCCTGGTGCTGCGCTGGGTGGCCCATGTCATCCTTCCAGCCTGAGAGCTCCCGCGACTCCCTTTGCCGTGCCACTGTCACTCGCCGTCCTGCAAAGTCCGGGCACTAAGTAAACAGACCTTGTAATGGTTGAGTGCACATCACAGGGGGAGGACGCGCTTCCTAAAAGTCAGTTTTATTTAGAAAGCTTTGAAAATTATTAACAGCAATGCAAAGGCATGGAAGCAGAAATCATTGTTACGTGGTTCTGGTAAAGCTTCCTTTCACAGGCCTGGACAAAGGCAGCTCTGATCTGGTACGGATTTTCCAGCCTGCTCTTGCATTTCATTGCATTGAACGTTGAAGCCATTTTCATGCTAGAGATGACTACTATCTAATTGCGTATGTTCAGAGGTGATCAGGCAGTGCCTTCCCACGCAGTTGTGCTCACAATAAATCATGAGTGTGTGACACCTAGGCCTGTTTCAATATCATGTTAGAGGAGAAATTGAATTTCCAGTCCATATCTGTTGTCTGGGGAATCAGTCTGATGGCAAACTCGTGCTTAACACATATCAGAAAATAAATGAAAGATCACTACAAAATACGTCAGCCAAATCTTAACACCTTGTATTATGGTTTGGGGCATACAGCAGTCCATCTGCAGAGATATTGTTATTGCTGCTCTTGATCTTTTTCCTGTTTTTTCAGGAAGCCTTTTTCTCTATTAAGGGGGGAAAAAAAACCAAAGGGAAGGAGACATGTTAACGCTTTTATTAAATTTGCATGCTTCCGTGGATTTCTGTAAGGGGTAAAAATGTAAATGCATGCTGTATGGTACTATATTCTAGTCTCCATTACAATAAAAGTATTCCTTTGTAAATGTTCATTAGCTGCGTTCACTAGCTAATTACTCTCCAAAATATTTGATTACAGGAGCAATTTACAGCAATGAGGGATCTCTACATGAAGAATGGTCAAGGGTTTGCACTAGTATATTCTATAACAGCACAGTCCACGTTTAATGACTTACAGGACCTGCGGGAACAGATTTTACGGGTTAAGGACACTGAAGATGTAAGTAGAGTATTTTTTTGCTTTGCAGATGTTTAAAATGTTTTTATAACGAAGCATACAGGAGTTTGCGAGCGAAATTTCTTTCTAAGAATATTCTTTGCTGTAGTTTTGTGTTGAAGTAAGTTTCCTCAGCATTGTTTGTTATTTTCAGTGTTGTTATTTGAGGCCCAACATGTACTAAGGGGCATAATGAAGCCAGGTTTTCACATGTGCTGGAAGGCTAACAGTCTTTGGAAATGGTGGGAGTTGATTGAAAAAACAACTCTCTTTTTTTGGTTTGTGTTTTTTGCCCCTCCCCTCTCCTGTTAACTCCTTTCCAGTATTTGCATTTTCTTCTTTCACTGTGCTTTAATGGTACTTTATTTCCCTCAAAGTTAAGGAAAAATAATAGTCGAACTCACCAATAACGATGTTCTTAGTAGCTCTCCAGCTGTCTTACAATGGAGAGTAACACTGCTTTTCCCAAATGTGTGAAGTGGAAACCAAAGTTCAAAGCCGTGACGTTTCCTGAAGGTCAGCTGTGAAGCCTGCCGAGTCCTGGCGCAGGGCGGTGTTGTACGCTGTGCCCTCTGTGCCCTTCACGTGTGTACGGGTCACAATCCAAGTTGATGAACTTGAACTGCAAATAGAAAGGACGTGTTCAGCTCATTGACCAGGCTGTGCTTTGTAATTTAAGTGTCATTAGCCTTTTTCTCTTCTGTTTTTTTTGGTTTGGGTTTTTTTTTTTAAAAAAAATAGTTGCTGAATGTTTCTTTATTTTCATTTCTGCCTGTGGGGAGGGGCTGGGGAGGCGGGATGGGAGTCAGTCACCTCCGCTCCGGCTGCAGGACCTGTTGGTTAGATGAAGGAGCCCTGGCTCTGCAGCGTGAAGTTAAGATTCCCTTACGGTAGCTGTGCGGAGTCTCTTGGTCTGCGAGCTCTGCTGCACTCAAATCCGTCACAACCAAAACTTTCACAGAATTTTAGGTTATCGTGTGAAAATGTGCTTACCCCTTTCTGAAGGACAGGAGGATGTTTAAGGGTCTGTGGCCCCCGTGACGTGCGTGTGTGAGCAGGGAGGGTTCAGCTTTGCTCGGTGGGTGCCTGTGGCGGTGAATGGCAGTGGCGCCCTGCAGAGCACCCTCACCCTCCCAGGCTGGTAACCTTTTGGCAGTTTTTTTGCTCCTTCTGTCATTTGACAAAATCTGTAACACGAAGGAGATCATGCAGTTGTATGTATTAAATCGTTACAAGACTCCGAAAGCATCTTAGCTAGTGACGCAAGGTTGTAATTTTGGTTGTTTAAATCCCTTTTTAAAATACGGAAAAATGCCATTAAGATAGTTTGAGAGAGGAAAAACTATCTACCGTATTTCCAGTTCAGGCCCCGACTCCTGTAGCCGGAACTCCTTGATGGGCTTTTAATTTCTCAATGCACGATGTAGGTGAGGTTGCCGCGGTAGCCGTGTGGCTGGTGGAGACGTGTGGGAACTCTCTCTCTGTGTAACCTTCCTCCAGAAGAAGCTGAAATTAATTTTTTTTTTTGCCTAACAGTTGGTAATGTATTCAAGGGTTTGCCCTGAGGAGTGTGAAAAAGATTGCCTATTTTTTTCCACTGACAGCTTGAAAGTAGCCGCTGCCTTTGATGTCGATTGCTTTCGGTTGGTGTCAGCCGCTTCACGGCTCCCCGAGGGGCTGGGGACCAGCAGCCTCCCGCTCCCAGCCCTTCCCTCCTCACAGCGCGGCTGGGGAGCCGTGGTGAGCGGCGAACAGGGCTGGGACACGTATTTAGGCCAAATCCTGGTAAGCCATGTGCATTGTATTTAAATCGCCGTTCAGGAAAATGCAGTTTGCGCAGTGAGGTGGGATGAGCGCAGCCCGCAGCTCGGCTGCTGGGGGGCCGAGGGCAACCTCGGGCAGCCGCTCTCTCTCGAATCTTCAGTGTTCCGCGTCCCGATTACCTTGTTTTGAACGGCTTTGGTTCCCTCCTTGATTTACCGAGCTGAACTTCTCTTTATGCAAAACTGATTTTCATTTAGGTAGGGATTATGCTTGCATAAATCCTTGGTAACAGGAGTCCTTTACTAGCCCCGGTCAGAGCCCGGCGCTCTGCTCAGCTGCACCCGCGGGAGGGGAATTTGCACCGTAAGCTGGTCAAGTTCATCGGACAATAGAGACCATTGCTTTCGTTTTTACTTCAGTGATTTGATTTAATTATTAAAATGCATTTATTTATTTTGTGTTAGGGGGATGTTACTTGTTGAATCCAAGCTCGAGAAGCTTTTGAACATTTAAGCCATGTTCTGCTGAGTTAGGAAAATGCGCTCCTTCCTGTATTTAGTTTCAGAATGTGTCTTTTAAAATCCTAGTACGTAAACCATTAAATTATGTATGTTTAACAAAGTTTAAATTCTGGTCTTCTACATGAAATAGTAAATGATCAAAACCTAGTTGTTTATCAAACTCTGGTTTTGGCTCAATGATAAACGGTTGCTACCGTTTGAAATGACCTTAAACAATTTCATGTCTTTCAAACCGGTCCTGTTTACCCATGTAAGTGTCACCTTTTTTCCTATTATTTCACATCTTAATACAGTTTATTTTTTTGCTGAACATGTTCAAAACACATTTTCATGTTTTGGTATGAGAAAATTTCTCTTACTATCTAGAAAACTGTAAAGAATGGGATTAAGCTGATATAGTTGTAAATATCCTGTTGGTCTCTGATGCGAAAGGCTTTTTTGGATGTGCCTCATCTGCATTGTTCCTTCACGTTTCTGATGTAGTAAGTAAAACTTATTTCTCAAAAATAAAAATGGGATCATTTTCTAATCAGTATGGCTGTGAGTTTTAAATACAAAAATTAATCTTGAGTGTAGTTAAATCGGGAAAAGACTACAAATATTAACACTGAAGTACATTAAAAGCGTACAGCGCGTTGTAAATTACCAAAGGAAGTGGATGATGATTTATTTTCCAGCTGGAAAGTACTCGTTTTCTGTTCAAAGAATGAAATGCTTCAGGAAATAGAGCGGGGTGCACACCCATTATCAGCAGTTCTTTAGGTTTTTTCTGTTTTTGCGTAGCGTGAGGGAAACAGGATGCTGTCGCTGCTGTGTGCGTGCCCAGCACTGCAGCGCGTCCTGCAGATCCTGCTGCGGTCTCGCCTTTCAAAATCCCCCTTAGCTCTGGCTGTATCATCCCCTCAGATCTATACGAGATGCAGGTTGTAAAAGCAAACTTTAACATGATATGTGACCCCTGATTCTCAGGCGTAGAAAGTCCCGAACTGCGTATCTGTCTCCAAATGGCTGTGACACTGTGCGGGCTGGAGCCGGGGAGCCGGGTGGCGTTGGGCTGGGTGCCCTGGGGAAGGGTCCTGCGGTGGGGGGGCAGGCAGCGGCTGGGACTGCGCTGTAACCTCATCCTCTTGTAGGTATGGAAACGGGACCTGAGGGTAGGTTGGTTTAGTTGTTAGGGAGTTTTTGGGGGGGGCTTTGGGTGTTTTTTGTTTGCTTGTTTAAGGTCTTTCCTAGCTATTTGTGACATCTTGGTGGCTCCAGCCGTGGTAGAGGCTGCCTGAGAAGCAGAGAAAGCCGCCTGAAATCATGTATCAGGATGTTGTTTCTGAGATATCTTAGTACTGTTTTTAATCTATCTTTTTGCCCAATTTCTTTCTCCTGAAGGAGTTTTAACTTAATATCTAAACATAACTGATGAGAGGAAGTCTCCTGCTGCTTACGCTCCCCAATGCTTACTCTGATACTTTCCAAGACAAACGGATTTATAACTTAATGAGTGCAGACTGCACTTGGCTCTCCGCACTGCGCCAAACAAACACAGTCGCAGCCCTGGCGAGGAACCGGTGAGCTATGGCTGAGCAGGAGACCCGTCCTTTCTGTTGGCCCTCGTGCCGTTTGCGGGAGGGCTGGCCGAGCCGAGGGACCCTCCTTTCCGTGCAGCCTCATGCAAACACATCGGTAATAAACATTTGCTACAGCCAAGGTCTAATTCCTGCGGTATTAGATTTCTCTGTTTTTCTGTAGGAAATGTCACAAGGAATATGGTTTCCCCGAGGCACTTTCTTCCTCATGAAGGAGTGAGAAGGTGACTCACCCAGACATTTTAGAAAGCCAAGAGCTTAAGGAGAGGGGCAGATGCCCTTTTATCATTGTCTTGAACAAATTATTTGCCTGTATTTGCGTCACGGGTGTAGGATGAATCTTTTGAACACGTATCAAATGTTTGTTTTAATATTGCATGAGATTATTTATTGGAAGTGATGTCCTTTCAGGAGCTGAGCTGCTAGATGGTCACTAGTTGGAAATTTAATTATTCTAATGTAGTAAATGTCAAGCACAGTGAGCCTTTTGTAGTGAACATCCTTTTTTCTGTGTGTATGCAGAACATGTCAGTAGTATGATATTGCATTGAGATGAGAAGGGCAGGTGATCGTGTGCACAGGGTTGTGGGAATACTCGGCTGCACAGGACTATGCCTTTTTATTCCATGTCCAGGGCAGGGCTTTTCAAGGCTGCTTCCATTTATTGTTGTGTGGCTTGACAGCAGGTTGACAAGACGGGTCAAAGGGGCTGAAACATGTAATGTGTGTCTTAAAACACATGCTGTATGTTCTGTTGTCTAAAATAGGCTAAGTTAGCCTACTGTCACATGCAAGTCCTGAAATGCATTTCAGTAATAAATTAAGTTTTTGACTTAGAACAGTGTGGGGTGTAGAGAGCAGAAAATAAGTCTTTACTAACCTAAGATTGTGCTGAAATATTACCACTTGGTTTTATGGTGTCCTCCATGTGTTTAATTCTTAGTGAACCAGAGTGTCTGTAGTACGGACTTTCTTCAGCCCTTTCCCAGCAGGCACCTAAACTCCAGTCTAGTCTGTGGGCTCTGCTGAACTTCTGATTTTTATTGTTTTTCATAAAGTCTATATTGTGTGTCCCCCTCCTTCCCCGCCCTCCATGCCTTTGTAAGCCATGGCATTACAGTCCATGTTGTACATTAATTTGCTGATGCATCTCTTGTTCTTGCTTGTCTCCTCTCCAGGTTCCAATGATTCTGGTTGGCAATAAATGTGACTTGGAGGAAGAGCGTGTAGTCGGCAAAGAACAGGGTCAAAACTTAGCAAGACAGTGGTGTAACTGTGCCTTTCTAGAATCATCTGCAAAGTCTAAAATCAACGTTAATGAGGTAACTATCAGCTGTTCCCTTGTCTTTCCTACTTCAGCATGAATGCCACGTTAAACCAGCATGCGGTCCTCCATATAGTTCTTAATTGGGAAGGTTCAGGATGATTCTGAAATAGCAGCTTAAGAAAGGCTTGCGACGCAGTGTATTTAGCTACTGCCTTCCGTTTCTTTTAAGGAGATCTGCTCTTTTTTCTCTGTAAAGCATGGGTGACTTCTCCAGGTACGTGCTTTCTGTAGCCTGTGGCAGAGGACATGAATAGCAGAGGGTCCTGAGTAAGCCCAGTTAACTTGGATGACTCTGAGCTTAGATAAACTTTATTTGGAAAGTATACTTTTTTAAGATAACTGCTGCTGCTATTCAGAATGTGGGTTATGCCCCATTGTATTACATGTCACGTTGCGCAGTGTTGGCTGTTATTGAAAGTATTTGCTTTTCACATTCCTGCTACGTCTGGCTGCTCAAGCAGACATCCCATCATAGTCCTCCTGGTAAGCCACTAATTTACTGAGACCATGTCCAAACATATATCTGTCTGAGCAGTTCCCCGTGTCTAAATGAGAAACACCTTTGCGATCAGCGTGCCTTTTGCTGCTGCCTGAGGTAGCGTAGTTCTGCTGAGGGAGCTCTGCTTGACATTGGGCACCAAGTTTTTATTCCCTGCTGTGAATTATCTGACTGTGACAGAGGCCAGGTTTCCAGCCACAAAAGCTAAGGTGACCCTATTGAGCATAGCTGGTGCGGTGCCAGAAGATAACTGGGACCGTTTAGGAGGCTGTGTGATAAGCAGGAGCAGTAGGATCTTGGACTGGACCCAGCGTTAATTTGGCAGCTCGCGGGACGTGCGCAGCACTGCACCTACCCGGTTGGAAGGGAAGGAGCTCCAGGCTGCATGAATTGCCGCTTCTGTGGTTGGGATTAGCCTAGCTGTAGTGCGCACTAATCTAACCCGGTAAATATAGCTCGCTGAGCTAGACTCCTGCCAGAAGGGATTTTTTTGTGTGTGTGTTTGTGTCTGAGCTATAGTAGAACTATGACTGTTAAGCAAGAATCTAGTGGCTCCGTCATCGAACACATCACCGTGGAGTGTAACAAATTCTGGTTTATTTGTATTTCCACAGTTTGTGGCAGAGACTGACCTCTCGTTAGCCAAAGGTGCCTTAAAGCTCTCCTGAGAGATGTGCAGGAAAGGGGATTCTCTAGTAGGCAGAACACTGAACTGTCCTGGGGAGAATGCACGCCCACAGTTTACATACAGTCATCCTTAACGTGTGAATCCCGTGTGTCTCCGTATTTCCCTGTCCTGTCTACTGCCTCCAGTGAGACTCAGATCATAGAGAAGAAAATTATTATCTGGAAGATTAGTTTCTGGTTTTATTGTAATCTTAATTTTCTGGATTTCTGCCAGTTTATATTGTCTGGTTATGAAAAGCATAAAAGCTGAGGAAATCAAAGAGAAGAAACACCGTGAACCAAGCAACTTACTGTACTGGTTATTTGTTTGTTCGGCTGGCTCACAGACTGGGGAAGTGTTTGCATTATTCTGGGTTTGGGGCTTTTTTAGCTACTTTTGGGCTTTCTAACTTTGTTAAAATCCAGTATGATAAATTTCTATGTGCATTTGCTGAAACAAACATTTCATATAGATGGTAAGCTTTTAATACAGGTGAGAGTCAGGCTCAGTAGCAGCGCTTCAGATGACTTTCTGGTGACCTGTGTGATGCTCTTGCACCACACTGACTTTTCTTAGGGATAGTGGCATTCCTGAAACCTTGCTGCAGGCTTCACTTCTGTACTCACAGTCAGCGCTAGCACTTAAATGATCTAACTTTAGATTTTTATTTTTTTTTCCCAAGGGATTTTTTTTCCCCTAGCTTAGCCTTGGGAATGTTAGAGGGGTCTATCTCAAAACATTCAAGGATCTTGTTTGTCAGAGCAGAGATGGTTGGTGCCTCCAGAAATTCAGATTCCTCCTGCACTTCATAATCACATTCAAATCATCTTGGCTCTTGTTTAGAAAGGCTTAAATACTGAAAGCTGTTTTACATCAGCGTAGAAGATGCCACTTGTTAATTGGTTTCTCCTACAGAAACTTTTTCTTTAGATCTCATCTGTCCACTTTTGAATGTCTTGGCTGTGTCCGTTGGAGAGTACAAACTGCTAGTTTTGCCTGAGGCTGACAGTAGAAAACTGTAGTAATAAGCTTAGTAAAGGAGTAGCGTGAGCAACTCAAATGCTATTATAAAATATTTTATATGAGCTTGATAAAGCCACCATCATGTTCATTTCATTTGAAACTATTTAACTGTGCACTAGTGCTTTTCATGTAGGTAATAGCCGGAAAATCATAAATTTCCAGTTGTTGCAATGTTTTATAAACTGGTTCTTTGTCCTCTGAATTTCCTCGGAATCAACAAGAATTTGTGAGCTGTCAGCCACTCCAGGAAGGAAAAAAGTAAACAAGGACAAGGGTGGAGCCTTCTGAAGGTTTAAATGTTTCTCCTCAATACTGTGACCCGGCTCCAAGCATTTTTGCAAGCTCATTTTGCTATAAATGGGTTGAGTATTGCTGGGAAAACAACTCGCAGCAAAAGCGTTCACAAGAAACTCTTCTCTGAAGCTGAAAGAGGCCCCTGTAATCGTCTCCTTCTGGAAATGGCTGAGTTCAGGGCAGATGTTTTGCTTCTCCTTGCTTATTTTATTAATAAACTCAAATTATTAGACCAGGCAAAAAGGTGAAGTGATTAACAGCTTGACTGTATTTGGCGAAAAGGAAATTTAACAATGCGTCCTACGCAGCGGGTGAAGGAAGACCCCTTTTGAAGGTGAAAGCCCAGGAAAAGGGATCCCTTTCCCTACGGTGAGAGCATGCCGCTGCTGGCACAGCAGTGCTCTGCAGAGACGCTCACCAGCCCAGGGACCACCAGTGGGAAGATGATCCTTAGGGATATTATGCCTGTCTTTTAAAAAACTTTTTGTCATTCCTCAGTTTTCTCCCTCTTTTCCAAAGCAAGGGATTTGTTGCCGTTTCGTTGCCATACTCTTCTGAAGTCATACGCAACCTGAAAGAGAAAGCTCTGTGCTGCAGGATAGGACCTCACCGCTCCCTTATCTTCTGCACACTGATGAGAGCTCTGTGCCCTCTTGTGCCATAAGCAGTTGCTTGGGAAACATTTAAGCAAATTCAAGCAGTTTAACTGAATTTTTAAGACTGCAGCCCCCAGGAAAGAGTATCAGCTTGCCAACCTGGCTGATTTTTGACACTTGCATAGTGTTTTATGACTTTGATTTTTCAGTTTGTGTTTTTAATTTTCAGATCTTTTATGACCTGGTCAGACAGATAAATAGAAAAACACCAGTGGAAAAGAAGAAGCCTAAAAAGAAATCATGTCTGCTGCTTTAGACTCCCATCGTGCAGCAGCTCTGAGCCAGGTAAGAGGTGTGTGAATTCCACCCACAGCTCAGGACCAGGAGCTGCTACCACCAGAGAGAGGAATCATTCCCCTTCCCTCCACTCCTCTCCCTTCTCTCTGCTCCCAAATACAAAATTCTGCATTTGTTGGACTTTTTTAAAAAAAAAAGTCAGTTCTACTGACATGGCAGAGAAATATCTGCTTCTCTCCCTTCTCCTTTTGCTTGGGTTAATGAGTGCGACAGAACAGGAACTTCCCTTTTACTCTTGCAGGTTCTCTCTCTGTCTTGTGACACCGTGCTCTGGGCCACCATGGCTCAGTTCTGCTTCCTTTTTATCATCTGGTAGCATCTATGTAATTTGTCTTACTGTTGCAGTTGCTGTCTCAGTCCTAGGCGCTATGGGGACAATCGCAAACTGGTTTGGGTGGGACATGGATTTCAATGGCGCAGAAATAAAAAGCTGCCCACCAAAAAAATCCCAAAACAGAAATGAAAACAAAAAACCACCCCAAGGTTGGACATAGCTATAAATAATCTTCCTGTATATCTTGGCAGGGTACTCTGTGTGCTTACAGCTGTTCTGTCGCCCTCCTGAAAGAAAACAACATTTCTGTAGCTTCAGGTTTTGGACAGAAATACCGGTTAGGCTGCCCCGTGAGCTGTTAGGGTGTTAGCACACGAGTGTGCTGCGCGGCACTCTTCGGAGACAGGGAGGGTGCGACGTAAATGGCCCATCTCGGCACTAGGAAGTAAGAAACGGTCAGAAAGTGAGCAGATCGTCCTGGGCGGTGGTTGTAGCACGAAGCACGGTCAGCCTGCGAGCGCAGCATGGCAGCGGCAGCCCGGCCCCGGCTGAGTCGGGCAGGAATGAACTCACCGCAACGCACGGGCTGTGCCGGCTGCCGTGGTGGTCTGAGGCTGCACAGGCTGTCAACTTCTGATGATTTCTGTGACCCATCAGAAGCTCTGAGTTCTGTTCTTTAGTTTCATAAATAGGTGCGGTGGAGCGGGCAAAGCAAGTCAAGTGCCCTTGTCCTACAGACTTTAAAACAAACTCCTGGTCACAGAAGGATTTCGGGGATGAATTTGTGAAAACGGGTGGCGCTTTGCCTTCTGCCAGATCTGAAGTTCATGCTGTAGATGGCCATTTATGTAGCCTAGGTGCGATTGAGTAGGGTAAGCGGAGCTATGCAGTTAACCTGGCTTCTAATGACTTGTGCTTTATTGATTGATGAGTCTCTTACCCTGAGCTTTGAATGCCAGAAAATAATAGCTTAGGGTTGTGGGGAAATAATGGCTGTAGGAAAAGAAATTGAAGAGTATGTCTCAAGTGACTTTTCCTGTTCCTCAGGTGATATATCTGAATTTAGGTAGTGTGGTGTCAGCCAGGATGACTTCATGGAGGATGTGTTCCCTGCCGGGCTCGGCGTGGCTCTGCCCTCGCCCTCCTGCCCGGGACCCCGCGCTGCAGAGCCCGGCCTCAGCAGCAGGGTAGCGCTGAGACAGCAGCAACTGCTGAAGGTGTTCCTGCACTCAGTTACTGATGAGAGTTCTCATAATGTTGACTTCTACCCGTGCCCCCAAATCTGCTCTAGATGGTCAAAATACTTCAGAATCTGTCCCCCATTCTTTGCAAATCTCTTCTCAATTTGTTGCCTGTTGTTACGGCTAGGATAGGGCTCGGGGAGGTCTCCAGCTCCTTAGACCTTAAGAGCATCTCGGAGATACAAAAGATGAAATCCCTCTCCCATAAACTGTTCACCTATTACTGCATTCAAGGCTGCCTGTCTCCTAAAGCAGCTGAGTGGGGAGGGTGCTGTCGTTATCACAGCAGGGCGACGGGGTGGCGGCGGGCTGTCACTGCCCTGCTGCAGCCAGGATAAAACAACAACTTGGTCCTTAGAGTTACCGTTTCCAACGGCTCTTTGCTTTCGGTACCTCTGAACTCGGAGGACGGTAGGAACAAACCCCAATACCGGAGGAAGATAAGCTTTTCCTGCTAAGAGCTGTTTTCACAAGGCTGGGTGCGGGCAGTTGTCTGGGGAAGCTTTCAGGCCTTTGTTGGAGATCTTTCGTCTCGTGGGTAGGATGAGAAGCATCCCTCCATCATCATCATCTTTTACTTTTCCAGATTGCAGGAATGAAGAACTGTTGCCTAAATGGAAAGTGCCAGCATTCCCGACTTCAGAACCTTATGGAAATTAGTAACATATCTGAAGAAGCTTCTCCTGTTTTTATATACAATGAGAAGAATTTAGATCTTAAATGGTTTGCACACGGTCCCTGGAAAAATAAATTGCTCTGTGTATATCTCTCGGAAATTTAAGACAATAATACTCCTCCTTTGCAATAGCAGTTAACAGATGTGAAAATAAATATAATTGACTCTAGTGTATGATTATACAAAAGAGCATGGATGCATTTCAAATATTAGATACTGCTACTATAATTAAAATTTCATATTGACCCTTTTATCATAGTTTCTCCCCATCAAGCACTAAAAATGTTCCACCATTATATTTTGTATCTATAACTATAGATATATATTATCTGAAATTTCCCTTTGAACTCACTGCAACAAATAACTTTTATGAGTCATTGACTTCATTTTATATTTAAAAGTTACGGAATATCATTATTTTCATTCTGCCATTATATTCTAATTAAAAACGTTTGTGCATAATGCTTTGGAAAAATGGGTCTTTTATAGGAAAAAACTGGGATAACTGATTTCTATGGCTTTAAAAGCAAAAATATATAATATACTAAACCAACTCTAATATTGCTTCTTGTGTTTTACTGTCACAGATTAAATTACAGCTTTTATGAATGATTAAATTTTAGTACATTTTCATTTTGTTTCTGTGTTTTTGTTATGGTTTCCAGGCTTTGGTTTTTATCCGTTTTTTGTGAATTCCTCTTCCATTCTGGTAGATCAAGTATTTTGTTATAACAAATACCACCAGTATGTCGTTATGCTGATGCGATGTCTTCACGCACCCTCCTTGTTGGATGTCTTTAATCATACCACACACTAAAGTACAGGAGGCTACTTTTAATTGGTTTTGTATATTCTTTTGAATGTTTAAAAATTGTATTCGGCTGAAAATACTTCCTCTGTACAATTATTTTTATATGTACGAATTCGGTTTAATCTGTCTCAAGGTCTGACTTACTACGATCCTTGGTTTCACATGATCACGTGTTTCGGGGGTAGAATCCCTGTTTTGACAGTTCCCCCGCCGGGCAGGAGCCCGTGACGGTCTCTCACGGTCAGCACCTCGACACGGAGCTGTGGAGTTGAACGTTGGCTCTGTCTAAATACAATTTCAACAAAGCAAACAGCTGCTTCACGTTTTTAGACAAAATCTGGCTAACCTTACCTGATGTGCACAGTCAGCTGAACGGGCTTTCTGTTTCATTTGCATTTGTTTCTTTTTTTTTTTTTTTTTAAATACCTGTTGGTTTCATAGAGTTTAAAAGAGCAGGATATGAAGAGACTCACGGGTGCTCCGCCTCGATCCTCCTGTGTATATGCAAGTAAAAGAACCACATTGGGACCTGTGGGGCCCAAATCCCATCCTCGGTGTGATGCTGCTGGAATTCCTGCAGTGTTGGAGGACTTGCTCCTGCTTCGCTTCTGCGTAAGTGAGAAGAGAAATGTATCTTCACAGTGGAGAAAACTCAGGACGGATTTTGTCCTGGTTGTTTAAATGGCAAATCTAAATGTAATAGCTGGTGAACAGTTGTTCCTGGACCCGCTGTATAGTTTTATTGGAAACCAGGGGGGGGGGAAATTTCTATAAATAGGTTTTTCTAAAACTGTGTAACTGATGCAGCTGTTGAATTATACAGGGATCCCAGTTTCTAAATGCAGCCCAAACTGGATGACAATACTTGGGTGACGATAATGTGAACACATCTGCCTACTTACAAGCTACTAGGACAAACGTAGTTACTTAGCTGGTTGTCTTCAGCCTACCTATGCGCTTCCTTTTTCAGGAGGAGCAGAAGCATGGTATTTGCAGGTTGGTTATCTTTACTAAATGTAAAAATATTTTAGTAATAAAGTAATTTTAATGTACCTGCTGATTGCTAGATGTCTCTTCTATAAAAAACCAGAAACCTACCCTTAATTCTCTAGCTACAGTGCGGTACGGAAGTTCATCAAACCTCAGTTCATAAATGTTTTATCCGGAAGAGCCGGTGACATTATCTGCTGCCAGCAAAGCTGGGAGTGCTTTTCCACGTCACTTCTGAACTTTGCGTGTCTGCAGCGTCTCCCAGTCCGTGTAACTGGTTGGTCTGGTGAAGGCAAGTCCAGCCTCCTCAGTGGTATTTTTTTGTCTGTAGTGGGATCTGTCTGGAGCACCCCAGGGCCGGCTCCCAGGGCGCTGAGCAGCGGTGGGGGATCCGGGGGCTCCCTGCGGAGATGCTTCTCCCTTCCCCCGTCTGCTGGAAAAGCTGGAACAGGAGAGGTTTGTAGGTGATGCTGCTTCCCAGAAGAGGCAGGAATGGCGGGCTGAGCCTGGGGGCTCTCTGGCTTGCAAAATGAGTAGTAAATCAGGTGTAAGGGATGGAGGAAGAGGTTGGAGCGGGTGGAAACGCTTCCCGAGCCTGTTGGCTTTGCCACTAGATGGTGGTGTCGGAGAACGGGAGGGACGGCGCGGGGCCGGGGCGGGTTTGCTGCGGGGGACGGTGGTTTTCTCTCTGATGGGTTTTAGCACAAGAGCCCGAATTGTGCCCGTGGCTACACTGCAGCAGCTGCTGCGTAGTTTTATGGCCAAACTGAACATGTCCCGAAGTTTCATTGGGTTAAAAATGAGTTTGCTAAAGAACGTCCTAAAGAAAGGGCGAAGTAAAAACCTTCCAGACGTAGTCACGTGCTGCTGCTTTTGAGCAGCATCCAGTCAAGCAAAGTAACATTTTGCTTGGAGGAAAGGAGCGCATTGAACATTTCAATGAAGCCCCGCGGTCCCCAAAGCCGTCCAGCTCCTATTTGTGTTGATTTGAGCTGTGCACAAATTTCAGCCAAAGTGATTCACTGCTGTCTGTACAAATACGCTGTTCTTAAGCTTCTCAGTCTGTATTTATCTATTTTCTGTGTTATCTAAAGGTTATTTTAAATCCCATTTTCACATCTAACGTGGGTTGGATCAGACTGTAACTGCCTGTAACCCTTGATGGAGAGTTGTAATTGCAAGTTTTGATTTTGTTCCAAGCACACGAGCGAAGCAGGAGCCGTGGAAGGAAACGCCGTGTCGTCGTCGGAGAGCGCGGCGATGCTGGTGCACGTGAGCTCTGCTCCGCTGCCCCTGCGCTCAGAGACCTTCTGGCCGTTGCAGAGTGCTGACGTGTGAGGTCTCACATCCAGCAGCAACACGAGAAACTTAATTAACGTGAAGTTCAGAGTCAACCTTTGCAAAGTCTAATGAATGTTTTATTTATTTTGCCAGGAAGAAGCGAAACTGAATTTCACAGTGGACCAGGTGCCATTCAGTGAATGGTTGGGCATGTGCCGGCCGTCCTCTGCTGGTTCCTCCGCGGTGCCTGCTCAGTGCCCGGGCTCCCGGCTGCAGCACGTCCGCCCGGCACGTGCGGAGCCGTCTCTGCTCTTCCCAGATTCAAAGACGAGCCCTGTGCAGGAGGAGGAAGAGGCTCTGGAAGGTCCCCAGCAGCTTCACAAAGCTGCAGCACAAAAAGGAAAATGCCCAGCGGTATAAACAGCGCTCGGCTGAGCCCGGTGCCTGTGGGGTTTCCTGGACTTTTAACTTGGATTCGTTACCGGTGAAGGTGTTCAGCGGCCAAGGTACCGTGCGGTCGTTTGTGATGGTTTCACCCACCACTCACCTGGAAAACCAGTTCCCCTTCCCCAAGGGTGGTGGCCGTGAGCAGGGACAGGAGCTGCCCCCCTCGGGGGCGCTGCTCTGCCTGGGCCAAGCCAGAGTCTCCGGCCCGTGGTCGGAGCCGGAGACCGGCAGGTTTGGCCAACGTGTGCCCGTGGTGCCGAGGGCTCTGAGCTCCCAGCCTGGGGCAGCTCAGTGCAGAGCCCCAAGCCAGCTCTAGAAACAGCCTAATTAGAGGCTATGCCAGGGCTAATTAGCCATGCTGCAGGCCCACAGTAGCCCTGGCACAGTGCTGTGCTAATGTGGCTGCTCCTGGCTGAGGCCGGGCTCTTGCCTTTAGCTCAGTTACTTGCTAATCCCAGCGTTGGGAAACGGCATTTGTGTTATCCCGGGACTGAAACAAGCTGTTTCTCCCTCACTTTGCAGAGAACCTGCACACAAGTAAACTCAGCTCATGCCCTGTGTCTGTCAGCAGCAGGTAGAGGCCGGAGCGGTGAGTGATGCCCCCTTATCTGCAGTGTCCTGGATCCTCTGTCCCTCATCTCCAACGGGATGCTCTTGGGAGGGAGCAGCAGTGGAAGATTAAATCACTTGTCAGAGATTTTGGACAAGACAGTGACAGAGCTGGAATTGCTGCCCTGTGCTGGAGTCCGAGGTGCCCATCCTGCTGGCTCGGCCGTGCCAGCTCTTGACTAAATCCCGATTGCACCAGCCTTTCTGGGACAGAGGAATCGCTCAGACAAGTCTGTCTCCGTAGCACTGGCCTCGGCACGGCCGCTCTCGCAGTCCCAGGCACAAGTCCGAGTTCAAACATCCGTGGCATTTTCTTTGGGTGGTACCAGTGTTAAGGCCAAAAGCCACCCCCGTTACTGGCATGTCGCGGTGGCTCGGGGGGTGAAGAAGGCGCCCGTTGTGCTGCGGAGGGGAGGATGCTCCGGGTGCTGGCAGCGCTCCCGTGCTGCATGCCCGCGGGCTGGGCGGCAGCAGGACCTGCAGGGCCGGCAGCTGCTCTCCGCTGCCGCAGCCCAAGATCAAGCAACAAAGGAGAAATTCACGGGGCCGAGAGCGGCTCTGTGGGCTGAGCACACTGGGGCATTATGGAGCTGGCTGAGGCAGCGCTGGGCAGCCTCTCGCCTCCGGCAGTGGGTGATGGTCACCTTGGGCTATACTAAGGGACCACCTTTGCTCGCAGGGTGCTGCCGGGGGCTCCCGGGATTCATTTCCACAGAGCACTGTTTTGCAGCCAAGAAAACCTGAGAAACTTCTGGGTGTCCTTTAGAACGCCCCCGCAGAGAGCAACAGCCCCGGCGAGCTGAGCTCCTCAGCAAAATGGAAGTTAACAATAATTTTGCTTTTCTTCCCCCGCCCCCGCAAGTGTTTTAAATATAAATCAACTTTCTTGCAGCTCATTTTGAGTGAATTATGGTGGAACTGAGTGAAAGCAAGCGGTGGTGCAGGTCTGCTGCCCTTTCCTCCCCAGGTTGTTACAAATCATCAAAACGACTTCAGATGCGTTACACCTTTACTCACCCTTCCCCGCGGTCGGTGTGTGGCTAGAACAGTTTGAGGGCCCCAGACATCCAGCGTCCTCCAGCCATTTTTCACTTAGCTTTGGAAATAAGCAGTGTCAAGCTTGCTGCGTCAGTGTGGCTTAAATTCACAGGAGAACTCATTTGATTCGAAGCAGTTTATGTTATTAAATATGACCGCGCAGGCGCCCCCGCGGGGTAATCCTTTATGATAAATGATGTTTGAGATGAGGGAGACCCGATACTGGCTGTCTGACACGCTGGGCACAGTTAATCTGCAGGAACAGGGAAAAGCACAGCGTAATCACGGAGCAAAGGGCAGAGGCTGGGCTTTGACAAACCGGCAGCTAGACCTGCGATGTGGTCGGCACAGAGCCTTACGGCAAAGACAAACTGAACTGGAGCATCTTTCTGTAGCGCAGCTTTATGTACCCAGGGGTTTTTCTCCCGTGTCGTGCACCGTGGGCAACCGACTGTCAATATTGTCTGGTGCAGAAGTACCAGAATTCTGGCAAGAAACCTAAATGGCAAACAGAAGCCTCTTGCTTTCTGAAATCCCCTTAGAAACATACATGAATTTCAGTGGAAATGAGAAAGCATCCATTTTGTGCAGGACTTTAGCACAGGGAGATCCTCACTCGTCCTGTCGGTGTATCACAGGCTGTGAGCGAGCAAACGATAACACATTTTTTACTGGCCTTGGAGTGGAGTTTTCTGATCTAAACCTATCGATTTGGTGGTTCTAACATGAAAATCCATTAAGGCCCCTGATGCACGTGGAGGATAAACTTGCCCGTTGGCCGCAGCCGCTGGCCCGCAGGTCGCTCTGGGGCTGGGAGGCAGCACCCGGACCCAGGCAGGGAGGGCAGAAGCACGGCACCTTGGGTTTAAAAGAAACCATGTTGGACGTATGGTCTTGTCATCGGTTGGGACTTACACAGTTGACTCTTTCAGTGTCCTCTCTCAGCTTTTCTCCAAGAAACTCTCAATGTCCTGTTCGTTAGCAGTTGTTCAAGGATTTCCTCATTACCAGTAAACTTTCAGAGCTCTTCCAAGATATTAGAAGAACTGAGCATCCTCCGGAGATGGAGTCAAGCTAAAGGAGTCCTCTGACAACGGCCTCAGCTCTCTAAAACCCCAAAAGCAGAGCTGTGGCTCCTCTTCCCCTACAGCCTCTGCTCCTGCCTTAGCAGGTCCCTCCTGACCCTGCTGAGGGAGGGGAGACCCCGGGGAACCTCTGCCCGAGCCAGGCTTCCCGCGGCAGGATGAGAGCGGAGCAGAAGGCAAGGAAGCGGCTCTCGGGGCTGGTGTTTGCTGCTGCTCGGGCTCTGTGCACCCGAGCCAGGCTGCAACGTTGGTGTGTTAAAAACCGCTGTATGACTGCGTCACTGCCGGGTTGTCCCACGGCAGATTTCACACCAGGTTTTGCAGGAGCAGGACCTGGATTTGCTGCACTGCTGAGCTCAGGGTGTTCCCATTTATTCAATGCACGATGCAGAGTCTGATTAGCAGCTTTTGGCCCTCTCCTTCTGAAACAATTGGTGTTTAGGGCTTGTCCGAGAAGGATTTGGTGTGAGATAAGCTTCCCAGAGTGGGCCCAGGACTGAAGTAATAATTGAATAAGTGTGAGGCGGTGAATAAGGCACGTAGGGATGAGTCAGAGCAGCTGGAGGCAAAGCCACTGCCCTTGGGAAGGAGGGAAAAGGCTCCTCGGTGGCTCCTCTGTTGCCTGCCAGTGGTGGGACCGAGCTCTTCGAGCTGCCAGAAGTAGATTTTCCAGGGGCAAGGCTGGGGAGGGACTTCCCCAGGGGCTGTGCTGGGGAGCACGGCCCCCCGAGCCCGCGCTGGGTGGCAGGGCTGGCACCCGCCGCTCTCACGGGGCTCCCGGGATGGAGCAGCGTGTGCTCGGCTTCAGCGAGGGAGGCACGACGTGCCCAAACACCCCCGTGGAGCCGGGGCCCAGGACCAGCGCTGTTCCCTGCCTCTGGGGGTCAGGTGTCTTCCCCTGGAAAATGTGAATTTATTTGCTGCCGTAGTATGGGAATTGTACATTCCTAACAGCATTGGGGGTGTGCAGTTGCCGTCTCACTTCGCTTCTGCTGGATTTCCCACTTCCTTTAATTTTTTATCAATTTGCTTGGTTGCTGCTCTCAGTAGAGATGGCTCTATGGGAAGTAGAAGAAATCAAGTGTTTATTTTTAGCAACTGCAAAAGGAGTTCAGCCCAAGGCAAATACACTTACTGCAGGTTGCACGCAGGCTTCTGAGAAGCAAAGAAGAAATATTTTCGAAGTAGCAAACGCCCTAAAAGCAAATGCCATGAAGCCGCCGTGCAATGAGAGCATCCCTGAACCATTTGAGGAGTACGTTTAATTCCAGGGGGGTGGGAGGTGGTGCTGGCTGCCTGCTGCGGACACCCCGGCACTGCACGCGGTCCCCTGCACCCCATCCCACCCTGTCCCCTCCCCATCCCACCCTGTCCCCTTGCACGGGGGAGCTGAGCAGTCGCTGCTGCTCCTGGCAAAGCTCTTCCACCTCTTGCAGCCTGAAAGCCTGCCTCTGTCCTCTGGGGTATTTTTCTGCTTGAAGGGGCCTCCCCGATGCTATTCCTGGACCAGTTTTAGGGCATTCGTTGCCCGAAGCTTCTGCTGGGTTGTTTCTGGAGACCTCGTGGCTGGGGAAGAGGAGAAGGGGTGGGAGAGAGCCTCCTCGCTTGAAAGCTTTCACTCTGTAATTAAGCTGAACAAGAGACTCTGAGCTAAATCTCTGTTTCCCTCGCTCTGCCTGAGCGAACACAAAGAGGAGAAAAGGACTGAACCAGACAATTAAAACAAGCAATAGAATTGCACAGAGAGGTCCGTGGAATGATTTTTCCTTGACGCACTCGCCCCCAACAAGTGCCACATGCCCTGTGTATAAATAGCAGCTGCCCAGACTTGCTTAATCATCCCATTGTTGCTTTATAATATTAATTAAACATTCCTCTGGGATTGTTCGCATCCTAATTAAGTTGGGAACTTACAAAAGATGGTGAGGAAACCAAACCAAGTGTGTTCTGGGGGATGCACAACCCAATTTTGCTAAACTGTGCGCAACTGTGTTTAAAAAAAAAACCAAACTAAAATTGCAGGAGGACTGTGGTTAAAAGCATTTTTAATAGTCAACAATGATGGGGACTGTTTGATTAACTGTCCCTGGGGATCGAGAGCGGCTCTTTGCTCCAGGAGTGTGTGGAGGGAGAGCTGTAGGCAGCGAGCGGCTGTCTGGGTGCGCTGGAAGGGACGAGCGTCTGCCCCCGGCATCGAGACACGAGCGAATCGTCCCTGGCAGAAACCCACCGATATCAAAGGGCCAATTAATCCGCAGCTGCTCCGCAAGGGGGGACGGGGCCGGCGGCAGACAAGGAGCTTCTTGAATCGCATTCAGCTGCCCCACGCGGGCGGCAGCTGGGGGCCGGGGCTGCGGCATCGCCACCTCCCGCTGGAAGAGGAATCCTGAAAATCCCGCTGGGGCAAGGGGGCTGTGCAGCTGGGAGTGCGGGAACAGCCGTCCAGAAACGGATCCGCATCAACACCCATGTGTGATAATATTTTATTTCAGCACGATCCCGGCCTCGCTGACCTCTCCAGTGCTGGTGGAGAAACCGGCCGGAGCCTCTGCCCTGTCGGAGAGTCTTCCCCAGGGGAAAGAGGCACCACGGTCACGTTCCCCCTGCCTGCCGGCTGGGCTGGGGCTCATCCTACTCATCTTCTCCTTTCATGTAGCGAGGAAGACTTGAGTGCATTGTTCCCAACTCAGACTCATGCACCCTGCAGGGATGTACTGTGAATTGCTTCCCAAATTATGTGAGTAATTAAAATCAATGAGAGGGTATCCTGTTAAATAACGTAATTAGATGAGTGTAGCAAGCAAGATGAGCGCAACAGCGTTTTTGTTCTCCTGCCTGGAGACAGCTTTTAACTCTTTCCCTCTTGTCTCTTCCTCAGGAAAGGCAGGCAGGGCTCCTCGGTGTGCCGACGGCCGTGCTGCTCCGCTCGCTCCACTCTTGCTAACACTGAGGTTTTTCCAGGATCTCCAAAGCCTCTGCCTGCTTCCTTCAGGGCTTCTTCCAGACACAGGATTTTCTTTCCCCTCCGTCTCCAACTCTGTGTTATGTGGAGGACGCTCTGGCAACGCTGCCACTTGAAGCCCATGAACATCTGAAACTCGGAGACCATCGAATTGGCTATCCACTTTAGGGCCAAGGCAAATGAAAACGGGTCTCATGCAGTGCTGCCCTCCAGCAACTGAATTGTAAACGGAGGGCCCCACGGGGTGGAAATGACAATTAATCTTGATGTGCATAATGAATTGTCTGAGCCTTTGACCCTCAGCCCTACGGCTGAGGTGCAGCTGCAGGTACAGGGCGCAGAGGCAATATCCCACTCCGGGCGTTTCTCCACTGCGTGAACCAAGATGTGGGGCCGGGAAGGTCGAGGGGCAGCGCGAGCTCAGGCTGGACCAGCAGCCTGCACCGAAGGTCTCAGTATACAAACGTGTACGTTTACAAAGGCACTGTAGGTTTAATGTCTTAATTCCAGAGGAAATGAAACGGCCAAGGAGCCCAAGTGCTAGGAGTCATTTTTGTTCTATTTCTGCTTGTTTGAGGGCCGGGACTGAAGCCTCGGTCCATTAGGAGATACACGTGGATAGCTCGCTCTCTGCGTGGAGTGCTATTAAGTCCAAGGGGGCTCTGGTAAGGGTAAAGGCATCTGGCCAGATGGCTCTCATTGCAGGGCTGGGATCTAAATAATTAATTTATAGTATCGTATTCATGACTTTGCTGTCTCCCAAAGGAAGCGCTGAAAAGTCCTTAACTTGGTGCTTATTTTTTCCAGCTGTGATGTAGAGAGATGTGAGTCTATGCGTTCTGTTTTATTTTAAGCTTGTTTGTGATTTTTCCAAGGTAGTGAATTGTTGCAAAGATGTGTCACATCTAATTACACTTGTCACATTAAATCATATTATGGCAAAAAAACCCTGAACCCCTGCTGGGAACATAATCCCCTCCGGTGGGGATAGGAGGAAATTTACCTTTGACATGCTGCAGGAGTGACAGGTTGTTCTAGAGGAGATTTAAACGCACACACAAAGGGCATGAGCACATCCTCATCGAGCCCTCGCCACCGGCAGCAGCCATCCCCCCTGCCCGGGTGGGACTCCAGTGCCATCCCCGCCACGCAGCCGCCCCCTCGGCGCTGGCCCTGCACCGGGCGCTGGGCGCGCGGAGGCGAGAGCCCGTCCGGACACGCCGCCTGGCAGCAAGGCAGGGCTGCACCGCTCTTCCTGGGCAGAGGAGAAGGAGGTAGGAGGAATCACCCGCTGGGTGTTCGCAAAAACAAATCCCCCCCCAGGTTTTGCTGTTTGACAGACAGGGTAAGAGTGTCTTATCCTGTCTGTCCGAGAGCGATTTACAGATCCCATAAAACCTGCAGGAGGAGGACTTTTGCTCGACTTTTCCTGACAGTGCATCCTATCTCCAGTGAATTTCCCAAAACTGTAGCTGCAAGTAGAGTGTTTGTTCCCGTTTGTGTTAGGAGACACCTTAAAAAGGCAAATAACATGTATATTCTGTGAAAAGCTCAGCTACGCTAAGGGCATTGCTAACATCAGCGACGTGTTTGAAACCCAGGTGAGCAGTAACTAGACAGATCCCCTCTGGAATTCTTTTAAATCCAGAGGATCTGATCTCTCCTTTTTTACAAGGAGAGCTCAATTCAGGGTACAGGAAACTCAGCACAAACCCGACCGTGACTCGTTTCCACACAATTAGCATGAGTGCCTGCAGATCAGGCAGCTGCGTGCATAAATGCCTGGCTGGCGGCCTTTGGGTGCAAACTCTCAGTAATTGGTCTGGAACAGAACGAACAAACGAGGAGGGGGAAAGTCTGAGCAGGTCGCTCGGGAGAGCTGCAGCCCAGTGACCCCAGAACGGGGCCGAACACAAGCAGCATCCTCGGAGCCGTGCAGGGTTACATGATCCCGGCCCCGAGGAAGGGAACACGCTGGGAGCTGCGAGGACGTTGGCAGCAGTGGCTCCCGGGACCTGAGCTGCTCCTTTTGCCCTCGAAGGGGTGAGGGAGGGACCAGGTCCCCCAGGTCCCCAGGACGCTTTTCCCGGCTGCTTTGGCTGTCCACGCTGTTGGGCTGGCCGTGGTCAGCAGAGTTGCCGGGCACATGGACGTGCTCGGGGAGCTTGTTCCTTGCCGTGTTACGCCGCTGGCTGCCACAGCCGCTGCCCACGCTGCTGGCAACACGGCTGCCAAGATGCTGAGTTAACCGGGACCTCCTTTCGTGCTGCCCTTCAGGAGGGACCTGGTGCTGCAATGCCTTCGGTCTGGAGCAGAGGTGAAAGATGCTGCAATTTCCTGCTCCCTGGAGACACCCAGTCAGTCCTCTGAGGGACTTTTCCAGCCCCAGAAGATTGTAACAGACCACAGAGGACAGAAAATACAACCTGGGGGCCTGCAGCGACCCTTCAATTATCCTAGCTGGGCAAAGGCAGGTTGCTGTTAGCGTATGCATTTAAGAATAAAGCAACCGCTTCCTTGGGCAACGGCGTATCTCCGTCCCAGCGTCTCCTCCCGGTGCTCCCCTCTGCCTGCGGAGCCTTTGGAGGCGACAGCCCTGTGTTCTGCCAGCCTTCAGCCCGGCTCTGCCTCCGCAGCGGCTGTCACCGGCAGAGCAAAGGGACTAATTAAACCTGACAGAATGTCACGTTCGTTATCTCCAGGTTCGAAATGTCACATTGCTAACTCCAGCCCCGTGTTGCGAATGCGGTGAAGCCCTCTGGGAAGGTCCAGCCTGAATTGCGGCTCAGGCTGTTAATGAGGGAATGGATCTCCCTCCCGGATGCCTGAACGGTGGGACCCCCCCAGCCCCCCCAGGGCAGCACGGCGGTGCCGGGGCCAGCACAGAAGCCGGGTGGTAAAGACCGATGTGAACCAGCTCTGTGCCATGAGCCCCAGCTCTGCTCTCTGCCAGGGCGGCTCCTCTGCCTGCGGGGACCCGACGGCGGCGAGCGGGGTCGGCCCGAAGCTGCTCTCCCTCCGCTCCCACACCAAGGCCGTGGCCACATCCAGCCCCTTCCCCCCGTGCCGGCGGCGGGGCATGGGTGGGCTTTGGTGCACAGGACGGCGTCAGCATGAGCAGGGACCCCTCGGCCTCCCCTCCGCATCCTGGAGCTTGTGTCCTGCTGGCCGCGGTGGCAGTTAAGCATGCGTTTATAGGATGTCGGGAAGCGCTTTCCCAATTCACCTCCAGCCGGCTCAAGGTGAGGACCGACACAGGATCAGGCGTTTCTTCTTTCTGGAATATTGATTTTCCCCCTTTCACTTCCCTGTTCAGCGAGAGCCAGGAAAGCTGAGCCAGCTCGGAGGCTTTGCTCAATACCAAGCCAGCTCGGAGGCTTTGCTCAATACCATTATTGCAGGAAACGCTCCCAAAACACGCAGAGATGAGGAGTGGCTGGAGAAGGCGAGCGTCCGGCCAGCACTGACCCCCGGCTGCAGAAGGGCAAGCGAGGGGGCCGGGAGACGAGCCGCAGCAGGGAGGCTGAGGGGGGCAGAGCGGAGCCGAGGGGCTGCGGGCGCTCCCCCAGCCCGGCCACAGCCCGGCCTCGGCCGAGGCAAATTGTTGCAGGAAACTGGGTTTTATTTATGCTTTAAAACCGGCGCACGAGACTGCCTGCCAGCTGGAAGAGGGTAGGACTTCTTGATTAGGAATGCCACGTGGATACAAATGAACTTGAACAAAAGGAAAGAGAAATAAAATACAGCCTTTTTCTGCAGAGACGAGGATGCTAAAGGAGCATGGTCCAGTTTTTAGAAGCGCTGTTCAAAGAAGTAGAAGAGATTCTGCTGCTGATTCATAATAGGATAAAGGTGATTGGGAATGTGCTGGGTGAATAAAACAGTGCTGGACTCTGAATAAAATGGATCTTAGTTCAGCAAGGATGTGGCAATTGGTTTCCTTCCTGCCGGACTCAGTATGCAGGGAATTGAGGGGAAATTGGTAAATTTGCTCAGTCTCCAGTCAGAAAGGCTGTCAGGTTCGTTAGGCGCATCAGCACGGATGGTTAACGGGGACAGAGCCGAGTACGGTTAGGGAAGACGAGCGCTGGCCCTGGGGAGGCTTCAGCAGCGGCGCAGATTTTCGGGGCACGTGGGTTCCTGGGCCTCAGCGGGTGAACAGTAAATACAGGCTGTGCCAGCGGGAAAGGGAAACACGGCAGGCAGCAGCCAGCCTGTATTTTCCTTTCCTCTTGCCCAGCATTAGCTTAAGAAGCCCCATCCCATTGACAGAAGAATAAGCTGTGAAATGGTTTTGAAAATAAAGTCTTTTTAATTACAGGCACATTTGTGAGCCTTCTGGAGGCCATCTGGCTGGAGGAGCGGGTGTCAGCATCGGCGCTGGCGGGAAGGGAAAGCCCGGGGAGGCAGAGTGGGGCGCAGCTCCTGGAAAAGCACTCTGAGAGCCAAATCCCCTCTACACCTGAAGCCGTACGGGCCAGATCCAGCCCCCGTCCGTGTCAGTGGTGCCGGATCCGCTGCGGGGTGGCAGAGACGTGGGACCACATGAGGTGGGCTTTGGACGGGGCCGGGCTGTGCTGCGCATCCAGCCCTCGGCCGAGCAGGAGAACGGGAATGCTGCAAGCCCCCACGGCACGTCACACCTTCCTCCGCCGTCCTGCCCCCACCTTCTGCCCGCCTGCGCTGGGGGGAGGCTCCGGGCTCCCGCAGGAGCCGTTCCGCACAGGCAGAGCTGGGGTCCGGCACCAACCTCCTCCCCTCGGCCGCAACGCCAGGGGCACGGTGAAGAGCAGGTCCCCTCCTGCCAGGTTATTAATCCCTGGTGTTTGAATGTCATCGGCATCAAATTAACTCCAGTGCATTTGATCCCATCTAGGCTTAACGTACCCCAAGAACAGAGATTTCTAATAAATCTGAATGCCCAAGCTTCACTGGCCACTGCTGCTTTCCACGGGGAAGTTCATGGGGGAGCGTGTTTCTGTAATTACTGTCCTGCGTTTGGCATTAACCATTCCTATCAAAGATGCAGAACACAGCCAGGGCCTCATTAAAGACTGTCATTGTGCTAATTAGGTAGGTTTCATACTTAATAATGGGGAACTATTTCATGGCAGTTTCATGAAAAAAGCCATTACAATTTCAGGAAAAGTCCCTGGAGAAGTGAAATGGTAATTCACAAATCCTACACTGATCTATTAGCAGATCCTGCTCTGGAGACTAAATTAGTCTGGCTTGGCTGATATTCTTTATTATTTAAATGCCTCTTAAAGAATATTTATTAATTTTTTTTTCTCTTAAGAACTTTGAGATCCAGCTACATTTGCTTGCAATTTTCAAGTGGCTGTTTGAAGCCTAGGTGACGCTGAATTTGTCACTGCAAACACCCTGGAAAATTCTATTTCGATGCAAAACATCCTTTGAAGATACACTTAAGAAGCAGAGAGAACATAAATACATTTGAAACCATGTTGGGCATTTGGTCAGCTGCTTGTGCAAAGTGCCCCAGTAGGAATCTGTTCCTTCGGGAAAAGAAGAAATTAAGCAAACACCACCACCTCTGTCCTCAGGCCGGTGTTCATCCGTCGTGGTCCCCAAAGCCGAACGCTCGCCTCGCTGGCAACTGCAGGCAGAAGCGGAGGGAGGAGCAGTGGGTGCCGGGGGTGCTGGGACCCCGCACGGGCTCTGACCCCGCTCAGGGGATGCGGGTGGGAGCGGGCACGGGCTCGGCAGCGCTGGCTGCAGCAGGAGCGATTATTTTGGGTGGGAAAGGAACACGTGGGCGGCAGCTGGGGCCAAGAACTGCCCTTTCCACGTGAAACTAGAAACAATAGTGTTTCCTCTGAGCAGGGACAGAAAGGGCCGGGTTCAGCAGCTGATCTTTGAGCAGCTCCCCAGCGCGTGCGTGCGCGGGCAGGATGACCCGGCGCTGGCCCGTGGGCCAGGGCAGCTGTCGGGAGTACACGGGGCCAGAACTGCTTTTTCCCAAGAGAAACTTCCCGTTGGCTCCTCGCGAGACCCCATCAGCGGGAGGAGTGGCACCGCAACAGCTGCTGGGGTGGGGGATCCAGCATTTGCAAGGGACCACGTGTGCTGGCAAACTGGTTTGAGTTATAAAGCCCTGGGCTGCGCAGCCTCTGCAGGGGGCTGGAGGAAGGGGCTGGCCGGCGGTGGCAAATCCCCGAGAACCGCTTCTCCCATGGTCTAGGTTGCCAGTGTGCATTTTAGGCTCCCGATCTCCCTGTGTTCTGCATAAACACATCCTGTTTCCTGGATAATACATGGCCTTGGAGAGGTAACCACCTGCAGAAATGTTCCCTTCATCTCTCAGCCGAGTGTCACTGTGGCTGTGGCCCTGTCCATGTCCATGCCCATGTCCCTGTCCCTACCCCTACCCCTACCCCTACCCCTACCCCTACCC
>VFFE01007112.1:592534-605771 GCA_008921705.1 Burhinus oedicnemus | reverse complement strand
GCCCCTGCCCCTGCCCCTGCCCCACCATGCTCAGCCTGGCCCCTTGCCTGCTGGCCACCACACTCATCACAGCTGAGGGCAATCCTCAGTGACAAGCTTAAAAAGCCCCTGGTGGGGGTACTCAGCTCCCTAGAACCTCTCCCCATTTAGCATGGTGCTTCTCTCTCCGTGGGGCTCAGCCTTCGGTGCCAGGCAGGTATGGCTGGGACGTGCTCCTGGGGATAGGGGGTGTCATAGGGCAATGCCACCGTGCTCGCTGCTAGCCCAGCTGTGGGCTGGGTGCCCTGGTTTGTGCCTGGCCAGCAGGGAAGCTCTGGGGTGAGGCCACGCTCTCCAGGGAGCGAGGTCAGCGTAGGAAAAGCTGTTGCTGTCTCTTGTGCAGCTGCTTCTAGAGAGCTCCTTCTCCCCTTTGCTGACCCTGTGGAAAGGCTGGTGGGAGCTGGGAGGGCGTATTGGTAACAAACAGGATGAACTACTGATAAAAGAGGAGGAAAACAAAATGCATTCGGCGAAATGAAGAAGGGGAAAACAACCAGAGCTGAAGCCTGTGAGGAGGAAAAAGAAAATCCTTCCTGCAACTCAGGCTCCTGAAAAAGTGCTGAGCGTAGTTTCAGATGCTGACCCACTCCTCTCCTTGTATGGGCAGAAACAGGGCTTGGCTTGTGCCTATATTTAATTTGCAAGGGAAAAAAAAAAATTCTCCCTCCATGCCTCTGCTCCACTGGCCTCTCTGCCTCGGGAAGTTACAACAGGAATAGAATTGCATGTTTAAAAAAATAATACTACTGCTCGCACATAAGCCTTTCCTAAACTTGGAGTGAGCGGAACAGGTTTTTGCAACGTAACACTGCTGCGTGCACGAAGCATCTGGTGAGAGTCCTGGCTAATGGAAATGGGGGGGGGGCACAAGGCAATCCACAGGCTCTGTGCTGTCTTCACACTGGGGCTCACGGAGCTGCTGGGGACTCACCTCGGTCACGTTTAGCTCCTGGGGACAGTGAGGAGAGGGCCCATGGCAGGGCAGGACCTGCGTGGCCCCGTCCCCCTCCACGAGCTGGGGACTGCTGGCTCCGAGGCCCTTCCCTCGGCAGCAGTTTCTCCCGCAAACATTTCTCCCTCTACCTTTCCCCGTGCTGGGGGAAGAAGGTGGATGTTGAAGCGTTACCCAAAGGCTCTCGGGGATGTGCATGGGCTGCAGTGGGATGTGCCTCCAGAGCAGCGCTGGGACCCTGGCAGGGACCTCTGGCTGCGGCTCTTCTGATTTATAACCTCTCCTTGAATGGAAACTCTCCTGGCTGCTCCCCAGACTCCCTGGTCCCGGCTGGGAACAGGCTGACACAACCCGCACGTGCTCCCGGCTCCGACCCCGCCAGCAGAGCCCTTCGTGCTGGCTCAGCCGGGGTTTCATGACGGTGAAAACACAGAAGCTTCTGTGCTGGGGACAAGCGGGGCTGAGGGTGGCCCCAGGATGGAGACGGCCCCACATCACTCTGGAGACTGATGCCACTTTATTGGTAACTCTTGGAGAGCTGGACACTGAAGAACTGGGTTCTGTCAAGACGAAGTTTGTACACAAACAGCAATAGGAAACAACAACAATAAACATCTGTGGCAACTTTGTATCCTGGCGCAACCTCAAGAATAAACTTTTGCAATGTTGTATCTGGTGCGACCTGTGGGGAGAAGGGCATGGGGAGAGAAGCAAAACCCGCTGAGAACTCGAGGGTCACGAACTTCCATGAAAGGAGCCTTGTGTCCTACTGGTTTAACTGGCAGGGGAAGGAGAGATGCTGGGAGCACAATGGAGATGCAGTTCAGGGGGGAAAACCCCACAGCTGAAATGCAACAACGTTGGTGTTGAACACCCCCACTTAGCAACTCTTCAAGTCTTAAAATTCAAACTTCTTTCTTTCAATTTACATAACAAGTGCTTCAGGTACAATGCTTGAACTGTCTGGGTTATAACCCAGTTTTAAGTGCACACAAGCAGGAATAGATTTTTTTCTGTAAAAAACTATATATATTTGCACACTCATACACACACATGCACACAGTGAATTTTGTGCTGCAGCCGTTTTAACTAGAGATGACGGAATGGGCCTGAAGTGGCTACCAGAAGCCAGGCTCCAGGAGCTGGTCGTCTGCGGCACCACTCACCCTAAAGCTGCTGAAGATTCTGATTATTTTTTGCAAATATCGGTCCCCAAAAGTCTCCCTACGTGGGGCTGTGTCAGCTGCTGCTCAGACTGCCCCTGAAGCTGTAGTTCTCTGGAAAATGCCATTTGCAGGCAACTGAAGCCCACAGCATGTTCTGCAGAGGACTTCTCTCTCGTCTCGGTCTGCGTTGAGAGCTCAGGGGTCTCCTGAAAAGATGTCTACGGCCTCCAGCTCCTCCCAGTGTGAAACAAATGCTCGGCAGAGCAGAGAACACCAACAAACTCAGACCCAAACAGCTGTATTGATGTCAAACCCAGACTGGGTGTAGTCTATGGTATCATGGACTTTCTTGGTGCCAATTTTGGGCTTCTCGCTATTGCTTTCTGCCTTCGGGCACCTCTCTGCTTTGCTGTGATGGTTCTGGATGTTTCCATGAAGTGGGAAGTAAAATGTCCCCTTGAGTTTGTTCATTTTTTTGGGTCTCTTAGAAATTTCAGGCTGTTTGTCTTCAGGTGGAAGCCAGCAAGGTTTCTCCTTGAGAAGCCTGTCTCGGTCTGGCCGAACGCTCCTCAGGAACTTCTTGAAGATGTTGGCTGTGAGGGAGAACTTCCTGCAGAGCTCCTGGGATCTGCTCATGGACAGAGATGCCTCACTCTTCTCCCCCTTCTTATCCAACTCTGGCAGATCCAACCAGTTCCCAACCAAGTCTGCGAAGATGTTATCCCCCAAGACCAGCGGCTGCCGATTCCTGCTCTGGGACATTAGGGAGGATGTCCAGTCATGGCCATCGTCACATCCCGGGCACTCCCGGCATGCTGGCCATGCCCCAGCTGTGCCCTGGCTACTGGGCTCAAATGTCCTTGGGCGGACATGCTCTGCTCCGATGGATGTGGAGGAAGGTCCTTTTGGGTGATAAACATCCTCACTGCAGAGGCTCCTGAAGGAGGAGGGGGTGTCTCTAAGGTGGCCGCCCTCCGGGAGCCCAGTGGGATGGGACAAACCCACTGGTCGTGGCATGGCACACACAAGGGACGTGGGGCTGCAATCCTCCGCCGACGCCTCCCCCTGCAGCTGCTCGTCCCACCGGGCCCTGGGCACATCTCTGCTGCTTCGGCAGCACTGGTGCTGCTCAATGCCAGAAATGGTGCTTCGGCTCCCTGAGATGTCCAACTGCTCCAAAGCTGTCTGGACCTGGAGGAGTTTCAGCTCCTGCAGTGCACCCATCATGCAATTCATCTGCTCGTGCAGCCCGTCCCCGACCTCCTTCATGGACAGCTGCGGAGAGAAGGAAGGAGACATGGAGTTAGTGTCCCCAGGAGCCAGGAGAGAGCAAGAAAATTTTGACCAAAAGGCAGGACAGCTGGGTTGAGCAGCTTTCTGAAACACCACCTCTTCCTACTGACTACGTTTTAGATGCCTCCTACCTGTATTACACCCATTTCATGGAACAGCAATTAGATATTTCTTAGATTTTCTAGGAGTTTCCCTCTAGGAATAAGAGAAGCTGACAGAGGAGTGCATTTTTTTGACCTGACAACAAAAATAAATAGTTTTAGTTTTCATTAATGGCTTGGCAGAAACCCAAGGCGTAGAACTGTGAATGGTTTTGGCTGCTGCCAGTTTTAGCATATTCTTCTGCTTTTGTGTCTCTTGTGCCCTGTAACTAACTGAAATCAGGAGTCAGAATAATGAACAGAAGCATCTTCCACGGAGAACCTTGTTTCTTTACCTAAAGTGCTAAAGTAAATGAAAAATAAACCCCAATAAGAATCACACTGTTACTACATAACATGTCTTCAGATCTTAATACCCTCATTACAGGCACCTCTTACTAGAGGACAATCAAAGACATTTCAATGCACTTGAAATTTTGTACGAAACAACCAACAAACTCTAAAATTACTTAAACTAAACTCGCAATCCAGGCTAGGACCGTTAGTAGCGGTTCTGCTTTATCCCTGAACCTTGCTATAAAGATTTAACTTTCTACACTAGACCTAAAATAAGCAAGTTATTTTCCAGAGCTTCTAAACTCCCCCTCTTCTCTTTCGCTCTGTTGCTTTTTCTCTCTCCCCTGTAGGATCTGGATCATATTCCCAAAGCGGCATCATAAAACAAATGGGCTATACTTTCCAACAGCTGCCACTTTTTTTTTTTTTTTAGCAGGGATGGGGAGTGGGGCACGGGAAGGAGAGGGCAGCACAGCAGGGGATGGCAGGGCTGGGGGTGAAGACATGTCACGTTGATGTGAGGTGGTTTGCAGAAGAGATTACCACTGTCTAGGAAAAGCTTCAGCCTACGCTGTCACAGTTTTAAAGGCTCGTCACAATTTTTGTACAGCAATAGATCTTAAGCTTAGGGTGAAAAAGGACAGATGCATCTTATGTTCAGCTTTACGTTATCAAGCTTTACTTTTTTACCCCTCCGTTTTAACTAAGCTAGTTCAATTACTTGCTCTATTTCCATTTCTGTACGTGGATCTGATCGGCACAAAAGAGCAGTCATCAAAACATTGGATCCTCTGTAACAATCTAGCTCCGTCAGTGGAAAGCTCCTCAACAGTTTCTGACCACAAACCTCCATTTAAAAAACCCCAAACCAGCCAGCAGGTTACAATGGTTTTTCAGAGCTTCACTCCCAAGAAACTTATTTATCACCCAGAATGAGCACACAAGCTATGAAGATACAGAAAATCTCTTTAGCTTCCTGATTACACTACCAAGTGCCTCCAGCTATCTAATTTTTTTAACATCAGCAAATAAACCTCTACTTCTGCAGACATGTAAATAATGCCCCGCTCACAGACTAACCAAGCTCTTGGGTTACCCGCAGAAAAGCTGGGGCCATATGCTCTACAAGCCTCAGACAAAACTATCACCTTACCTCTCCAGATTTGCTGTAATGCTTCTCGTCCTAACCTTTCTCGCCTTATTAATGGAAGTCTGTTTTATCTGGGGCTTTGAAAAAGCTGGATTTGAAGCCAGCTTGGCCCCTCATTGGCCGCTTCCCACCAAATCCCCTGGCTGGGGCAGCGCTGTAATCACGGCACGGGGAGTGACGAGGGTCCTGCGGTAACGACTGGGCTAATCAAACCCTCGGCATATGCTGGCTGGCTCCGCTGTTCACCTCATTGATTCAATTAACTCCCCCATGATGGGTGGTATCGTTAGAATGCACGCCTCATCTATTAAGCATTAAAATTTCATAGGCAGCATTTATCGTCAGTGTGGTCGTTTCTCACAGGCAGCTCCTGTCTCCCCCTGACAAGACCAGACCTGAGCCCCGAGAGCTCAGGCTCCAGCACTTTTCCTTCTGAACAAATGAGCCGGTTCTGCCAAACCTGGTGCCAGCACCAGCCTGGGGAGCCCGAGCCACTGGAGAAGGAGTGGAGATGTTCCATCTGTGGAGACACTTTCCCATAAATGACTACGGGGTTTGGATGCTTCTCCCCCGACGCCCAGCGCTGCCTGTGCCAAGGGCTGGCCTGAGCCGGCCCCCTCGAAATGGGCACTTTCGGGACGTAGCTCATCTGTCTGGTTTCAACAACCTGCTTTGGGGTGGGATGAATCCTGCCCTCTGGGCTCAGCCTCAGCGTCCCTCTGGATACATGAATCCCACCATCAATAAGAGAGTTTTAAAGATCCTGAGGCTTTTAACTCTGCTTACCAACGCTGTTAAAACTTCGGGTTGTGCAACCTAAAGCAAACAACCCCCTCTGCTTTATCTTTTACTCTTCGTGGTATCTGTTCCGTCTTTTACAGAATTGAAGAGAGTGAAACCCAGCCCAAAGTGAAGTCACTGCCTGGTGACCAAACAGGCCGCGGGGGCTTGGATTTCATCCACTAGTAATTACCCTGTGGTAATTAAGAGTACTCACCGTGGAGAGAAAACTCTGGAGGAAAAAAAAAAAAAAAATAGAAGTTTCTTCCCCAGTGTCTAACAGCCAGTGTGTAACTCTCCTCTTCGCCAAGAAGATCTTAATTCTCCCAAGTTCAGACTGGCTTCTCTGAGACTCTCTGGAAAAGGAACAACCTCCCCCAACAAGAGAGACCACCACCCTGGCAAGGGTTCAAGTTCGAACTATCTGGGCTGCTGGAGGAAAAAAGTTTCTGCAAATAATCCAGCAGGTTGGGCTGGAAGTCAAAGAGATGCTCGGACTGCAAGGTGATGGGAACTCAAGGCTGTTGAGGAGGAGGAACTGGAATTCATGATGAACTAAAATGCAGTTCCAAACAGAACGGGAATGTGACACAAAACCCCGGAGAGCCTTAATTTGGCACGGAGAGAGACCCTGACCGTATTGCTGGGGTTACGCAAGTGACATTCTGTAAGCTGGCCACCACGGGGCATCAGGAGATGTTGTGTCTTGTGCATGTTTGTAAGCTGTAAATCCCAAACCTGTTGTTGAACCAGCCCCGCGCTCAGTCGCGCTGCAGAGCAGGGTGCAGGGGAAGCGGCATTCGCTGCAGAACTTCGGGTCCAGCACAGACCTTGCTCACCAGCACCCTCCCTTCTTGTGCCTGCTGGTCTCTGCTCAAGGTGCACAAATACGTCAGCGTTTCAAGGGACTCTCGGTGTCTCATTTGGGACACTTTGTGCTTCAACACAAGCGGTTGATTGGCACCTCTGCTTCCAAGAAAAGCCAAATTAGAATTACGACAACTTGCAGATGTTCAAATTTATACAACAGTTAAAAATCAGATGCCTCAAACTGCATCTCATCATTATTCCTGAAACTTTTGCAGTCCCTAAAAATTGGCGTGAAAAAGTTTTAGTCTAATTCTGAACAAGCCAACACAGATGCTTTTTATAGCAAGACAAGTACGCGCAGGGCTGAGCACAGCTGTGACACGCGTGTTCCACTTCAGTGGCTGGGATTCAGCGTGTGACACGTTTCTTCTCCAGCAGCAAGGTACTGCCTCCGGATCGATCCTCCTGTGAAGGCACGAACAGGGCAGCTCCGGCTAAATGCTTCTCCAAAGCAAAGCTTGCTTAAACTACAGTCACCCCGAACATTGAAAACTGAGTGCGAAATTCAAAAGCTTTTCAAGCACTTTTAAATGATCATTGAGGAATATTCAACGTGAGGGGGGGGAAAAAATCCAAAACCAAACAGTGAGCATCTTGCAAAACTGGCAGAGTTCAAGTATGGATTTTTTTTACACTGGAAATCCAGCATTCTGAGCAGCAAAAGTATCAATCACTTTGTAAGCCATGCCTTTTTAATGATTTCCTCAAAATACTTATTCCCAGAACTACAGCCACAATTGGTTTACACAGTTTATAAATCAATGATCTTCCACCACTGATTAACACGGCAGGAGGACAACTTGCCCCAAGGAACATCCTCCAGCAGTTACTGGCATTTTATCAAATTCAAACCCAAATACCTGAGACTGCAAATAAGGGAGATTCCACTTGTCGCCTCCCAGGTAAATAAGTAACTTTTTAAACCCACTTTGGGAACTGATGTTTTCCTATTAGCATCTACATTCACCGAGCTCTCAGAATTCAGTTCCCATCAATGCCCTCGAGCCACAGCTGTCTGTATTCCCAGCCCATCCGCACATCTGGCCTGCCCGGGACTGCAGCAGCTTTGTGATGCTGACGGGAGAAAAGGAAAAACACAGCTAACACACCGCGGCTTTCAGCTGAGCACAGAGGGCTGAGAAGAAGAGCTCTAAGAGCTCTGTGCGCGTTTGCCATAATGAGGAGGAAGACAGATGTCCGGCTCGAAGGTAGAAGAAACGCAAAGAGAGGAAGTTATTGCTAAGAGGACAGGAAAGAACAAATGGCAAATAGCAGTTCTTAATAATAGTGCTGATAGGCAACAGAACCAGCAACAAACAATTGGTATTTAAAGAGGATGACATAATAGAGACCAAAATTATTTTAGAACTGCTGAGCTGATCATATTGTTTCCGTGTTTTCCTTTGGGTCACTAACTAGATTAATCTTCAACAAGCCTGCAATTGTGGCTGGGCATAACTCTTCGGAGCGCGCTGCACGGCTCAGAGAGCTGCTTTCCAGCTTGATGTTGCACCTTTCTTTTCCTTCCCTCGATGGATGCCAAGGGCCTGCAGTCGCCTTTTTGTCCTTGCATTTTATCAAAGAATTTCAAGTCTCTTTTTTTACCTCTTGTCTTTCCAGAGTATTTTAGGTGTAAATGAGGACGTTAACTGTGAGCTCACAATTTAGCTGAAAGAGGAAGGAGGCCGAACCTTTACCAAAGATTTTTTTTCCCCCAATAGTTTAAATAGATCTTAAACAGATGCTAACCACAAAAGACCTGGTTCACATCACTCAATTAACTATCTTGCTTACTCAACTGACTTCCTATCCATTGCAACGATATTGTTCTGTGCTTCCCAATCGCACTTGCTGCGTTTAAAGGCAAATTAGAAAATCCATTCTCTACAACCAGGAAATAAATGGACCAAAAAGAACTTCAACCTTCAGACTTTTACTCACAAGCCAGGGATAAGAGAGACCACAAGCCTCAATGTACAGACTGACCGCTGAAGATGATGGTTAAAAGCGTCAGCTTTCAGCCCAGTGGTCTGCTTCACTGGGGGATCTGGTCTTCGGCACTCCTGAAGCTGGGAGCCTAAAAAATCCACTGTCATGTTTAGCAGTCTTCTCTGGAAATAAACCAGTGAACAAAGCCTGTGACTGCTTTTTCTCTCCCTAGGTTATATGTGACAGGACATCTGCTGTCAAGTTACTCCTTTGCACCTTCCCTTAAGGCAGCACCGAGGAACGAGATTCTGCGATAACCACCCAAGTTTCTAACGCTACCTCCAGCAGCGATGGGTAAAGCCACCCTTAAAGGGACCGTTTTATGGGCAGAGACAGAAATGGAGCTGTGTGTTTCCACCTGCCGGAGTGAGCGGTGGCGTTAGCCCTTGAGCTCTGTCATTTATGCCTTACTCTACTGCACATCACAAGAGCTGCCCCTTCAGAAATAGCAATGAAAACACAGCAGACTCCTCCTCCAGCACGACAGTTACCAGAATAGGACCCAGTGTGAGACAAAGAGTAAAAATAATTGGCTGTATTTTTCACTGAGACCAAATGTTCTATTCCTGCAAGATATTCATAGCAAGAAACATTGTCTACCAGGACATAAATTAATGTAAGAAGGGAGTCAGACTCTATCAAACTCAGTAATTTGATGCATTTATGACAAATGTGCAGGGAGAACATTCAAAAGTTCAAGTCAGAGTGGTGGGGTTTGTTTTAAATACCTACTTCAATACTTTTCCTCCTAGAAAAAAATCAACAGAAAACCCAGAAATATCCTAGATTCCTCAAGAAAGACCAAAACATGCAAAGTTACAACTGCAGCTAACTTGACTGTGACCCCTCGCCTGTTGCAGCCACACAAGCTCCAATAAATCTGCCCCATGAACTCACCAGTCCCTAGCTAGATAAGTCATTTATTCTTATCGTAGAAGAGCCTTGAAACCCCAATCCCATGCTATGTATGCTGATGTTACTATGTATAAATGCAAACAATCCCCATGTCAGAAAGTTTACGGAGGTAATGCCATCTGCAGCATGAGACACGGAAACGAAATTCCTCTCTCCTAATCCCTGAGCAAGACAATTCTTGTTAAATCTGATCTTTCAGCTGAGATAACATTCTGCAACTCGGAAAGCAGACATCATATTTCTGTGCCTCAGAACAATGTTTGCAGACTCTGAATCCAGCTGATAAAGACAAGAGGACTTTTGGTACCGGGATTAATTGCATTAATGGAAGATTCACAAGCTCTACGGCACATTTCACAACTGCCATACAAAGGACAGATGACAGAAGGACTGCAGAAGCACAACTTATTCCAACACCAGACCCACAAACCAGCACTGCATATTCTCATAAACCACACTGTGTCCATAAATCTCCAGGGGCTTTCCAGAGGAGGTGAACAAGGTCTTCTGTATTTTCTACATACAGAGACTGAGATGCAGAGAGCTGGCACAGCTTGTCCAAAACGACTCTGCAGGCTGGTGCCAGCACCAGGACGAGGACCCTGGCTTTGGCAATCAATCCAACTGTAGAGCTGCCCTTGATCCCGCAGCCGGTTGGGATGAATGGCTGTGTCAGCTGAGGCTCTCCTGGCTGTGAAGCATTTGCATGTGGAAGCTTCTGAATGAATTCCAATCAAAGGGACACCACACATGCCAGAAACTATCAGCTTACTATGGAAAACATGCAATTGGAATAGGAGATCTCTCATTGAGTGAAACAGGGCAGATTCATCCTTGGGACCCATGGCAGAGCTGGCAGAGCTTTCCCAGAGGTAACACGAAGACCGGTGTAAGCACACCCAGACCCTCGCTCATCTGTGACTTGTCTGGCAAAGCACGGTGTGATCTCAGTGCACAGGCTGGGTGTTGAAATGTCGGGGCACACCAGCATCACAAACCAAGCGCACAATTATTTAAATATGTTTTTAATACACAAAGCAGCAGAAAGAAAAATCAGAGCTGGAATCCTCAAATCCCACACCGGTTGGGGATAGAGTTGCACCTGCAGATAACCCTTCCTTGGGAACTGGGAGCTGTGCCAACATCCGCTCTTTTTTGAGAAAATCCTTTCCTCAAAACCAGCCAAAGGCTGTAGTAGTTTACACGGAGACAAACCAAAATTCTGCTAATCGAATGGCCTCTAACTTTCAGGTGTTGCACTGACCGGCCTCAGCAAGCCTGGTTCCTCAACCAGGGCGTTTCTGCAGAACTTCCCTGCATGACCCTCCTCTGCTGCTCAGCAGTGCCCCTCACCCGACCGGAGCTGCTCCCTGGACACCACGCAAACCACCGTGTTTCTAAATTCACAATGATGCCCTGGAACTGGACTCCCGTATAGCTGCACACGGGGTGGTTCATTGTCTTGATCTGGCCAAGTCCTTCCCACCATTCCTCCCGCATGACTCTTGGTTCTGGTGCATTTAATGTCTGGAGGCATGACCTGCCCAGTAATGAAGAAAGCGGTAAAGAAGCAGGGTCAAGAGGTTCAGTTCCCACTCACCATTCAATGCAGATGGTCCCAGCTGTCTATCACACTGCTTGCTGGTCTTTAAAGAAACATTAATCTATTTTAATTCCAGGCTATCTTGATTTTTTAAAGCTGTTATTGCTCAGGATATCATTTATTGTTGTTTTAATTAATACAATCCTCTAACCTTCATTAATGCAATCTGCAGCTCACTTAAGTGGCTGATGAAAGGAACCGTTTCCGACGGCGTGCTGCAGGGCAGAGGGTCTCCCCAGCTGTCCCACCCTGCGGGCTGTCCTGGCACGGCTGTGCGCTCAACAGCTCCAGGACTGCACTCTGATACCCTGAGAATTTGTTGTTAAATGAAGTTTTTAAGTCTGAGTAACAAAAATCAGGGGGTGGGAGGCGGAAAGAATGCGACTAGTAAAAACCAAATGTATGAAGATCTAGGCTACTTCCAGTTAAGTCACGAGTAGTCCTGTTGAAAGTGACAACTGCCCCTTCCCAGTTTTTTAAGCCAAGCATATACATAAATCTTTCCCAGGCTAAGGTCTTGGTTTATTAATGTAATAAAAATTGTCAAGTTTTTTCAATTAAAAAAAATCTATTACTGTATTATAGAAAGGGTATGAACAAAACCAGAATTTTCTCATTTTAAGTATTTTTTGGTTTTCTTATTAAGTGGGATGTATCTGCCTTCCTTTCAAATATATTCAAATTCTTCAGAAATTACGCTGTGTGCTACAAAATAAGCATGTTTTAGACTCACAAGTAAAGGCGCAATGTTTAGGCTTCTATAAAAAAACACTGCTCAGATAATGAACCTGATTCGTTTAGAAGACAAAACACACATTTAGGAACCTTATTTCAAGCATGCTTTTTTGAAAGTTACTCTTTTTACCTATGTCACCTTCCAACTTATTCAGATTCTAAAGCTCTTCCAGATCATAATGTACATGCCCTGGTTTACAGTTTGCATTTCATCCATCACACCCAGTCTACAGAACACCAGTGACTCTCATTTTCCTTTGTTTTAGTTTGTCTTCCAGCTCCTCTGTTTGCTGGGGAAACACTGGTAGCGCTAGCAGGTTAAATGTCACTGTTTGCTGCCACATTTATTCCGAGTAAAGCGCTGCTGCCCGAGCCCCCGTTTCACAAGACGCGTCCAATCTGCAGGATCCCAGCGCAACAGCGAGTCCCTCATCCTGCCCTGGGCTCAGCTGGGACTTTGCGTGTCTCTGTATGGACTCAAACGCTGTTGCTTACATGCGAAACATGTCCTATAATGCGGGCAGGATAGCAGTACTGTGTATAAGCCCATTTTGTACAACTCCAGTTAGCACAAATACCAGCCGAAATGGACATCCTATTAAGTCCTAAACCGGGAAGCTCTTGTGCAGTCAGAAACTTCACCCACCCGATTTCGCTCTGCCTTGTCTTCCCCTTTTGTTCTCATTATCTATTTATCTGCACAACGCGCTGCTCCCAGCCAGACCGACCAAGCGCTGGGACCCGATTTTGGAAAGTGTCAGTTCTTCCTACCAATCCACCCCCAGCAAGCCCCAGTGTACCGACAATACCTTCTGGCTTGTGGACAAGCCCAAGCAAGTTGAGCGAGTGAGGTTACCACCTGAACAGGAGCGGGAGGAGGGAGAAAACAGCGTTGATTTATGACAAAGGGTTTCCTATTAAAGAAGTATTTTCAGAGGGTACTGGCGGTGGCAAGCGCACGCTCCCTTTGCATCATTTTGATTCCCGTAAACTTATTCTCATCAGAGATTTCTGTAAATGCCGCTTTGATTTCCCATCTATGCCGGCATCTTTTCTTTAGAGCCGCTGCACCCCCCGCAGCCCCCCCAGCGCTGTATTTCTCTCTCGCAGCCGAAGGGACCGGCGGCACCCGACCGGCCGGGCTGGGAGACGGAGACCTGCCGCCCCATCCACGGCCACGCTGGGGGGGCGGAGGGGGGAGCAGCGGCGGGGGGACCCCGAACTTCCCCGGCCGGGTGAAAGCTGGATGCGGCCGGGACCTGCCGTCCCGGGGCTGTTTCCCCACCACCACCCCGCGCAGGGCCGCGC
>VFFE01007112.1:496961-592514 GCA_008921705.1 Burhinus oedicnemus | reverse complement strand
GGGCAGAGCCCGAGCCGCGCTGCCGGGCGGCCCGTCCGCAGCCGGGATGCGGGGCTGGGGAGGCGGCGGGGTGCGGGAAAGGCGGGGGGGCTCATGCCCCCGGGAGCCCCGGTAAAGGCGCCAGACGGCGAGAGGCTCCTTGCATGGCAGCCAAACCGAGCCCGGCGCTCGGCAGCGCGGGAGGTGGCGCAGAGAATCATCCCTTCTCCCCGCGGAGAAGTTTGCGGGTTTTGGTTTGTTGCGGTCTAGATCCTGCAAACTGCTCTGCAGAGACAGAGCACCCCAACAAAAGCATGGATTAACCTACATGGCCTTAATCGCGACAACTTTGCAAAGCCACCCGGTTGCGGATTTGTCCCATTTTGTTCTAAGCGGGGGCTGGGTTGGGCGAAGGCACGTCCCTCGGGGCACTTGGCCACCCTGGGGCACGTCGCGGGTCTCCGGCAGAACCACAAGCACCGACCTTCGCCCGGGACGGTGCCGTTGTCAAAATGCCCTTTGTCAGGGGGAGCGCGTGTTCCTAAACACCGGGCGAAACAGGTGTTGAAAATTCTTAGCATGGATTTATTTTCAGAACAGCGGTTCTTTCCTCGCTGTGTTTTACGAGCAGCGTTTCGGCTGACGGGAAACTTCCTGGAGATGCGGGATATTGTCGGTGCTAGCCATGCACTCCTCTAAGGGCTGGGTATTTTTACTTCAGCTCCACCACCTCTGATATTGCTTGTCACCACAGGCAATCAAACAGATGGACACGTGAGCCAGGAAAAAACCCAAGCATTTTTGCATCATCAGACTTTATAACTGCATTGAATTTGAAAGACTTTGAATTTTTTCAGCATTTCTCATATATATATGCATTATTCTCAGCTTATGTGCAAAATGTGTTGTTTAGATGAGAAATGCTGCGTCCCCTGTAATGGGTTAGCAAGGCTAGTCTGAATCGTTCCAACTCGATAGGACGAGAAATACTACTTTGTGCTTTCAAATTTGGGATGAAGAATGTAATTACTTGCTTTTTCCCCTAAACTTGAGTGTTGACAGAGACTGGGTAAAATCTTTGCCTTTCCAGGTCTTTAACTTTTGAAGGAAAAGATTTTTTATAGTTGGTAATAGGATTTTGTTTGTTTGTAGAAATCAGCATTGGTGTTTTTGAAAGCTGACCTTTGTGTTAAAATCCAATTTAAATACGAAATTTGCGATCAGCCCTTTCATGTATGTTTGGGAAACACTCTAGAGTTAACATTTTTCAATCCTTCTAGCATCTCTTATTATTGGTCAAAATTTCCTGTCTCTTTACTCATTTCAGGGCTTCCATTTGCTATCTATTAGGGAAGCAGGAAAATTGCATCTCTCTTCAAGGATCTGTAAAACGTGGGGCAGTAAACATATTCATGTATTAAAGAAATGACCTTATCAAAAAGTTCATCACTTCCAATGGGGTATGCTATGCTGTGAGCGGGATACCTGCCAGTCTCGAATCTTTCTTAATGTCTAAGCCAACTAGCCCAGCTACAATTTTTTTCTTGAAATCTGGCTGGATTTGTTGGCCAGCTGGTTGTTCCCCATGGCCCAGGGTCGGGGTATGTATGTCCCCAGCCTACCCAAGCATATCAAGCGTCATATGGCAGGTTTGAACAGCCAGTCAGTGGTAAAAAATCAAATAGATGGCACCATGTGGAGAATACAAGCTGAAGCGCCTGCCCCCGGCAATTATTAACAGTACAGGGAATGACCCAACTTCCTTTCCTCTTTCTGTGCCCCAGACAAGGATCCATGTTCAAGAAGAGCCCCAGTCTCAGAGTCCAGGTTTCTGTGTTGCTTGGGTGGCTCAAGGCCTTTATTTCTTTTCTGCTACTGGTACCATGTTCTTATAATTTCTTGTATTATCTCAGTTCTGTAAAGTAGTAATATGTAGACACTACTTTCTTGTGGCGTGGCACCAAAGCTAAAACATGATGGCATTTTCTCTTCACGTTTGTAACACGTGGAGCTAAGTTCAGCTGGTTTGAGCTGAAAACTGACCGTGAGCTTAATTTATCCAAGCCAGCTTTGAACAGCTGTATTTTTAGGTATTGTTTTACATTTGGTAGGGAATAGACTGAGAGCAGGCATCGAGAGGGAATGACTTCTGTTCTCCTGGGGTTACCATGTCTAGACAAAGTAGACTGCTGATGAGCACTCTGGATTTGGCAGGTTGAAAAACTGCATGAAATCAGACCAGGGATTATCCCATGCACAGGATGCTCTCCCCAACGTTTTCTTTACCATACCATATTTTTTTAAAAATCATGTAATTCCTGAATTTGTTTTCACTGATGCTTTTCACAGTACTTTGAATATTCCAGTACAAAAGAGATACAAAAGACACACATGGTTGTTTGAAGCATCACACCTAAGTTAAACAACATTCTATTTTCCAGCCCGTCTGGCATGCAGGAGGCCAACTGCACATGTACATGGCAATTGGCAAAGGCTGTGTTCCAGAAAGCTCATGTAACACTTGCAAGACACTCCACTGTGTGATCTGCTGGCAGATGAACAGGGAAGAGTTTTTATCCTCTGCTTGGCTTTTGTGTAAGGTCATCTTTTTCATCCATTTTTCAGCCTCCGAGGCTGCTCATGTCCCATGAGGCTGATAAAGGAGTCCGTGAGCATAGAATAAAGAAAAGACCAGAATATTCATGTGCTCCGAACTCCTGGGAACTTGCAAGAGAAAAGAAAAATCTGAAATATTTTCTCAGTAGGCTTTCCCTACTAAGCAACACTTTTATTTTCCGTGTAGACAACTGGTTCAGAGCAGCGTCGACACTTCATGCCAGGTCCTGCACTCCTTCCTCTCTGCCGTGGTGTGAACCATGAGCAGATGGTGCAGTGCAGTGGAAAATCAGGTCTCCAAGAAAATACAGAGCTGAGAATAAAACACCCTCAAGCGGAAAGCTACATAGCTTATTTCAGGATAAAATGAAAAACTGAGATCCTTGGGCGAAAAATAGAATACGCCTTCAGAGTTCCACTTACATGAACTGCCTCATTCCTTCACATTTGAGAAAACACCCATCCCTTCACAGCTGAAGGCTTATCTCATTTGTTGTCTTTCAGTTCATTGATCTGGTTTCTCAGGGCTTTCACGTGACTGTCCTTTGCTGAACTAACAAGCGTGGTTATCACTGAATTTTCTTTCATTTTTACTTTCTGGCATACTGAAGGCAAACCTTTCAGAATTTCTTCCCACTTAAGCTGCAGCATGACCTGAATTGCATCCATCTTTGTTTAAATTCACTGGGGCATAAACATCCAGCCAAAATAGGTAAGAATATAATGTCAAAACTTTAATTCTGGTTTTATATTTGTGCATAAAGAGATAAATTACCCCAGAAAATTTGACCATTTCTTCCCTTAAGCCTAATTTATTGTATGCAGTCTCTGCACTTGTGGCCTTTAAAGTTCCTGACGTGCCCCTCCCTCACTATGCCCCCATCCCAAAAGTAAAACTTTTAACTCTGCTCCAGCCAAATTCCAGCTCCTGACATTTCTCTGCTTGCACTGGAGTGCCAGGAATAAGTACCAGGGTAGGGAAATCCTTGTGCCTTCGCTGTGCTGTCTTGTGTTAAAGAACTATTGGATTACATCTCGGCTGGCTGCATTTTGGTGACCTAGATCCTGTTCATACTAGCTGAAAAATAATGTAGCAAACCTTGGTATAAAAGCTACCTAAGATTAAAATGGGCTGATACTTATTTGTCTGGAGGAAAAAGAAGCAAACTACTGGCACTTCTCAGTGGTATACTTGAAATAGCTACTCTGAACTGATGTCTGCTTTCTTTTTAGCTGTAGCTGCCTCTGTACATGCATCTGCAGTGACCCCCCCCTGTATACTTTAGATTTCATCTGAAATTTGTGGAGTTCTTCTGGATCCTTCTGAAGGATATGCCTGACAAGGAACCAAATCCATTCAGCAGAAGGGCAGTACATGAGGGCACTGTAAGACCCCACCACCACCATCATCATCATCATTATCATCATCATTATTTGTAACAACACCATGCACCAGACTTGCTGGAAAAAATCCAAGACTGCCAACTACTAAAGCAACAAAGAAGATTCCGCTGCTCCAAAGACTTGCTACTCAGTGGTAACTTGCCATCCAGCTTTTTTTTTTTGAAGGGAAAATGAATGTGCAGGGTCCTTGGAGTCAATTTTTGGTGGTGAATATGAAGTCACTGTCTATGCTAATATCAATGGCCCTTTCACTCTACTGCGCTTTACTGTACAGAGAACAAATACAGTTTCCATGGCGGTGTAAAAACAAATACATACCACACTCCAAAGAGTGAGTCACACGTGCTGCAGAGAACGGAGAAAGTTCACTGTCTTAATCTGAGCAGTCTTTCAAAGATTTTAACAAGAATTTAACTGTCGTGAATGAAGAGTAAGTTCCACATAAAGAGGAGATGGATAAATCTGTGCTGACTACTTAGTACTGGTACTAAGTACCAGTCAAGGTGTTTCTTTGCATTGCATGTGTTAGCCTTAGGAGGGCTCGGCACAACGCAAACTACACATCGAACGTGTGATACGGACCTTTTGCCTTGCTGCTGGGTGTTTGAAGATGAGTGCTTTATACTCTGAAATAGCGAGAACCTGACCTTGAGTATCAGCAGCATGCACTTCACAGGTGTCTTGTAAGATCCTTTATCCAAAGCTGATACATTGATACATAGATTCGGAGGAAAATTAATCCGGGATGGAATTAAAATCAAATATGTAATGTGCACTTTGTAACAGGGATAAAAACATGGCAAGCCCTGTCTTGGGGAAATAAAATGTGCACTCAGTAGATACGGGAGCAAGAGTTTTCCCTAGCAAGAGTTTTCTTATAAGTCCCAAAACCTAGAGGTTTGTTTATGACCCCAAGCTAGAGAATTCATATCCTTTCCTAAGAACCAGTTATTTTTTTAATATTACAGCTCAGAAGGACTTATCTACTTGTTTTACGAACCTAAATCCTTTCCCAGGACCTATTTTGCCTGCAGAGTATTCAGATTAACTGTTAAGATTTCCAAAGGCTGCTTTGAGCAGGAATACCTCCTTGGATCTTACTGCAAGCAAAAGCAAAGCGATGTCACGGCAAAACTGCAGATTCTTCTTGGCTGGGCTGACACGTGAACGTCGGCGATGTCAGTTCAGTACTTGAGAGTCACTGAGGTAAAACGAGGCCTGAAGGTTGAGGATTGCTATTTATACACTGACTCATGGCAGAGTACACAACATACCGAGAGTTTAAAACAAAGTTAGTAGCAGTAGCAGTTAAGATCTTCTACGGGAATAAGGGTTAAGGGAGAAACAAAAGCTTTCGTTAGATCAACTGATTCAGCTGCAGGAGCTTGACCTAAATCTGACACAGCCCCATCAGCAAGGGCCAAAACCAAAGGGAGAGGGACAATAAATCTGCCAGTCCTGGTGTCAAAGGGTTTCTCAGCATACAGACATTGAGGTGTTCGGAATCGGTCCCTCCAGCATCCAATGGAAAATTAAATAAATACCTACAATAAATACCAGCATCGTTCTGAATTAAAGTGATGCATCTGAATGTCTCATTAACAATGCACCACAGAGAATAATGTCTGCCTCCAGATCACCTGGGTTGTACCGCAATGTGCATGTAACCTCAGGGGAGAAAAGGAATAGGTGAGGAAAATAGACAGGGGGAGCAGTTCATTGCAATGGCTGTTTTGGGCTGTTTTATGACCTCTTCTCTGCCCTTCCCCCATGGGAACAGTCACTTCTGACTGCTCTTCGTTGTCTGTTTAAATCACATCAATTTAAAAGGGTTATGAGAGGCTGTATTTAATCAAACGTTTGTTATGTCCAGGTGTCTTTGCCTGTTTCCTTTCCCAGATTTATCCAGAGATAATTATCTTATGTTGGAGACTCATTTCCCCTTGAGGACCAATGGGAATGTCCACTTAAAAATTAAAAAATAATTGGAACTAACAGAATGCTTGTAGTCAGCTATCCTGTTACCTCTGCTCCGTGGCACAGTTCTCACCCTACCATCTGGTCTGCCCCGACTTGGTAGAGGTAAGCTCTCCAAGCTGAAACTGTTGTTCTTTGTCCTGCGAGGCCCCACTCTCAGCTGGTACTCGGATATTCATATGAAAATATCATAATACTAAAAAAATAACAACTGAACAGAGTTTGCCAGACTTTTTCTCCCCCATCAGGAATATAAACATGAGGAATTTCAAAGGCGTGACAAAGACTTGTGCACCAAAGCCATTAAAATTCATCTAGGCTGCCTGGCAATGTAAGAATAATGACACAGTGTATGTGCTCATACAGTAGAAGCCACTGTTGAGATTTTTCAAATCCCATTGCAATGAATGGAAGCTGCATGTCCAGAGCCTCTGAACTGCTGTGACAATAAAAGCTGATATGCATAAAACCACCCACGATTTAAATTAAGTGGTCTAAAGAGGGTAGTAAGCAATGCACATACAACAGATTAACACATTTGGCCTTTGCTGAAGCCAGTGCTATACTATTAATTCTTTGCAGTACCCTGGCTTTTAAATCTTGTTTCTGCGTGCAGTACAGTTCTATCCCAGCCACAGACTGCTTAAGGTCTCCAGCTCTCACCGTTTTACTTCCACTCACGTAACACAGAGGTTTTGTCCTCTGTTGATATTAACCAGTTTAAGCTTTTGTGTTCTTCATAAAACAAATGACCCAGGAACGTATATTTAGCTGCAAAGGTTCATCTTTATCTAAAGGACTGCTCTTTCCTAAACATCATCATTAATTGCTTCTACATAGATAAGTGCACATATCGAACTACACAGCGGGCAGTCACACCCTCAGTTATTGGCACAGACAGGAAACAATTGCTAATATTAGTTGAAAAACATAAAAAGCCGCGAAGCCCGGCCCGGCCCGCCCAGCCGTGACCTGCCCCTCACGGAACGCACTGACGAATGGCCCCGCGCGCCCCCGCCAGCCAATCGCCGGCCCCGCTCTCCCCCGCCAGCCAATCGGCGGCCGCGGCGCCCCCTGGCGGCATAGCGCGCTGAGGGGGTTGGCCCAGTGCGCGTGCGCGGCGCGGGCTAAAGACGCGTCTCGCGAGGCGCCGCCTGCTGCTGCTGCCTCCTTCCAAGATGGCGGCGCCCGAGGGACGGTTCCGCACGCGCGATGTGTTGGTGCCCGGCGGCCCGTCCGACTTCGGGTCGCTGCTGCTGTCGGCGCCGGTGCTGGCGGGGCTGGAGGCGGCTGGGTTCCACAGGCCGTCGCCGGTCCAGCTGAAGGCCATCCCGCTGGGGCGCTGCGGCCTGGGTGAGCGGGCGGGCCGGACGCGGGGCCGGACGCGGGGCTGGGGGAACCCTGGGGCCGCCGGTGACCTCTGTAACGGCTCTTTCCAGATCTCATCGTGCAGGCCAAGTCCGGCACTGGCAAAACCTGCGTGTTCTCCACCGTCGCCTTGGATGCGGTGCTGCTGGAGAGCCCCGCCACGCAGGTGAGCCCCAGCCCGGGTTGCTGCTGCTGGCCCGGCCCGCCTTCACCGGTGCGCGGTGGGGGGGTGGGGGTGTTGCTTTGTGAGAGGGAGTCACTCTTTTTCGTGGGAAAACGGCATTGTCGCCTGTGAGATACAGTATTTGAAATCATCACGACTTGATGCTGGGCTTTAATCTTCGGAACCATTCTGCAGCTTTCAGATTTAATCCTTGGCCCCTACAGATTCTGATCTTGGCTCCTACACGAGAGATTGCTGTGCAGATTCATGCTGTCATCACAACTATTGGTGTAAAAATGGAAGGCTTGGAATGCCACGTCTTCATTGGCGGGACTCCTTTGAACCAGGACAAAATCAGACTGAAGAAGTGCCACATAGCAGTTGGCTCCCCAGGTATGAATGAGCTTCATTGTGCTTCAGATACTGTGTGATACTTCGCAGTACAGTAATTGGTGCTTTTGAAATCTGGGTTGGTTTGTTTGTTGTTTTTTTTTTTTTCTTTTTGCTAGTAATAGGAGATAGTGTCAAAGGCCAGTCCCACAAATGTTTAGACCAGGTATTTTTAGTGAGACATTATTCCAAATATGCCTTTTTTTAAGGTTTACTAAAATTAATTTTTTAAAAAATTAGGAAATTCGTTGTTAGAACCCTTCAGTTAATACTTTTGAAGTTCCTTTTACTTTTTTCTTCATACGTAGGTCGAATAAAGCAGCTCATAGAGTTGGACTACTTGAATACAGCCAGTATCCGGCTTTTCATTCTTGATGAAGCAGACAAGCTTCTAGAAGAAGGCAGCTTTCAAGAACAAATCAAGTAAGAAAAACGTTTATCTCGTGCATTTGTCAGTAGATTAGATACATATTTTTTAGTCATTCCTATTTCTTTGTCTCACAGTTGGATTTACTCTTCACTACCAGCCAATAAACAGATGCTTGCTGTTTCAGCTACTTATCCTGAATCGTTAGCTAATGCTTTGACCAGGTACATGAGAGAGCCAACGTTTGTGAGGTTGAACCCTACTGATCCAAGTCTCATTGGTAAGTATGAATTCATTTATAGTGATGTTGTTATCAATAGATTAAGAAGAGTATACTAAAACCAAAACATGTACTTTTAAAATTTGTGATTCTTCATCATTTCCCTTCGCAGGTGAGTTGAATAGTTTATGATTAGTTTATGAAGTATTTATTCTGAGTGTTGATGTATTTAAAACACCAGTGATGAACTTAACTTCCTATTTTTACTATCCATTAAAAAAATAATTCAGCCTTACAAGAAAAACCTGTCCTCTAGGTTCTTATTTGGCACATGCGTATGCTTGTTTAAATTTAAAGTCTTTGTTTTAGCTGCAGTGACGCATGTTGACGGCAGCATAGCATTGTGCATGTTTTTATGGAAATCCGTAATCTGATAGTATTTTTGGTTTCACGCTAAGGGCTGAAGCAGTATTACAAGATTGTGAATTCCCATCCGCTTCCACATAAAACATTTGAGGAAAAAACCCAGCACCTGCAGGAGTTGTTCAGCAGGATTCCATTTAATCAAGCCTTAGTCTTCTCAAATTTGCATAGCAGGTAATAAATTTGAAATAAAATCTGTAATAAGCATGTTCGAAAGCAGCGGTTGTAATGTCCGGTCATGGATGAACTTTGGTAGACTTTCAGTAAGGTTTCCAAGCAGTATGCAGACTTCAGATCTGAAATACAGCCAAAGGAATGTGGTATGAAATACTGAAAATAAAGGAATCCTTTAGCATGAAGGTACCTCCTACACACAGTTTAGAGCACCGTGAGACCTGATACCTTCTTGTCCTTTTCTATCTGAGATGACTGTTCTAGACATAAAGATGAAAGTGACAATTTTGGAATGTAATCCTTGGCTGTAGAGAATAGCTTGCCGCTAAGAAATGCGTAGGTGTTATTAGGTCTGCGGTTTTATTTACAATTTTCATTGTGTTTATTCTGTCAGGGCTCAACACCTAGCTGAAATTTTAACATGCAGAGGCTTTCCTGCTGAGTGCATTTCGGGTAAGTCCATTCAAAACTTTGATTCTTCTGAAGTTGTGCATAAATGTGACCTAAAATAGGAAAATTAATCCTAAAGGTTGGTTTGTGTGGCCTCTGGTTAAATAACTAAGAACAGCGTTTGAGTCTTCATAGGCCGTAAGGCTTAATCAGTAAAAAGATTAATGTTAAACTTCCCTGCTTTCAAATTTGAGAGTTGTTCTTATGAATGTCCAGATGAGTGCATTGGCTTATCTTTACAGAGAAAGCTAACTTACATTTGCAGGTTGAAGCAGTGTTTGGAATGCAGATGTTAAATCTTTTTTTTATTTCTAGCTTCTCTATTAAAAGCTGATAGCTGGCACCTAATGTTTAAATGCTCATTAGAAACCTTCCTTTGAATTTTTACCTAAACAGTGTTTTCCATGGTTTATGTGTTTAAATAAAATCTGTCTAAAGTCAGTGTAGTTCGTGAGGCTTAAGTATCTACATAATTGATTTATCTTTAAAAACACGCAAAATAATTATTTTTGTAATCAATTTCCTTATTTTCAAGTTTGTTTTGTTTGTTCCTTGTTTACTCATTTGGAACTGATTGAGGAAGTTTCTCTTAGCCTTATCTCTGATCTCATCTGCAGTTTTATCAAGCAGTGTTTTCCATTGAGGGGCATAAAACTGAAGAATGTAATCTGTTTCTAATTTTTGTCTTTTTAGGCAGTATGAATCAAAATCAACGACTTGATGCTATGGCTAAATTAAAACAATTCCACTGTAGAGTTCTGATTTCCACAGACTTGGTGAGTTCGTGTTTTATAGCATACATGAGTATTGTACATAAAGTTATTTCAGAGAATTAGGTTTGACTTGGAATTGAATAGAACATAAAGGTACTGATAAAGCATGGGACTTGAGCACTGTGTGCGACTTATTTTCACTGTGAAACTTCGAAATTGTCTCCTATTCCTCATCTGGTTCAAAAATAGTTTTTAATTTATCTGTTGCTTTGCAGAAGCTTATAGATATTTCAGAACAGCAGAATTGTTTACTTTGGATAGGAGCTATGGGAAGGAATAGTTTGTGTCTCTAGTACAGTATGCTCACAATAGTAACATCCCAAACAACTTTAAGCAGAGCAGTGGTGGTGTTTGAGGCACTCAGCTTTTTTTTGTGGTTGATGTATTTTTCTCTTCAGTTAATCGTTTGAGGTCCTGTCATGAAAAGATTACTGCATGCTGTTGGGTTGAATTTCTTGATGCTAGGGGGAAAAAACATGCTTGCTTGTATTTCGTACATAGAAGGCATAAACAAAATGATCCCTAGTTTTCATGGTCCAGATGCAATATACCTATTTTACATGTAATACTGTAAACTGACTGGAAAATTGTAGGTGCTTTATGGTGTATTGTATCAACTGAAAGTTATTATATGGGCAGCTACTCTCGAATGTATTGTATTTATTTAAAGATCTGTTCAGTGTATTCAATTATCTATTCCCTTCTCTCTTCATGTTCTTAAGACATCTCGTGGAATTGATGCTGAAAAAGTGAATCTGGTTATCAACCTGGATGTACCTGTAGACTGGGAAACATACATGCATCGTATTGGCAGAGCTGGGCGCTTTGGTAAAAAACAGTCATGTGGATTTCTTGAGCTTGCACTAGCTTCACTGGCTTTGGTTGGGTAATTACGCTTTTGTTGTGTATCACAGGAACTTTAGGCTTATCTGTGACATACTGCTGCCGTGGAGAGGAAGAAAACACAATGATGAAAATTGCTCAGAAGTGTAATCTTCAGCTTCTTCCTCTACCAGGTATGCTCTGTTCTATGAATGCAACTGGGTTTTTGTTGGTTGTTTTCTGTTTATTCAAAGCTTCAGACAGGTCCACAGGGAACTAACATGTCTTCTCTGCTGAAGTTGCACTAATTTTGGTGCAGGTTTTTCATACTCTGTGCTAGTCACTACTTGTGTAACTGCCGCAGTTGTGCAAAGCAATAGAAAATGGACTTAGTGCATGCCGATGGATAGGGAGAGGAACTCTGCATCCAGCTGTTGCTTAAGCAACTACATAACTACTTGGATTTCCAGAAATGTATTATTAAGCTTTTCTCAGGCTGTAAGATACAGTAGGATAAGGAAGGAATAATTGAAACAACAGAGGATTTGCTACCCTTGCTTTGCCAGAAGCTGTTCTGCTAGAAATGTAGCATTTGCCTTCCTGCATAAGTTGTAATTTTTTATTTGGTTAAGTAGGATATGAAAAATAGGTGGCAAGTAGAGCAGTGCTGTTTGTCTTGATCAACTTTTTGATGCCTTCAGTGAAGAAAATCTTCTGGCTATTTGAGCTCTTTCAAGAATTGAAGGGGTCAGTTTGTAGCCCTAACTTATCCTGCCTTAACATCTCTTCTGCGATTTTTTGCAAAGCTTTACTTCGGTACTCATTTGAGTTCTAGAGGGAGGGATGCATGCACTTAATTTGAGTGCCTGTTTGTCTCCCTTTTGTGCAGAGCCTATACCCCCTGGAATGATGGATCAGTTTGAAGATGGGGAGGTAGAAGTCAAACCTGTTATACATGCAGGTGCTTCAGTGAATTCTGACACTGTGTGTCTTAGACCAGAGGAACCAGTACTGCAGCCTGTCCAAAATAGCTCTTCAGAGGTACCTCAGCCTCTTGCTAATCTTCCAGGTGATAAGCCTTCTGTAGAAAGGCCAAAAAAGACTCTGAAGCAAAAGCAGATAAAAAAGTGCACGAATTCTGCAAACACAGAAAAAGGTAGCAGAAACCCCCAAACTTCCAGTTGCCACTTAGAACAGAGGAGTCAAGTCAAAACTGTCTCTAGAACGGATGGAGAACATAACACTCAGTCTCCAGATGAGGAGGCCTTAAAAAAAAATCTTCCCAGAATTCCATGCTTGTCTTCTTTCAAAAACCAACAGAACAATCCCTGGAACTTCTCAGAGTTTGTTGAAGACTATGAGTATTTCATTAAAGAAGGGTTGGAGAGAGAGGTTGAAATTTTAAGAAGCTATTCAGGCCCAGGAGAGCAACGTGAGCTCCCCAGAAATGGTGATGTGGAGTGGAAAGAGGTGGAACATAATACAGAGGCAGTAGCAAACGGTGTTGTGTCTGGTGACAGTGACAGTTCATACAGTTCCAGGGCTTCCTCCAATAGTAGGGAAAATAACTCGTGCTTTGAAGCACTTACAGATACACAGGAGAAGAATACTGTTCCCACAATGCGTCAGGGTCGTGCAGGCTCCTGTTCTGCACCAGAGAAGCCTCAGGAGCTATCACAAGTCCCAAAGCAAAATCAAGTGAAGAAGAAAGTTCTGAAACAAAATACTAAACAAAAGAAAAGCCATTACCATCAATTCCCTAGTCCTTCCGTGAGAAGAACTGAAGATGACTGCTCCTGCAGCTCTTGGAACGATGGTGTTCCATATGAGGCTTGGAGTTACAAAAACTACTGGAAATCTTATTATCAAGCATGGCAAAACTACTATGCTGCAGTGTCTCACTATAGGAAAAGTTACAGACAGTTTAACTGGATGAATGCCTATCATGTCAACTCCGTCTATCTTCAGGAACTGCTGAAAAGTGGTGACTGATGTAATGGCACTGCTGTTAGGGATGGGCTGGTTGGTACAATGAATGGACACTATCTGAAAAACCTGCTAGTCTATAAGTACATTGACAAACATAAACAGACATTGTTAAAGATTGAAGAAAAATGTTCTCTTTTTCATGTGAGCTCTGTCTAGGTAAATGTTTTTTATGTGCATTCCAGTGATGGTGTTAAAACAAGTTGTTAATAAAAGGTAATAAAAGACAGCTGGATGTTCAGTTGCAATCTTTACAATCCAAAGTAAACAAAGGAAGATAAAAGGCAGCCACTTACATGTAAGAAATCTCAGTAAGGAGAAAATACAAACCAACCCCAGTTTTATTTGCTTATGTCTTCCATGTGACTTCTGGCTGAGGAGGAGTTCACTGTAAGACTACGTAGTCTGTTTATAGTTGGAGATCATTCCCTTTTCTGTAATTCTGTTAAACATCAGGCACTGATTATATACCAGTTAAGTGGCAGAGTGAAACCTGCATCTCCATGCCTGTATTGCTAATTTAAATCCAGTTAATTAACATTGTATAAAGAAGATTTCTATGGCTAGGTGTACGGCAAGCTGTGCAGTAGAGGAGGGTTTAATTATGTAGAAAACGTGCAGCCATCATAACTGGTCTGTCCCTCTGGGTGCAGCAATATCAGACTTGCCACACTTACAGGAAAGCTTTAATTAGAAATGAAATTCTCTATTAGTACTAAAAGTAACTGGTATTCTGGTTTGGGTTGCACTGCTGTGTATGTAGCTGTCCTGAAGCAGGAGAAGAGGAGGGTATTGGCTGGCTTAGGGGGTTGACCCTAGCTAGACCTACTGTGCACTGATTTTGAAATTTCCTCTAGCTTTAATATGTTTGGGATCATAGAGGCAGATTTCTTCAGCTGGTTTCTTTGATTTCTCAAAGCTCACCAGAGCAGATAGTTTTCTTTTCTCTCCCCCTCCCCCCACTTCTTGAGCAGAGTAAGGCTGGAATTTCCTTAGTAAAAGGACTGTACTTCCAAGGAGAGCTGCTGCTTTAATTTGGTGAAATGGATGTCTTCAGGGATTTTTGACTGCTTACCTTCAGCAACTTTCAAATTCATTTTGAGAAATACAGTACACTTTCACTCTGCTCACATAAATCACTTGCTGCCTGAGCATTCCTAGTGTTCTTGCAGAATTCCCTGTGCAGATCCTGTGGTGTCCCTGGCAGCACTCCTGACTGTTTGTGGAGTGGTGGGTCTAAACTTTATACCGTGCAATTCAAACTCTTCACACTGCAGGAGAACTAGAAGATTGATTTAGCTCAGAAGTGGCATGGCAATTCAGCGCAAGGTGGGCAGGCCAGGACGCAGTGCTGTGCTGGGTGGGTTTGTGGTTTTCCTGCAGCTGGGGCAATGGTGGCCTCTAGTGGTGTCAGCCTTTACTGCAAGAGAGAAAAGGTTCTGTTCAGCTCTGACGGTGGGTGTCAGAGGTCACCTAGCAAGTAACTTTAATTTCCGCTTAAAGAATTTTGAAAATCTTAAATAATGCCTCTAAGCGACACTTTCTGATATGGTTAAGATGAGATCAGCTGTATTTGTTTGGTGGTTGAAACAAGCTGACCCTATCTGCAATACAGAATACAAGACTTTGGCCTAAATAGAATTGTCAAGATGAGATTGCCTTTTAAAAGAGAGGCATAAGATGTGCTCTTTAAATATAATAAATATCTTGTTAGGAGAAGTATTTTTCTTCCTGTACTTTTTTTTCCTGCCTTACTCCCTTTGTGTCACAATAAATTACCCCAGGGAAGGGGCTCTCCTAGATTTTGTCTGCATAGTCTGAAAAGGCCAAGACGATAAGATTTTGTCTCCAAGATGAATTTTGTTGCAACTCTTAGTGTTCAAAAGGAGGATACCGTAAGAGATGCGCTTAGTTATCTGCTCTCCTATAACAACTCGGTCATCTTGCTGTTTTCATTAATGGTTGCTTAAGTAAGAGTTATTAGTACTTAAATGCAACTCGAGTGGCTTAAGCCAACACCCAAAAGAACCTCCCAGAATTTTTTTTTTAGAAGAAATCTACAGCATCATCTTGGTATTTGTGGCACATACTCTGTTTAATCCAGATTGGATACATCAGGTACAGCAGTGGCACAAGACTCAATACTGTAAATGATATACAAGTTTCAACATATGCACTACAATTCCAAAAGAAGACAACAGGAAACTTGATTCTTCTAGAAAGTTGTTCTCAAATGAAGCTACCTGCAGTTGTATACAGTACATTTTGTATCTGTCCTCTGATGTTTGTAAGCCAAGCCCATTTATAGTACGAAAATAGAAAATAATAAGGTTGAGAGCTTCTTATAACATAAAACTTCTAAAGAAAACACCATTGCATTGGAATGCCTTACTGATTTATCAAAAATATACCATCACGTGCGTTTTGTAAGATACTTCATTGGTCCGAGGAGCCAGTGGGAGCTCCCAGTCATAGTTGCAACGGAACGGAGAAGAGCATTCGGTATGGTGGTTAACTTCTCACCCAGACAGCTGCGTGACTTCTGTGACTAGCACTAGTTTAAATCAAAATGAAAAGAAACACGTGCACACGTATACACACAAAGTAACAGATTATTGACTGAGAACAAAACTCAAGAAGGAATTTTCACAAGCTCTTTGTCACCTGGTCTTTCGACTGTTCCACCTGAAGTTTTTCTGGCACAGTTTTGCATTCTGAACGTAAGTAGCAGTGCTCTCGTATGCTTTCTCAAGAGTTCTCTGTGGTATTTTGTAGGTGTTCATGAATTGAGCTTCGCTTATTGAAAGAGGAGGTATTAAATTCTATATAGCTTGTATAATTGGCAAAGAGAGGTGAAATGACTTCTTCGAGGTCACTTAGTGATTCATCAAGACAATCAGGAGTAGAACATAGGTTCCTGACGCTAAGTCTCTTAGCTCTAATCAGTGTGCACGCTACCTTCTGTTTGCACATAAAGTTTTAGAAAGATAAAACCATTATGAAGAATGTTTATGGCATCATTAAATGTGAAGCCCGAAACCAAGCTTTGAAGTCATATATCTAGTGCAGTTGCTTAAAGTGTTGGAGAAAAATAAGTGATTTTTTTTTCTTTTTTTTTTAAATCAAGGTATATTTGATTGGTAAATTATGAGGAAAATGTATATTATTCACCTAACTTTAAAAGCAGAATAAAGTCAAAGCTGCTGATGTTCGCAAGCAACCCGTGAATGCTGACTTTTTAACCCTGCTATAGTTTGATATAGAAAAAAATATTACTGGATCCAAGGGATGTTGCAACCCATAAATTAAATGGGATTTTTAATTTACTGAATTTGCTTTATAATACATGTAAGATACAACATGTTTACAACCTCTTTACTTAAAAAAGCAAAATATTTGAAGAAACACCACTTTCTTTATCTGGTATTAATCTGATTCTCGTGTGCACGCCTTAAGCTGTCTAAACTAGAATGATAAGTGCTGGTTTGCAACACAAGTATATTATCAACTTTCAGGTTAAACAAGTAGCATTGACTCAAACTTAGTATTTCTGGCCAGCTGTAACGAAGGATGTATTTTGAATTATCTATTAACTTTATTCCACACTAAAGCCGTGTGTGTTACTTAGTTTACTTTTTCCTCAGTTCACTTTTAGCAATGATAATTACTTGACAGACAAAAGTAGTCTCTGGGACAAGAATTTGCTGTAGAAAGTTTTATATTCCTCTTATGCTTGCAGGCAGCTAACTTACAATGTGGAAAGGAGAATAATTTAGCATGGTGCGAAGGATGGCAGTAAGAGAGGAAAGAATTATGGCTGAACAGCAGGGGAAAAATCCTTGACATTGAGATCTATTAGTCTGGAATAAGCTCTCCAGGGAAGCAGTGGGAGTCCTTTCCTTGGAGAATTTTAAATCTAATCTAGAGAAAGCAATGCAATATATTGCAGTGAAGGATCTTGTGCTAGTGGAGGATGGATTACGTTTTCTAATACCTTAATTTTTATGTACCAAGATGCGTTATCTGTAGCCTCTTCTTTATGGGTGCACTTAAGATTTTTAAGGAAAAGGAAAGTAAAAGGTGGATTTTTAGAAAGAGTAGGCAGAAGTCAAAGCCTAGATATGAAAGGTATTTCTCATCATTCTTTGCCAATTGGGTGTGATTCCTTCTATTAGCAGCCCAATTCCAGGTGAGAAGAGAGTGAATCTATTAATAGAATATACTGAAAATCCGTGAAAATATTTTTCCCTCAGAAAAGGCTTTGGAAAGGAAACAAAATGCTCAGAAAAAGGTGTTGCTTCTTTGATATTTTTAATATTGCTTTATGAAAGACTGAAAAAATAATCCCCTTCTACCTGCATTTTGTGCAATCTGTTTTCATCTTTTTTTAATGAACTTTTCTAAAACTATAAAAAGTCATAAGGAATTGGGGGAAAGGGGAAGGCTTTTGAGATGAACTGCCAACATCCTATTGATGTTTTGTTGAGCAGTCTTGCTAATCAGGCTGTTTCGTACCACCTGCCTTTCAGAAAGGTACCAGGACTAGAACCTACCTATGTTTCTGGATGCTTCTCCTCCCGCAAGTAGCCCACACCTGAGGAAGCCCACTTCCATATGCATCAGGAATGACCAGGATTGCAGGGGTATGTGCTGGTTTTTGTATCCCTATCAATGGATGTGTGTGGCCCTGGAGAAAGGGAGAGGGATGCTGGTAAAAGACAGGGCGGTACTGGGGACCGCTGGAGAGAATGGTCCCACTCCTTCTGTTAAAGTTCTGGCCCAGGAATTTTCAGGAGTGACTTGGCCTTATCTCAGCAATGGTTTTTAAGTTGCTATTTAAAGATTATAAAGAGCCTTGCAGTTTAGTAAAGGTAATTGTCTCCCTTTGTCGTAGGAATAAGTGGCTGTAGTGCAGTTCCCATGCTCTTCTGTGCAAGTGCTTTCCCTTCTTCCCTGTGTGTCAGTTGAAGGATGCTATGTTGTGCCCTACCAACCACCGATACGATGGCGATAGATTCTTGTCTTTGCTGTTTCAATGGATGCACAGTGTGCTCCTAATGAGGATGTAGCTGTGTTGGGCAATCCAGGGAGCTTTTGTACAAGCATATTTTCAAGTGCTTTCGGAAGTATTACTCAGTATACTTCAAATCAGTGTATAAAGGAAGCTAATGCCTCCATTAAAAATATTTTTATCCCTGTTCCTCTAGGCTCAGACTTTCTTAATTTTGTCTGTCTTTATCCTCTGAAAGTCTGAGCCGATGTACTGACTGCATGGGGCAGCACCTGCTAAGTTAATGGTAGAAGAGGCAAGCCTTGTATTTTTAAGCAAGGATAACAATGATTCCTCTTCTGTGGAAGAGAACAAAGGCCATGGCTGTCAACAATCTGAGCCCAAGCAGCCAGCCAGAAACCCCAAGGACTGGCTTTCCTCCTTACTTTTTTTTCCCCCTCTTAAAAATTTTTTTTTTTTTTTTTTCAAAAAGCATTTTGATTGATAGCAATTAAATGCCCAAATAGTGCTGTAGACAAAGGCTGCCATGGTTGCTATTTACAGATAAAGAAATGGGGGCAGAGAGATGAAGTGGCTCGTTTACCACTCCACAGTTAATCAGGAATAAGAAAGGCAGCACTGAGAATCCATGTGGAGTCCGTGACTCGTTGTAAGCATTTACTCCTGCGCGTTGGGAGGAACACTGTACCCTGTCAGCACGGCAGCGTTCAGCCCTCATTCTGTGCCGGGGTAAATGAGGTTGCAAGGTGGTAAGTGGTGGAGAGCAAGGCCTCTGATCTACAAGGGTGAGGATGTTCAGATGGGGAGCAGAGGATGACCAATAATGAAATTAAAGCAAAGGAAAGATTAAATTAATACATCGAGAAAAACTCAATAATGGTAAGATTAACTGCAGTATAACCTCCTACAGGAAGCAGCAAAGGCAGAGCGTTTCAATCATTTAAACAGGACTAAACATAGTTTTGGGTAACATACTATAGCACTGGAATAAATGACTATAAGCTGGTGCAGCTACTGAAGGCTTAGCCATAGCCCTAATATTCCTAGAGTGTTGTAGGTTTCTAAGGAGGGTATTGAGTTAATGCATCAGCCCTCTGAGTCCACTCTCTAGACTAACAGGTTAGGAGTGCTAACAAAGCGGATTGCTAGCTCATATGATTAAGTCAGCATGTAGGTCTATTTATCTATCTGTACATGTATATGTCTGTATTTATTTATATGTGTATGCGTGTATATGCGTATATAAATATTACATCAGAATAGATTATGACAGATGTTAAAAAAAAGTCATCCCTTTGCGGAATCAGCCTCAAACATGCTCTTTTAAGTCTAATGTTGGTAAAATCCCTGTTCAGAAACAGGACACTTGAAATGTTTCCTTATTTTCTACAAGCTGTTGGGGCTAGGTGCATCGCCATTCGTGGGTGTGTATAGGGCCTTGAAGGGGCATTTCTGCATGACCACGATAATTAGCCAAACAGTGTATGACAAGCAAAAAGGTGGGTGATGTTGTTCCTCATTCTGCCCTTCATGGATCACACCTGTTATGAAAAGGGGACTTGAGAAAGGCAGAATGGAAGAAAAAAGTTACGGTCTTAGGAGGGGAAATCAGTTATGTTTCAGGACCATGTATTTCCTTACAATAAATCATTCCCAGAAAGATCTCAGAAAGAGGTGCTAGGACTGACCATAGCTCAGTTAGAAGTATTAGCCTCTTGGCAGTACCACACAGTGTTACTTCAGTTTTTGGTTGACTAGAATTGTGTGACTTTTCCCAAACTAAGTGTAGAACTGCAAAAAAGAAAACGCTGTCTGTACCACGTGTCATAATATGTTTTCCAAACTCCAGTACTGCTTCCCCTTCTCAAGTAGATGCATGCTGTAGAACCTGTGCTGGGACTGGAGAACTGAAATTGCTAACCTAGTCTACCCCCAAAATCAGTGCAACCCAGAAGCCATCGATGAGACAACCGGAGCCCTAAGACTGTGAAAAAGCCAAACACCTCTCTGTCCATGCAAGATATTTGGCTCTGGGGTTAGTTATCATCAAGTATAGATCCAGACATTATTTGGCTACTATTTACAATGGGTTGTATGTCCAGTGCTAGCAAAGAAATTTGTATATAGAAAACAAAAATAAAAAAGCATGGGCATACATTACAAGAAACCTCTGTTAGACTTATGAACGCTTGATGCAGTTGAGTTCAGTGCTTTCTCATTCTTTGCCATTTGTGTGTACAGTATTAAAAAAGAATCCTACCTTTTTTTTTTTTTAACCTTTTTAAAAATACAGAACTAGTAGTCTAGTCACACTCTTACAAGTAAGTGATAACAAAAATAGAAAGCAGATACCCATGTGGGACTAAAACTCTACTAAAGCTTGTCTTTTTTTTCTTTTTTTCCACAAATATGTTTTCACAGACAATAATTAGCAGACAAACACACTGTTTGCAATTGCACTGTATTGACTTAAAAGGCGGATACAAAATTGTCTAAATAAAGAATGCCATCCAGGGTGAAATAGCTGTGTGTGCGTGGGTGTGTGCACATGGATGTGCTGACACATGCTCCTATTTTCCTACTGTGCACCCAATCATGGAAACATGCTCTGCTCTTTGTAATTCAGTGTTGCTCTGATGGGGTTCTGCTGCACACTCGCACGCACACACACAGAGGAATGGAAATAGATTTCTGTGACAGGTGGCTTCTTTGTCTAAATCTTTTCCTATAAAAGAAAAAAAAAATGTGAAATTTTGGTTGGTTTAAAGGTTCTGCTCCATGAAGAAAAAAATTCACAAAATCCATTGTTTTTCACCTTTTCAGTCATTTCCTCATGAATAAATATTATCCATTAAAAACCTTTAAAAAGGTGCTGCGATACACAGTGTTATATTTCCATTTTCTTTATTGACTCTGTTGTTGCCATGATGATTCTTTCCCTCCAGCCTCAGCAGGTGATTTTTGCCCTGTACCATGGCACAACACGCCCTCCACGCAGGTTTTTCCTTTAACCAGCCTCTTCCTCCATCCCCTAATCCTTCCTCAGTCCACAGCATGAATGCGAGTCTGAAGAAAGCTGCCTCGTTAGGTCTCCATCGCTAATTCGATGACGAAATGTCAGGTTGGTCCATCCAGGCACAATTTGCAGCAAGAAAGGAACATGGAGGTGTGGAGGGAGAGGGGCACTGGTCTTCCAGCCTCCTTCTGTGCACGAGACGTCTTACAAGGCAGAGACCTTGACTATGTTGCTTGTGGTGGTGGTGGAAATGTTCGTGGAGTGGCTGGGGCTGCTGGGCGGAGGCCTACTCTCGCCTTCTGGCGTGAGCGCGGGCGGCGTGGGGATGCTGATGATGGCTGTGGTTATCTGGGCAGTTTTGCAGTTCGGTCTCAGCCCATCATCTGATTTCATGTTGAGACTGGAACGACTAGAAAACAAAGTTAGTGTTTGGCTTTTTTTTTTTTTTTTTTTTTTTAAACCCATACAGTAGAAAGGATGGGAAAGGTAGTTGTTCTTAATCAGTATCTTATTCCTCTGAACTAAGGGCACCAAAATATTCAGAAGACTCCATTTAAACGTTCCCCCCGTCCCTGTAAGGCATCATTTGTTTCTACCCAGATTACACTAAGCTTTGGTATTATCCCCCCAGTTAGGATGCAGCTTTTCACAGGGCAAATTGTTCTATGTTGCCATTTCATTCTTGCGTAATTCTAGTTTAATTAAGAGGACATCTAAATACACTGTCCTGCATCCTGTATCTTTTCAGAGCACAGGTAGTTCTTTCTAAGAAAGAGATGTTGTTTTCCTCGCATTTCAAATGCCTCTTTCAAATTCACCGTCCCTTGATCTTTTCTATTTTTTTCATCTCCCTGCAGTAGTTTCAAGGATCTGGCAGCTGGGAGCATTCTTATTAGATCTGCATCAATTGCATCCTATAATTAATTACGGAGGGAAAATGATAGGTTGATTTCTGTGCATCTGCACAGCTACAGGAGTCTGCTATTACCAGCCCAACATGTTCATTTTAAACACAAGGCCTGCCCTTTTAAAACGTAAAGCTCCCAGTTGGAAAGCTATTGCTGTTGTTATCTCAGAGTGACTCACCAAGAGGATGTTTCTTGATCGCTCAAGCATCCCAAGAACACGGCAGAACCCATTCTGCTCCCCGGTTGCCTCAGTCACAAGCTGAGAGTGGGGCAGTCTTAGGGACTGGGTGGTTCTGCCAGTGGTAACCAGTACACCCAGTTAGTTGCATTCCACATGAAAAACAACTTAAAAGCTTTTTTTCTCTCCATTCTTACACAGTTTGGTAAGCAAGTGAAATAACAGTGTTGACATTTAAAATATCACTGGCATCTGATTTAGCACCACTGAAATAGGCAGAATAGTTCACATTCCCCTGAATTACTGTTTTAGGTGCTGGTTTAAACTATTGTCATCTTGAAACTGCAAGAGCCAGAGACTTGTTTTGTGCGTATTCATTCATAATTCATTCTCTGAAATGCCTTTCTGACTTCACCCTGGCACAAAGTAATCGCTTGCTGCCCTGAAGGCAGCTTTGTTTTGGTTTCTAGATCCCTTTGATGGGAGTGGGGAGGAGAAGAATGGTAAGTTCAAAAACAGCCTGGTGCACAAGAAGCTTAATGGGCTGAGGGGAATTTAAAAAGTAATTTAATATTTGCAAGGAAGATATGGTGAAGAAACTATTTTTTCAGCAAATTATGTATAAAATTAAAGTTTCACCATTTTCTGTTGAGATAGTTCTTCACCTGTGTCACTAATGGCTTTTTAAGTGAGAGCTACTAAGTCAGCATTGTGAAATTCCTCCTTATTTCTTTCCCAGTGATGCTTGATGCTTACAGTTGTGATTTAGACTTTTGGACAATGAAAATCAGTGAAGTGAGTGTCCCTGGTGGACCATCTCAGTGTGTACAGCTCTCTAACAGCTTTGGCTGACAGACGCTGATTAGCCAGTTGTCTTTGCCTGCTCCCAGTAAAGGCTTGGAAGCACTGGGCTGTCTGGGAGGTGGGCTGTGAAGTGGTGCTGTGCCAGCTTTGGTGAGGGGCTCACAGCTGGGAACTGCTGGCTCCTGCCTGTGTGATTAGCACTTCATAGGCAGGTTTCAGCTGGAATTGATTCTTTTGTGTCCAGTCTGGCCAGAGAAGAGCTGCTCTAAAGCCTAGCTTTGACCTGGTCCTTCCCAGAACAGCTAGGAGCCACTTTCCTTGGGTTGCCTTTAGAAGGAGGGAAACAAAGATGCTCCCGGCACTAGACCGTTCTCCCTGGCTGGAGAATAGGCCTGCAAGAACGTTCAGTTGGATAATGCACCTCAGAGGTTTGCATGCAGTATTTAGCAGCAAGAGCCTACTTACTGTACCTTGTTGTAAGTGAGGGCTGCTCACTGCACTGGATGTGGATGGTGCTGAGCTCCTGCATGCTCCGGAGGCGAGTGGCTGGCACGCTGGAGTTGGGAAGGTGAGTGGTCTTCTTGTTACGGCGAGAACAGCAGGAGGTGGTCAGTCCATGGTGACTTGACAAGGAGGGGCTCCGAGAAGAAGGATAGTTTTGCATTGAGCTCTCCATGCAGTTCTGCTCAAACAGTTGCTCATCTATGAACTCGTGGTTCTGGCAGGGAAAAGAATAGTGCCATTACTCTCTGGTGACACCAACAGCTTTGGCCCAACAGCAGTTTGTTTTCAATGGCACCTTTGGCTAGGTTGGTGGGATGTGTCAGCCCACTTGTCTGTGTAAGATGCTCTCTGCCTCTGTGCCTGAAGATATTTGCTCTAGGCAGATCTTTAAAAGAAATGACTCTGCCCTTCCACTCACTGCAACCAAGAGAAGATTTTGCTCTCCTGCATCAGGAGGGGAATAAGGGAAGCTGTTGCAGTGACAAAAGCGTGATTGTCAATGCTGTCTTGCATACAAAGTCAGAGATGGTTAATAAATTGTGTTCAAATTTCCATTCGTTTTTGTGTCTGGTTTCCAGAATTGGCTTCAAAAAGTCTGCAATGCCACATGGTTATGAAACCCAAGAGGAGATTTAGGCTCCCTTTTTGTCCCTGGGGACAGGATTGTGTTGTATTTGGATGACCATCTTGACATATAGCGTGATTGCGGGATGTTGCTTGTACTGGCTGTTGGGTGCAAAGCACACCTGCAGTTCATTGGGTGCCGTTAGCTGAGCAGAAACAAACATGGCAGGCAAGTGGGAAGCGTATAGGGGAAGGAAATTCAGAAAACTGAATCTGTAAAGAGTTTTTGTGCTAAGGAACAAGAAATCCTGAAAGAAAGAACTCTTACGTGCGTGTATGAACGCCCAAGTAGTTCTAGTGAACATACTTTATCCAGTCCCTGTCAGCATCAGAAAGGATGGGAAACAAAAGCAACCGTGGTGAAGCAGCCATCGGTTTTCATTGGAACAACTAACAACGCTCACAAGAAACAAGAGCACTGGATAGCCAAAAACAGCCACGTGCACAGACGCCCAAGGACAAGACCAGGAACGAGAAAGGAAGCAAACACTCTCCAGACACATCACAGAGACCATAGAGAAAACGTATTGAATTAAAAAGGAAATACCTTGATGGTGGAAGTTCGTACAGATAACAGGGGATCATCCACAAGATAGGACAATCCCTATGGGACAACATGCCAACAAAAGATAAAAACACAATTGATTGTCCATTCTGGCATTCAGAAGTTTAGTCCCAGCACTGCAACTATTGCCTCAGCATTCCAGCTGGCTCGCTCAAGTTTGAATGGGCAACCGGACCTTCTCTTCACCAAACCTTGCCTGAATCAGACCCCTTTGTTCCTTCCTTCTCACACTGAAGCTTTTTAATGTTACGTTCGTGGAAACAGAACAAAACTGGTAACAACTTTATTACTTTGATCTTTTGAGAGGGGAAGGCAAAGGAAAACAAAGTTCCAGCTGCTGATTCACAAGTAACGAATTGGAATTGTATTGCCATTGGGTCACCAATGGATGTGGGTTTTGATCATACTCTCTGGAAACACAGAAGAAAGGTTTGGGGTGAAGGATTGGATTCGATGCGCTCAGCATTTGGAGAAAACATTGCGTGTGAATGTCCATACTCAATCTGGGAGTTGGAACAAGTAGAAAACCACTCCTTTTGTTTGAACAAACTCCATCTGTTGTGTTAATATGACAAAGTAAGCTCTGTTATGGCAGCTGGAAGTACTTTATGGTCACTTTGTCATCTGACACACCAGATTTGTGAGCCATTCCCAGCCATTCAATTGTAAGGCTGTACGCTAGTGACGACCACAGATACCATGACAATAAATAATGTACTTTTAGAATCCTGCTGCCTAGTTTATGGAATGGTGATTTGCCCATTGAAACAAGTTTGCAACCATGGTACATTCCTCATTCCATTCCTGCAACTTGGTCACAAAATGACTCTTCAGTATTTAAAAATTCTTTTACTACATTTTAAATTTTTGGGAGGAGAACTGTTGCGTAGTATTTTAATAGATTATGTGAACTAAAGAATTTCCACACGAGCTGATTGAACTATTTTGATTGATAATTTCAGACCAGAATCCAAACTTGCTACTTTATTTGATGCAACATCATGGTAATAACTGGCTGAGAAATGTCAGGGAAAACACATTAAATATTGTGCAGATTCTCCCTCTAGGTTTTAATAAAAATTCAAAGTATCACTGTTATTGCCATTCTTTGCTGAAAAAAAGCAACGTTTGGAACATTTTCAACCACTGAGACTCACTATCTGAGTAGGCTCGCATGCTGGCGCCAGTCCTGCTTTGTTAGCGTGGTAGGCCAATCCATCCACAAATGAGGATGAGCTTTGGCCACGTTACTTCCAGCACCCTAACCAGCTCATCAGTAATGGAGCAACTCGGGCAGCTCCCCGGGATGTCCACCCGCCCCGTGCAGAGGTCAGAGGCTCTATAAGCGTTTACAAAGCCAGGGCCTGACAGGCAGACCCTGCAGGCAGGGTTGTCAGCTTTTCTTTGCTTCAGCCGATCTGTTAAAGTTTCCAAATGAAAAGTTTTCTTGAGAAATATGGGTCATAGTAGTGAAGCTTTTAAGCATAAAGGATTAAACTAAAGAGTCAGATTGTGAAATATCTGCTTGTTATGTAACATCTAAAATTGCTAAAAATAAAGGCAAGATGAGTCTTATAAAATAAACTCAATCGTCATTGATACAGGAAGAATCGGTTCACTGTCCTTGGAATGGTGACCTTTATAGCTCATTGTGGTAGCCCAGCTGTACTCAGCAGGCCACTGTAATTAACCAGTCATCTTCTTCCAGTGTATCGCTGAAGCCTAAGTGGTGTTATTCCAGCATAAGCCAAACTATGGAAGTGAAGGTGATTTATCTAAAAGAAAGCTCTTGCAAGTCAGAAATCAAAAGTATATTTGATGATGGATGCAGATAGAAAAAGGCATGAATATTTCAAGCGTTAACCTCTCTTCATTCTTTCTAGAGTGAATCATGGTATAGATAATGTGTTCCTTTACTGCAGAACCTTTTATATATATCTGGAAGTAAAACATATGTATCAAATCAATAGCTGAAATGTTCCAAGAGACTTCTGCATACAGAATCACTTAATAATGAAAAATAAAATTCTGCTTGACTGGCTTTGAGATAAAATACCTGCTCTTGTAACCAGAACTGTAGCGAGAAAAGATATGTGCAACCTTTAAACCCATTAAGGGAGTTCATCTGCTCTGTGCCATGGAAGGGGCTAAAGGTTATTTTTTCCCAGCCTGTTGGCACTGGTGAGCAGGTTGTGGTTAGCAGAACTGTCCTTTTTTACTAATTAGCACAAGTGACGAGTAGGTATGATATGTGACCATCGTTCTCTCTTTACACAGTAATTACTTTTTCTTTTTTTTTTTTTTAATGAAGACCATGAAGTAAAGTTCATTTATCCCATTGCAGAATATTCTTGGAAGCTTGGGTGTCAGCCCCCTCTGGCATAGTTTGTAGCTCTACCGAGTACGTCTGGGTGCCCCTGCAGAGCATACTGTGTGCGTGTCCTTCCCACACGAAGCCTGGGCTGGGCACAAAGACCTACTAAGAGGGAAAAGGATCGTCTTGCTACTTACAGTTGTTTTTTCCAGGCAGTGCAGCAGGTGGTGATGTTGGCTTTCAATTAAGGAGGTGCCTTTAGTCATATGCTGTTCATCCTCAGTGGATCCCTGAATAGCCAGAAAAAGGGAGGGGAAAAACCAAAACCCAGAGCAGGTGTAAAACCATGAAAACAAACAGAACTACCAGCATTAGCTTTCACGGGGATAAAGATAACAATTTCAGTGTTGCCAGCCCTCAGGTTTTTCTCATGACTCTTATGAGGTTACCTCATTCTTTTTTCTTAATGATTTGGCTTGTAGACTCAGGTGAAGAACTCAGCTTTGATTCAAAACCGGTGTGTTTCTAGCCATTTTGTAGCTGTGGAGGAGACCTGGGAAATACTCTTGACACATGATGTCAAGGCTCAAGAACCGGACGGTAAAGAAAAAAAGAACCTGTGCTGGTTTATTTTTCAAAAAAACATTAAGACTTCTAAGCTTGATATGACCTTTGAATACCAACAGATGTACCCTGAGCTCTCGTCTGTGTTAGGAGACAAAACACGAGCTGCCTTGCTCCTGCTGAGCTGGAAGCCTGGCTCTTCTCACCTTCCGGGCCAAAGCCTCCTGAGTGATGGCTGCGTGCCGGGTCAAAAATGTGAGTCCAGGCTTCATGTCTTGGACTTTGTAATGCTGCTTCTAGAGACAGGATTCCTGGATCTGGGTTCATGAGAAGTGAATACGTGTAACCCCTCCTGTGGCCAAGCCCTCTTTGAAAGGCAGGGAGAATGGGCAGATGCTACATTAATATATATAAATTAACCTCTGCAAGCATATGGCAAATGAAGAGGCATTGTCCAGCAGTGACAAAGGGCTTATGATCCCATGAGATGTGGCAGCAGTTCCCTAGGAGAAGGAAGGTCCCATCTTCATTAGTTTCTTACGCATTGTGGCTTTCACTCAGTAGGATGGCTTACTGCGGTCTATGTTTTAGTAACCCGGTAGCCAGGAGCCCTGCAAACTGACCAGGAACCCTCTGTGCATCACTTAGCACAAAACCAGGACAAGATGAGCCTGTTCCAAAGACCTCAGAATCCGGATACTTGACTTCAGCAACACCTGTACAATTAGGGACCAGCTTTCCCCTATTTCCCCTGTGTACTCAAACTGCCGAAATGTCGCTAACAAGTTTGTAAGCTAATTCAGAGAGTAGGGTGTGCTTAGAATCCAGCAGGCAGCCTGTGCCATCTGGGTAGGGATTGGGTACAGCTGAGAATATTTAGGTTGAAAAACTATTAAAAGCAGTGGTCCCGCCTCAGAAGGCATAGCAAGAGTTGAGGGGGATGGACTGCTTGTGGCATGCTTGTTGGAGGACTCTGGGTTGGAAAGACTTATTGGGGCACTTTTGCTGGTCTGTTCTCTGCTTCTGCATCAGGTATGTGTGCATGTGGTGATTTGGGGAAGAAACTGCTCGGACTGCAGTGTTATTAGTGGTTAGGATAAGCTACAGGTCTCAGACCAATCTCTGTGCTTTTGTTAAGCTGAGGGGCTTGATCCGCTTGGAACAGCTGAAGTAGAAAAGGATGAGAGGTTAGGGGCTTGAGTTCAGCGTGTGTGTAATGTTTAGCTTGTGCAGAAAGCTTGGCATCAAGCATTCCTCAAAACTGCAATAGGCAAATTTAGTCAACTTGGGGGGGGCGACGGGACCCAGGACTCTGGTTTTTTGATTTCTATGCTGTGTTAGTGAATCAGATGCTTGTGTTCCTCAAAATATAGTATGTTTCTTATCCTGTGCTGTGATGATCAGATACACCTCGGAAATGGAAGGAAAAGAAGGAATAGGGGTTGTTTAGAGAGTTCCTGTGCTACTGGAAAGCCAGCATTATTTTTCTCATTTTCTCTGTTTTGTGGTGGCAGATTTAAGATCTGGGTTGTTAAGGATGTTCTCTTACTACTACTACTACTAGTTAAGCTCCTGATTTTGAAATTCACTGTGACTTTATGACGCGTTAATCTGTGTGTCTTTGACTAGCATTTTCAAAGATAATTGGATGCATTAAAATAGCAACTAGGTGTTGTAAAATGTTTCCTTGTGCTCATTAAGGGGTGCCTAGAGTCTTCTTTAATGCCCAAACCTGAAAGTCAAAAGCTGATGTGTATGGCTTGAATCTCTACGTAGACATGAGACAGCAGTATTTAACGGTTCAAGAGAGAAAATGGGTGGGATGGGAGACATGGTAGAACATCTTGGCAAAAGTGCCAAGACATTGTCTGTTGCTCTCAAGGGGGTCAAATTCAACTATGCTTAAAAGATTGCTTTTAAATACGCCCACGTGTCCCAGTGATTCACTGCAAAGGTCTTTTCTGGATGCCTTTTCCAGGATGGTTCTGTTAAGTGAAGGAATAACTCTGTCTCTGACAGGTGCCAAAACATAGCTGAACCGGGATGTTAAGGAAGCTGACTTGCTGTACACAGAATTAATAGATTCCTATGGGAATGTATCTTAGGCAGGTTATGGATTTTTTTTGTTGTTGTTATTGTTTTGGAAGATGGAGCATTCCCAGAAGTATTTTTAGAAGTGGCCTAAAAAAAATCGGTTCCATTTTTCTTATTAACAATCCTCCTGGTGAGCTAACGCATCAAGCAGGTCCTGTTCGTACCCTGCTGAGATTACTGACTCTGCTGAAGTCTGTGTTGGACTATTTCCCATGGAAGTCCTTGCAAGCCCTAAAGCAAATATGATGCTGCACTAAAACGCTGGAAGAGAAGAGAAAAAGAGCACGTATTGCAAGCAGTATCTCTTTATGAGGATTTGCTTGAGAGGAGATAGAAATGGAATCTGAAAGCAAAGAGAGAGCTGCCATACCTCTGGCAGAAGACCTAAGCCAATTGTGAAATTTTGGCAGTACAACCCTCTGCCTTCCATCCCGAGGCTAGGCTTGCCACAGATGGAAATGGATCCAGGGATGGCAGTGACCGGGAATAAAGTGTAGCATCCGTGCCTATGACTCGTACCTTATCTTCCTTTCACTTTTTCCTCAGTCAGCTCAGTGTTTTCAGAAACGAAGAGTATGTAATCACTGAGAACATCCTAGCATGCAAATTAAGAATAAGAACTGCAGAAACTACTGCTCGAGGATGGTGAGAGTGCCAACATAGCACAAATGCTTGGTGTTTTGATAGTAGTGTTGAGGAATGTATACCTATAGAGATTGCATCAGTGGTACCTACGTTACCGCAGGCAAACAAAATCTGTGTCCTCATTAGAACAGTCTGGCTGTAATGAAAAAGCTGGTGGGGGGGAGGAGAGGAGATGGTTTGCTTTTTGAGCTGGGATGCCAGTTTTGCAAGGATTTGATGCCAGCTCCCATTCAGTTTGTTCTTGGAAGACATTCACTGAGCTGTTGGTTGCTTGAAGGGAGACTGAAACACACTGTAGTGTCAGTTCTGAAATCCAAAATACTTCCACTTTACCTTTCCTTTTTAGTCCATCAGCACACAAAATTGGGCAGAGGTGAACTGAGATGAGCTGATTCAGTGGTTAGACTGTCCCTTCCCATGAGAACGGCTATAATGTTTATCGATGGCTAAGCAGATTCTGCTTGTGAAAAGGCACAAGACCTCACAACTTACTGTTCCTAGGATATACACCTCCTAGCATTTTAGCTAAAAGGGAATTTCAGCTAGCTGTACAAGAAGATTAATGCTAAGAGGATATGTAGGCTGCTGCCATGGGAAGAAGCTCACCGTCCCTTGAGCGCTTCTGACATAAAACCCACTAAAGATATCTCCAAATGAGAAGAAAACGGTCTGAGTACTTCATGTCTAGATGGCAAATGCAAAATGCCACAAAGCCACATGTTTCTGAAGCAAGAGTCTGTATTCTTGCTAGGAGCAGAACTCCTTCCTGCTGCTGTCTTGGATAAATCCTTTTCTTTACTTTTTCTTTACTTCGATACAAGGCTACAGGCTGAAGACATGCTGTTCCCTTGAAAGATGGTGTCAGTGTATTCATTCTGGTGCTAATGAAAGGGCATTCTGGCACATGTTCCGGAATCTTGAACAGTCCTTATTTCCCAATTTATTAGTTTGACTGCAGAGCCACAGCTAGGATACATTCTGGGGCAGTTGTTTTCCTTGGGTAAACCCTCAAGGTGTCAGCCTGCAGGGCAATCTTCTGGGCACTTGTAAAACAATTATACATTGATCACAGTTCTGTGGGATCGCTAATGATGAGAGTGATAATATCTAGTGATGGCTGTGTAGTAATTGTGGTTGGAATTACTGCTGGGTAACAAAACCAGCCCTATGGCAATCTGGCCGTGTGAGGTCCATTAAAGTTAGCATGAGTCCTGGGCAAGGTATCAAAATGGGATGTGTACCTGACCGATGAAGCAGTTTGATACTAATTTGACCAACGGATATGCACGGTATGTAGATAACATTTTGGCCCCTAATATAGCAACTACAGAAGTCATATTCCTTCCTATTTTTACAGCTTAAAAAATTTGGCTGGCTAGACTATGCTGTCATTCACATTTTGTACTCTCAAGAATAGTTTGTTCTCCTGCCATAAAATGAAAGGACATAAAATCTTGTCTTGTGGAGTTAAAACAATCATGTATACCTTTACACCAAAGGATGCTCTGTAGTTCTGTAATTAATTAATGACAGTATCTGTGGGTGGAGAGACACGTCTTGGTTCTTGATTAGGGTACGAGGCTAGTCCTCAGGTAGTCAAAGATCATTTCCTGGTGGACGTGCAGATGCCAGGCATGGCTTTGGCAAGTTCCTTGTTTTAGTAAATTATGCTCCCGTATGTCACAGGTGGATGGTAACTCTTGCTTCCCTGTACCCTTATTTCAACAGAAAGCTCCTTAGGGTGGGGGTGTTTTCTTGCAAAATATTAATACAAATGTAGACAATATTCAGTGCTTTTCAAAGTAGGATTTGAGAGTCTTGCTGGGCTTTGGGGGAGTTGGGTTAGCATTTAGAGCTGTAAGCCCACCAGAAAGCAAGTTGCACCCAGAGAAGCTTGGGAAGACCTGCTCTAGGTGCTACTATCTATCTAAATTTATTTATTAATGGGTAAAAAAAATCCTCTAGAACCTCTCTAGAAATGTTTTTGTTTTCCTTCCTGTGTCTACAGTAGCTTTGTAGCCAACAAAGCGACCCTTCTTCCACTCATTTTTGGGCAAATGCCAGGAAATGAACCCATTCAGCCAAATATTTCTCTCAACCTCTTGCATTTTGGACTTAAGCACTGGTGCGTCAGCTGCTCTTCCGTAAGTGGTCTTGGCAGGGAGTTTTGGTTGACAAGAGAAGTGAGAAGGTTCCTGTTGGGATGACAGGCTGGAAGATCAAGTGCAAACTGAGCGTCCCTGCTAAGCTCTTCTGGCATTTTTAAAAACTAGAAATCTAAAGCTCGAAAGGAAGTTTTACATTTGTAGCCAAATTTTTGCATGTTGCTGGGTAATGAAATAGCAGGATCTCAGCTGAACTGGCATCCCAGTCCTGAGCCTTTCCTTTATGGGGACAAGGCTCTGGATTAGGTGTGACCAGTCTTGCTACTCTCTTGTATTCTTGATAAAGAAACTCTTCTTGAACTGCTCAACAGCAACATATGGTTCAAGGAACCGATTTTCTGAGCGTGGCTGCCATTCCCAGAGCAGGAGACAACATTAGATGTGTAGTCAGAAGGATCAAACTTGTTTTGGAGGGGAGAACAGAAACTGATCTGGGCATCCTACCCTCCAAATCTGTACTTCATGTGAAGTGCTTTTGTAAAGTCAGCTTAAAAACTCTTCCAGTTGTAAAGGGTCAGATGCCTTGATCTCGGTCTGCACTGAGTAGCATCCTACGTGCAAAATAAGGTGCTGCGCACCTTCCCTCTGTGTGCTGTACCCGCCGAACTTGGGTAGGAGTGGGCTCAGGTCCTAGTGAGCAGCTTTCACCATCAAAGGTTTTTGGGCTTTGATTCTACAAATGTAAGGATGTGTGCCAGGGAAAATAGTAGACATTTGAAGGATTATGCCCCAAGAAAGGATGTGTGAACAAGTGCTAGGCGGCTCTGGTGACTCAATTAAGTATTCTTCATCGTGCTCTTTGCTCCCCACGTGCATGAAAGGCTGATTTATTTGAAGTGAAATCCATGAAATGTGCTAATACCTGCTCTGGTGTTGATCAGGCTTAATGTAATAACCTCCTCTCGTTTTCGCTGATTCTGCTGAGCAATCTGACGCACTTAAAACTTTTCTTCTCATGAATAGCTAGTATTAGCCTCCGGAGGCCTTTCTGTTAAAAATAAACCCCCCACCGAACTGCCTGAAACAGGGGCTAGGGAATATTTTCCTGTCCTGTTGGGCATGATTAGAAAGAATCATGGAATCGTTTAGGTTGGAAAAGACCTTTAAGATCATCAAGTCCAGTCGTTAACCTAGCACTGCCAAGTCGCCACTAAACCATGTCCCTAAGCACCATATCTAGATGTCTTTTAAATACCTCTAGACAGTCCACATTAGAGGGAGATTCTTGAAAATAAATAACTGTATGTTGAAAGAGAGTGGATATTTATAGCGCAGGCAGACCCTGGGTGGTGTAAATCAGTACAGCTCCAACAGCTCCATCACACAGAGAGCTTTAAGGGAACTGTGAACCTGGTCATTGCTGGAAGGCCAGATCCTTTCCTAGCTCAAGGAGGAGCCCAAGGAAGCTTTTTCCTCCCATCCAATCTTGCAGCTGCATTCCAGCTGCACCCCCCCATGGCACATACAGTACATGAGTGTAATTATAGTGCCATTCCGTGTATGAGGCTGCCACGGCGAATAATGAGCAATTAGGTGGTGATGGAGAGAGAAGGGGAGGGAGCCCAGGGAGAGGGGTGGGAATAGGGAGCTTCTCGAGCTCTGTGGAAGGAGATATTGTCTCTGCACTCACCGTCAGCTCGAGGGCTTCGTTTAGGAGGCCATTGCGCTTGCTGTGAAGGTAAGCGTTGGAGCTGCCCGTTTTGGCCACTCGAATCCTCGCAAGCCGGGCTTTCTGCAAAGAAGGCAAACAAGCTGGAGTTAGAGCCTGGCATGCTGAGTGATGGGTCCTGTGCTGGCAATACCAGGAGGAAGGAAATTTCAGGTTCTCACTCTACCTGAGAAAGCCTGGGGGTGAAATACAAGGGGTGCGCAGGCAGGATGAGGTGCTGTTGCTAGCACAGGTCTGCCTCCAGCGGTCAGATGAGTACGTATGTCTGAAGCACATCATCTGCCACGGAGTGTTAATAGCCTCTCCAGAGGTAAGAAATGGGGTACTGCAGATTTGTATATCCTTTCAAATGTTAATAGTCCTTTTTTGGGGGGTGAGATGCACAGCAAGTAGAGACACTTGTCTTGGACATACTCCTGGCATAGGATGACTGTATGACCGTACGTGATCTAGCAGTGTGCACGTGCTCTGCCCACGTGTTGCTTTCATGGCTCACCTTCTCTCTGGTTGCTTAATCCTCTCTGTCTTTCAGCTCTGTGCTCTGACATCTGTAGTGTCACTTGCTCTGCTTTTACTGCAGCTAGCACAGTGACACCCAGTCCTCGGTGATGGTGGACTGTCTTCTTGCAGTGGCAGTGCTAGTTTATTAACTTTGGGATCTGATAATGCAAGACTCGCCCCAAAAAATACGCATCTCTTGACAGAAGTCCCTCTACAACAACACAGACATCCAACTCTTCTAGTTTTTATTTATCCCTGACCTCCTTGACCTCCAGGGGGACAAGTTAGATGATAAAAAGCAGTCCAGGATAAAACAAACGAAAAACTAATCAGGCCCTCTTCCTTTTTGATCACACAGTTCTTAGTGTTCCAGTTTTTCTTTTCAATTGTTGCCTGCTTCTCTGTCAAGTGCTGATTTGCCTTTTTCTTTTCTACTGTTAATTTATGACTCAAACACCATTAAAAGTAAATACATGAAATAGCTGTGGCTATTAAAAAATAATTACATTGTGCTGTAGTTTAAAATGCTGCATAATCTTTTAAATAACACGGAACTCGTGATTTTCCTTTCTAATTAGAGGTGCTAATGGGTATACACTGTAGGAAGAGTAAAGCCAAGAGGCAAATATCTGCAGTGGGTCCAGAGAGTGTAATAATTCCAGGAGCTCTATTACGGTACATGCGTGAGTGACTCTGGCCCTCAATATTTGAAAGATTTGTTTAACCTTAAGAGCTTCTGCTTAAGCAGACAATTTGTCAGGCAGAGACACGTACAGGATACCAGTCTGCAGCTTTAATTGGGTGACACAGACTATGACCAGTCTGAAAAATAGGTCTTCTTTTGACACCCCAAAATGGGGGCATCCAAAATTGACTTTCTTTTCTATACTTCACCTAGATTTCATTGTCCCATTTTAACATTAAGACTCCAGGTCAGTATAGGAGAGTGAAATCTCTGATGAAACTTACTCCGTAGTGGGGCCAAGGTATCTCGCAGGACTATCTGGTCACCCTGTGAAAGGGACACGAGTTGTATTTGCGGGATGTAGACTGAGGGTACAACAAGAAAACAAAATTGGGTCTTCAGTTTCTCTGAAAACTTTCCCAAACTGCTGTGTTGCTCTAGGCCCCAGATAAGACTGGCCTGAGACTGTAATCTGGAACAAAAACCACAGAGACTACTGCTATTGAATATGAGTTAGGGGGAGAGAGCAGGGCATAAGGGACTGAAGGATATTCCATTTCCCAGTTACATGGCATTGTCTCTGTTTCTGTTAATTACATTTCCATTAAATTATTTTTCTATTTGCAAGTATATGCCTTTGTGTCTCTGTTCCTTACTTTTCACAGTGACCTTATCTCTTCCGTAATCAGGACTGGATACTGGATCCAGTGATGGTCTTTACAGTGAGGCTCTGATAGCAACCACAGAAGACTTCCATGTCTTTTTGTGCTTGACAAAATCTCAGCTCCTTTGCTGCAGGAATTACCAGAGTCCACTAACTTATCCACCTCACCTACAGCAAGAAAGGTTTCTTCCTCATCTTCAGTTCAGTCAATTGCTAAAGCGGATTCAGTCTTAGGCTCTTGTAATGAACATTATTCCCTTTGCCTCCAGGCTAGCAGAGGATCAAATATTAATAGCTGTACTCCACATGGACTGAAGATGGCTCATTTCTGAGGTCTGTTCTCTTTTTTTTTTTTTTTCTTTGAAACAGGGCCACTAGCTATCTAAATAATTAAGCCCCATAGCTTTTGTAGTTTAGAACAGACATTGTTATTTTAAAAAATGTCAGTGGGGCAGGACAGAAGTTAATCCTATTCTCCTTACGCAAAAGATTCTCTGGGATAGTCACATCGCCTAACTTCGTGCCCCCGTCATGATTAAATTTGGTAGATATCTTGATTAACTCAGCTAGGGAAGTTAATTAAAACTGGTGCCTAAAATTGGTTTGGCCCTCCAGACAGTTTCCCACGTTGGACTAGAAACAACTCTAAAGCCATGGTTCATGTTTTTCTGTGAAAGCCTGCCTGTAAATGTGCATTATTTGCAAAGCATACCTATCAAGTGACACCAGCTTTACGTGATGTTTAGGTGCACGTCATATGTTTAGGCGGGATGCGGTACTTTGATCATGCCTGACAGTAACAGAGGGTTTCAGTGCAGCAAAGCCCTCTGCTCTGGCATCTGCCGTGGAGGCTCAACACTGGTTTACGTGACTGAGCAAAGTGGACTGAGGACTCGAAGGGCACCTGGCAGCAGTGTAAGCCTTGGGTTACAGTGAGGAAGCAGATAAAATCGGGCTGTTTCAGAGGAGTTTGTGGTGTCTGTTGGATTGCATCAGTCTGGACCGGGCTGGCTGGCAGAGGTATGCTTTGGCAGATCAGGTGAGGAGTAAATTACGGAGGCAAAAGCCTTGAACTTAGGGCACCCCACGTAAGCTTTGGAGCAGCAGTATTTTGCAGGGAACTGTACTATGTACTGTTGCATATTTCACTGCCAGAAACCTGGAGAATTAGAATCATAGAATGGTTTGGGTTGGAAGGGACCTTAAAGATCATCTAGTTCCGACCCCCTGCCATGGGCAGGGACACCTCCCACTAGACCAGATTGCTCAAAGCCTCAGGCTGATTGCTCAAAGCCTTTAGGCTGATGGGGTCTTCCAAATTCTGCCGGTTTTTAACATGTGTGGGTATGCTTTTGTCATCCCTGTCCTGCAGAGCTCAGTGCTTCTGGTTTGCAGGACAGAAGACAGACAAGTGGAGGACCATGTCATTTGGCCATCTGCTGCAAATGTCATTTGAGAGGTGGGGTGGATAACTGTCTTCTGCATACTTAGCCCACAAATGTGACAGACTAAAGGTCATTAGGGCCAGGCCTGAGATCACTGTTACTGAATATAACCCCTGTGTGGAGAGTCTAAAAAAGGAAAAGAAAACGGCACACTGTGTCTGCATGTAGAGTGGTAAGAGGAGTTGCTAGGAAACCACAGGATCTCAAAATGCATATGACCTAATCTGGAAGATAATTTATATGATGAAAATAATAATACTAATGACAGCCACTTACAGGTTAGAATGATTAATTTGGTTATCTTGGAGCCCACGTATTCCTGAGAGCAGGATGGGAGGCAGGTCTCAATAACTTCTGGCTCCTTGCTGCTTTTTAAGAAACTGGAGGCTTGGAATAAGCAGGAAGGACAGTGAAGCCCCGTGCAGGTGGAGTGCTGAGGTATGGTGGCGAGGGTGGTGTAAGTGGCTGTCAGCGTCCCGGGTATCTACATTTCCCAAAGGGACTAACCAAGAAGAAAGACTAGCCTATCTTCATCTTTTAGCTGCTTTGGAGAAGTGCAAGGAGCAGGAGTTGCTGGCTAGGAAAATGCTTACCAGATGGCAGGCCCAGGAAACAGCTAATTATTATTTATTGATGATTTTCATCTAGTTCTTACAGAGATTATGTTCACTCTTGATTTATGTGGTATAATAAACTATTAAGTTACAATCTATGACGTAATTTCATATTTGCCAGACATCTTCAGCTTTCAAGATCTTCTGTTCTTGAGCAAGGACATGGCTGGAGTACACGTATGTCAGGTACTACGTGTACGGGTCCTATGTCCACCCCTGCTCCTTCTTTGGACTGGAGCCGTTATTAGCGTTATCCTTTACAGAATGTTTGAGGCTGGAAGGGACCTCCAGAGGTCTTCTGGTCCAACCCTCTGGCTCAAGTAGGACAACCTAGCCCAGGACTGTGTCCAGGTGGCTTTTGAATACCTCCAAGGATGGAAACTCCACAATCTCCCTGGGCAACCTGTGCCACTGCTCGCTCACCCTCACACTGAAAAAGTGTTTCCTGATGTTCAAACGGAGCCTCTGGTGGTTCAGCTGTGTCTGTCACCTCTGGTCCTGTTGCTGGGCACCACTGAAAAGAGCTTGGCTCCGTCTTCTTTGTACCCTCCATTCAGGTATTTATACATGTTAGTAAGATCCCTCTGATCCTGCTCTTCTTTAGGCTGAACAGTCCCAGGTCTCTCAGCCTTTCCTCATAGGAGAGATGCTCCAGTCCATGTCCCATCTAACTTCAGCTGCTAAAACCACACTAAGAGCACTCCTGGCAGAAAATGCAGCTGCAGGAGATAAATAACAGTGCTTCACAGTTTTTCCCCTAAACAATTAGTAGTGTGAATATGAGTAGATCTATTGCTGACTGCTGCAGTGAGGCCAGTGGTGCAGCAGCTGTACGCCACTGGTCTTTTAAGGCTGAAATGAAGCTGTTCTCAAAAGTAATCAACAGAATATTTTGATCTGATTTTTACTTCCAAGGTGAAATATCGCAGCCATTCAGTAAGAGCTCAATTTCCTTGCATTTTTCTGCATCTGTTGCTGGTTTGAGTCGGGACTTAAATTCTAGATGGAAAGAACATGGTTGACTTTAGGCTACGGAAAAGATAACAAGCAGATTGTACGTTTAAACAGGAGTTTCTGCAGACTTAACAACAGGGCTTAGAGTATGGAATGACAAAAAAGTATTTTCTTGTAGTTACGTTCTCACCTACCTAACATGATCTCGCCTGTGGTACCTTTGACTGATTTTTAGCATAAAACTCAGAAAGGAATTCAGCAAGACTTCAGTTTGTGCTTCCGAGTGGGAAGGGAAGGGAATGGATGTAACCTTCATCTGGTGGGGAATAGCTTAGCTCTCCAGCCTATTGTGGTAGTTCTTCCTTGCCAAGCAGAAAATGGAAAACTCTTTTAAAAAACATTCAAAAATAATAGTGGACAATAAATTAAATGAATCCACTGTCTGTGGAGTGCTTTCCTCAATATAATCAGGCAACACTGATCATCTGTCCTACTTATGGCTCTGGAAGCTGATATGCCATCTTTAACAAAGCCTGGAAACAGGCTGGACTGCCAAATTAGGACTCAGGGTTATTACATGTGTTTGAACGCTGAGTGAAATAATGGCTGTTTAAAAAGCAAATGGCCCATATAATAAGTACTAGTTGTTATTCTGCTAGCCATGGTTCCATCTGGCTATTGTAACAGGCAGGCAGCGGAGTTACGGCAGTGTTGGAAAAGTTAGTTTCTGCAGATCATCTTTCTGTCATTTTTAACCTTTTTTTTTCTGAAGAAACTAAGTGCACATTTGCACTCTTCTTTTTCTCAAATCTTTACATTAAACAGCTTTTGAGCCAAGTTTAAATATTCTGTCATTTTTGCTTTGGGGGAGATGTTGTAGAGCTGCATATGGAAATTAGATAGTGTAGAACTCATTATATTCCTATATAATTTGATAGAGCCACTTACAGTCAGACCTTGATCTTATTTTGGGCCTCTTCATTATTTTCCAGAGATGAAAGATTCCCCTCCCCTCCTCTGTGGCCCTCCTTTAATCCTACCTTACCCTTGGCACCATTAAAGCAACAGAACATCATTTCAAATGCACTATATCGTTTAATCTCTTCCAACACTGAAGAACATGATGTTCGATCTATTTATAGAACAATGCACAGAATATGGAGTTTAATGGATCTCGGCTTCTCTACTAGTCATAGATATCCTGGCTGATTAAACACAGAACTTTGAGGGGGGAAAAAAAAAAGTGTCGTAATATGCAATACTTGCAGAGGGAAATGCAGGGTGGTCAGGAAGCCCCTGGAGCACTGAGACTGGTCCCCTCCTATTGCAAACTGCCTTTTGTACGTTTCGTCTTGAACTTAACAAGTGCTGGCTTGAACTTAGAGATGCTCTTGCTCCTACTGGGTGTTTATTTTAGAACTTCATTCTTCTATTTAGAAAACAACTCCCGATTTCCAACCTTGCAGGGTTTTGTTGCCAATTTTACTCTGTTGCCATTGTATTGACGTCTTCTTTTTACATAGATTATTCCCTTTCTGGTGTTTGCTGCATTCTACAGGAAAGAATAGAATAAACTTCACTTCTTGTAGAGTTTGACAACTCTCACTTTTATTCCTTTGCTTGACATTTAAGTCGTAAGGTGGTTTTTTGGGTTTTTTTTTTTTTGGAGGCCATTTCATATTTTTAACCTCTTTAGATGCCCTGCTTATTTCTAATACCTTTTTTTAGTTATCCATCTGTCCATCCACCCAGTAAAGGTTACAGTCAGGCCTTGATCTCCATAAGAACTGACATTATGGACAGTTTTTCCTTGATTGAAATATGTTACACACAGTTACTGCATCTTGGCTGAAATTCAAAGCTTCCTCTGTGCTGAGGTTCCCACGCTACTAGTCCGGCTGACTGACTGACAAAGCTGGCTCTTCTTCCGTTTGCCTCTTGAAATAATAATAAAAGAAATTCCTACATACACTTTTTTTGTATTCTAATACTGTAACAGATTTTTTTAGAGCTTGGGTCAAAACCGCTTCAGGGATGTGTGGTCAAAGAGGTGCCATACCAATTGTAGTGGGAATCTGGTATAGTTTGTTAGAGTTAGCAGTGAAGTATTATGGGGTGTAAATTAGGGTGTCAGAATTTGTCTAGAAACATATTACTTAACAAACATTTTGTCAAGAAAAGAGCCGCATGTTTTTCTGCATCATTAATAGAGAGGTTGCTGTTCTCTATTATTATAAAACAAGGCTCTGTGTTCCACAGAAAGCCAAGTGTGATGAGCGTCTGTCTGCCTGTGATTTATCTGTCTGTCTGTGTTTCCAGATCTCACTTTTATAACATCTTTCACGCAGCTCACACCCCTAATTAATAGCTATAAAGTATTCAGGGGATGGAGAAATTAACAGAATTTGATCTAGTGTCACATGCCAACTTACTAGACCTGATAAATGAACGCTAATTAATGGTGTGGAGGCCTGTGGTTAGCTACAGAAAATGAAGGTAATTGCTCCACATAGTGCTGCTCACACCTTCCCCAGGAAGATGGTGAAAATGTTGGGGGTGGGGGGTGGCAGGGAGGGGAATGGGGATGACTGACCACAAAACCTTTCTGTGGAACTCAAGAGAAAAATAAGCAAATTTCTAAAACTTGTGCCTTTCATTCTTCCCCGTGGAATGAAGCCCAAGGGGAAGAGATGATGATGGGGTGTTTCCCTGCCTCGCTGCCTGCTCACTGGCAGCTGGAGTGTGTTGTCTCTGATGGCAGGTACCCAGAATGAACGGGGTTAAGCGTGAGTATGGGAACGCTGTTGCTCCAGGCAGGACAGGGCCAGGAGCTGTGCTCCATCCCACTTCTATGTGCTACAACCTTTCGGCATTAACTGAGAGAAGTGTTGCTTGCTGGCAAACAACGATTGCTCAGAAGTCATCAGATGTCACTACAGTTGCTGTGGGGATGCAGTTAGCTTTCTTACTGAAGTTGCTCCTAGTTGTTCCTCTTGCTCCTGGGGGTCTCTGAGGTCAAATCTCTTGCATTAGGCTTCTGGAGAAAAAAAATCCATCACAAACCCATCCCATGGACCTATTTGATAGGTGAAGACTCTTAGAAGAATGTGTGTCTCAGCTCACGTCCTTAGGCTGGCAGCCGCGCCGTGTTGGCTGTGTGCCTTGCTTTGGCAGATGCGGTGGGAGCAGCCTGCCTGGCTGTCCCGGAGCGGGAGGCTCCCGCTTTGTCAGCAGAAACCTGCGGAGTCGTCATGGCTACGCGCTGCTCGGGCCCTTCTTGGAGCATTCCAGCATCACTGCACGTTCCTACTAGAATGGCTCCTAATTGTCCTGACTCAGTCGCTAACGAAGCTGATGCTTCATATGTGGACAGAAATACACTGGCGCCTGGATACCCGAGCTCGTGGACAATGTGTAGAATTGCTCTTTATTATTGTATTTGTTCAGCGCTAAGGCTGAGTTGGGTCTGAATGGCTGCACTGCCATGGGGAGCAGGTGGCCGGAATTACCGTCAGGCAGCGGTCTGCATAGCAAACAGAAGAGGTCTGCTGTACTGTGACAAAGAGGAGACGTGAGGAACTATTTCCCATGGAGCAATTTGTCTGGTGGATTGAACAGCTTTTTCTTCCTGCGCAGTACTCGCAGGCAGGCTGTGATTTCCCCATATAGATATTTTTTTAGAAAATTATCTGTAAGTTTTATGCACGCTCTTGATTCCCTCGCCTGCTCGCAGACCATCCTCTGCCAGCACTTACTGTCGCTCTGCTCGCTACCCGTGGCTGGGCAGGAAAGCGCACGCTGTCGCTTCTGCTGCCTTGCCTGGTGAGTCAGCAAGAATTGCTCACGCAAAAGCTTGACAGGTAAATTTTAAAATCCTGGGTGTGAATACTATTACCATCAGATCGTTTCATGAACTAACTCTCTGAGAATCCACTGAGCCAGGAAAAGAAGTGGATTTATCCCAGTTTTACGCATGAAAAAACTACAGAGCGGGAAGTATGGAAGGGCGATGCTGCAGCAGCATCACTGTTTGTCAAAACAGTGAGACTGGCTGGAGTGGGGAGACAAAAGAGGATGGCAGGGTTCTGCTCGTGCCTGGAGAGGGCCTGCCTCGCGCTGGTTTGGAGCCTGATGTGATGCTGAAGTTACCAGCAGTTACTGTTTGATGGGATTTTCATGACCTTCAAACAACAAAGGCTTGTTCTGAGTCAGACTTTGCAGACCACTGCGGCTGGGTGGAGTGGGAGGAATGGAGTAATGAGATTCTAGGACTCCTCAAGTTGGGCTGTGTAAGACATCTGGCAGCGTGTAAGCAGGAAAATTCTGCGTGGCCCTTGAGAGATGTGCTGGGAGACTGCAGTGTTCCCATCCATCTGACATAAGCGATTAGAGGGCTCGGAGACCTGTATTGCCATCCCAGCACCACGTGTGTCAGCAACAAATGTTCTTTGTCTGCTTATCGCTGTCAGGGTACAAATTAGTAACTGCAATAAGCCTTACTACCATTTACACCCACTTCTAGTTATCTTTTTTTTTCCTGACCCAGTGGATATATCCGTATCCATTAATCTAGACATAACCATATATTGCAGTTGGCGCAGGGGTGTTTGAGCTGTATTCAGTACGTAGGCTGGGAACTGCATGGACCTAAACTGCACCCAGCCCACTCGATTCTGCATTGCTTAGGCAGAGTGGTAAAATAACTAGTTAATAAAGGCTACAGCAAAGAATGTGATCACTAGAAGCCAATTCCAAAGTAGGATGGGGCTTCCCAACATTTTTTGGCTGAACGTTTTGCGTGCAGGTCTCCTTGACAAGGCGATTTCAGCTTGCATTTATTTAGACATCTGGGATGAAGCGGGCAACATCAGCCATTACAAATCCTACCAACTGTGCTACATAATGGAGCCATCTGGACAGAGGCTGCCACGCACAACCCGGGCTTCCAACAGGTGGGGAAAGGGGACTTGCTCTTGCTGCGATGACCAAGGGGAGATGCCAAGGATGGATTAGTCAGGTTCTTACACGTTGCAGGCTGTTATCTGGTTATGACTGAGGTATGACATGAAAGGGCCTCAAGGCGTGAAACAAATGTAGAGTGGCTTCTGGATACGTGTAGGAATTATGTCATCTAGGCATTGGGCCACTATTGACAACAGGCTTAATATTTAGATGTATGGGCTTGCTTTGGAGGCTGAACCTATAAGCTCTAGCTCACTGATTTCAATCCTTCCTTTCAGAGGAGACATCTAGTTGTCTTATGCAACTGGGACCCAGGGAATTTGAACTAGCTGAACTGATGGAAAATGCTATTTTGCTTTCCTGGACAACATGAAAGAAAAGAGGAAGAGGAAGGATTTCTGGCTGGTTTATTTGTTTGGGGTTTTTTTTTCCTCCTGAACTCTATGAGGGGATGTGACAAACACCAAACTAAAAAAAAGCGTTTTTCCCCCCCATGTCAAAAACTGTTAAATATCAATAACAACAAAAACATATTCCACACAGATTCATTGTGGTTGAAAAAACATGTTTTCTAAATGTCAGCCAGCTCCAGTTTTAACCTTATTGTTTCTCTCTCTCCTGAAGTTCCCAACCCCATCCCCTGCTGGGAACTGAGTCATGTTCTGTCGCTGAGCTCTCCTTAGACAGCTCACAGCTTTGCTCGAGTCGCTTTTTCTGGCCGTTCTGTTCCACGCTCTGAAGTTCACTAACCCACCTGCAAAATTTAGGGTGTGAGCTGAAAAACAGAACATTTCAGAGCTGACTCCCCTGCTTTGTAGCAAATCAATTATTATAATGGCCTCATTATTGACAGGTGTGTGGGCCGTCTTTCTCATGGGTACGATGATGACATACATCTAGTATTAAGCATTCTTTTCATCACCGTCTTCCCTCTTCATCCGCTCTGCTGAGTGCAGTCCTGTTTTCCGTGCCTCTGGGAGTGACGGCTGGGTCTGGAACAGGCTGTTTCTAACATGTCTCTCATGGAACAATCAGAAAGATGTTTGTGTCCTTACTCTTCCTTCCTTTTGGCTTAAGCCCCTTTTAAGCATCTCCATAGTTACCTCTTCATCAGCCTGCGGTGTCATAGCTGCCTGCGTGCAACCAGCTCACGAGTAGCTCTCACTGTTTGGAATAACCTTCCTCCATCTACTTCCTCTCATCGACTTCCATCTGAAAAGCTACGGCTTCTCCCTTGCGCCTTCCTTCCTTTCTTCTGCTGATACCGGCTCAGTGATTGAATGCTTTCATTCGTCCACCAGGCAGTGTGTCCGCTTCTCAGCTTCGCCTAATTTATACCATCTACTCTTCGATAGCCTGCCTTACAGTTTTCAATTCTACGCTATAGTTTTATGTGAGAGTGGCTCTGCAAAATTATTTTTGTCCTGGGTAGTCCTTTCCTTGCCTAAATCTGGGTGTTTGGTTCTTTCCTGGAAACTGATAGCCTAGAGGCTGAAAGGAGAAGTCTATTTCAAGGCTTTTGCAGTACGTTGCTTGTTCTCATAGAGTCAAAGGCCACCAGATAATAAATGAAATGAATTGAATGGACTAAGAAACTGTAGTCCTCAAAAGCATATTTACGGCAGACCTGAAACCAAGCACTGTGATTACTGAAGTTTTATATTTGTGAATGACAGTTTCAGTTTAGCCCCTGTGAAATGCACCACTAAAACCATGCTAATCCCTCTGAGATTATCAGCCATTTCGGTATCTTGGCTCATTTAGCAAATCTAACCATTAAACAATAAATGCACTTTAGACGGGGTTAGGGGTTTTTTTCACAGCATCTGAACGCTTACAGCTCTGTTGTGCAAATGGAGGAGGCATACTTCATTGTGTAAGAGGCCCCTTTCTGAACACTTGTTTTTTCCCAAACCGAGAAGATCTAGAACAACTCGATTGGCTGAACTATAGCCCAAAGGAGACTGGTCTAGAGACCAGTTTGTTCTAGGCTGTTGTTGCTATTTCCAAACATTTCAGCTGCCACTCTACTGCCATGTGTCTCTGGGGCTGTTCAAAACTGCTTTAAATGTGCCTTTGAGGACTTCAGCATCTTCATCTGCACGTATGTTCAGGTGTGCAGGAAGCTGGGGCTAACAACCACATAGGCTTAACCTGTAATGCTGTATTGCCCTTGTTACAGTATGTTTTTATGTCTTAACCGTTTTTTCTTACTGAAAAGCCATTAGTGCGCATTGCTATTTGTCAGTCATCAGCCCACCTAAGCAAACTCACAGTTCTGAGAGCTCCTGTGCAGTTTCTTGCCAGCTCCTGTTTCCCAAGGGAATGGGACATGGGAGCCGATGGAGTCGTACTGCTATAATTACTTGGCCTGTATTGGAGCAGTTTGGGGAGGTATCGAAGGGATCTCTAGTTGTCTTTTCTGAACCGTCATTTGAGGAGCAAAAATAACAACAGATTAAACTAACCTTGCTGCACTTAGCACAGTCTTTCCAGCTGAGGGACCCAAGTTGGTTATTTTAAAGCTGGACAAAGACAAATGTCACTGGATGTGGGAGATTAAGGACCAACAAAGGCTCTCGTAACAATTTGGAAAACACCTTTCTAGAATTATTTTCACTAAGAGGTCTAGTGTTTTCTTCTTCTTCTTTCCTCCTTTTTTGGTTACTGTTTGTGCAAAGACAGGGCCTTTGATTTTCTTATTGGTTCTCTGCTTAAAGACGTGGGAATAAACTTGTCTGAGCAGCTAGAGTTTACTCAAGAAGGATCATTCTTGCAGGATTTCTGATTAGTCTCCGAGTCCAGAGGTCTACAGCATACCTGTGAACCTTGGGACAGCAATCTGCACTTCTGGGATCTTCGCTGCACCAAGCTCAAAGGCCACATCTATTCTTGTCGCTACCCAGTTCCCTGGCAGCCTTTCAGCCGTGCCTTTCTCTGCTGCCCTGCTCTGGTGGGACTAGTGTTGTGGCTTGGGGCTGTATTCACTCAGTCTCTAACTTTTAAGCAATGAACTGTTTTACTTTTTCTACTGCTGCTAAAGGAGCAGCATTTCAGTAGCTGGGAGTAGCTGCCTCTGCTCTTTCTAGGGTTGAAAAGTGGGAGGTGTAGTCCTCAAACCAGCACCAAATACTTGTCTTCTCCTTCTCCACACTGCGTCTATGCTGCAAACTGAACACAGCAAGAGAGAGACTCCAGCATTATCTGCATTACGAAGTCATTCTATTGTCAAGCCTTTTAAGTGTCAAATTCTCTTTTAAAACCAAAGGCTGTGACATTCACTAAAGAACAGCATCATTTCAAAGTCAGGAAGGTCTATTCTTAGCACATCAGTCAAAATGGGAGGGGGGGGAAAAAAAAAAGTCTTTGGGGAAAAAACCCCCAACATTTTACCAAAATGAACCTTGTCAGAAATGATGAATTCATCTTCCATTCAGGTTGACCTGGCCCTTGCTGCATGCCAGAGGACAAAATCTGATGACACAGCACAATAAATTAAGATTGCCAGATCTCCTTGTAATTAATTATCTTCCAGTGCAGGTTTGGCAAAGAATAATTTATCTTCAAGGTGATTAAATCACTGGTAGTTTGGTTTTGTGTGTGTGGTTGTCTTTTTTTTTTTTTTTTTTCCTTTCCTTTTTAAGGAACATTTTCTCCTCAGTTAGTTGAAGAGTAGATGCTGCTCAGTAAGAGCTGCATCCCGGTATTTTATTCATGCTATTTAACTACCTCTTCCTGCTAGAGCACTGCCTCCCCAACAGTTAGGAGGCAACGACTGAGCACATCCTAGCCCAGAGGGACATCGTGCTGTGCTGCGCTCTCCTGTTTCCTGGAGTACTGTGCCGGAGGGCCCGGGTTTACTCGCACCCCGACCTTCAAATCTGTGAATGTCACATGCAGCCAATTTGACTTTTGCCTTTATTATTTCCCATTGGAAAACTTCAGTCTGAGTTCATAAAAAAAAATAAATAAATACGGTCTATAGCCAAATCTGGAAACCAATTTGTAAATTTTAAAAGTTATGATTCTTGAATTAAATAGAACTTCTAAAGCATTTACACTAATACATACCCTACAAATTATTTACTCTTCAATTAAAAGAGAACAATAATTTCCTTAGCACACTAGAACCTTAGGAAAGATATCTGTGTTATTTCTTCAAAGCTGTATCTTCTAAACTCTGCTTATAAGGACCTTCTACTGGTGGGCTCTTCAAGGACAGAGTGCAAAGTGCTTTCTCCATCCTTCTTGAAAAAGCCATGCAAATGTCTTTGTATCTTTAATTAGTCAGGGACAGAGTTTTAACTATTACTAAAACTTTCCTATTTCTGAAGAAGGGATTCAATTCACTGGAGGATGATGCTGGAACAAGTACGCTATCAAAGCAGATTCTTAACGTCCCTGCGTACGTCCTGACCATCTCCAGAGACGCTGTCATTAATGTGCTTCTGTCTCTTTCGTTCTCTTTAGTATTCATGCAGTGATGATCATGTGAAAATTACTCACACTTCTGACTTGAGAAAACTTTCTTAGCCCAGAAATTCATCCAGTATCAAGGGAATTAGAAATTCAAATGGGGGGAAATTATACACTCTGTGTGTCAATACAGCAAACCTTATAAAAGCTGCAATCAATCACATTGGCATCAAAGGTGGCGGTACGTTTCCTTGTCACCAAGTGGATGACAGTCCACCAAATAAAGGAAAAGGTGAATTGGAACAAGAACCTTCATTATGCTGCCGGGAGAGGAGGACAGCCTCATCTGACAGCACGGACCTGGAGTCGGTTCTGGAGCTTCTTTGTATTGTGATCCATGGTTATGCCCAAATCTTGTTTGTTTATTTGTCTTGCCTATTTATTTGCTGCCTCAGCTATGCTGTAAAGCAGGGTCTGTCTCGCTGCGTTTTTGTGCCATTTCAGTAGAACAAGTGCTTTCTCCCAAAGTCTGCGATTATTTAAATGGGCTGTTGCACACTGTCCCCTTAGCGCACCGCCACGTGAGTGCTCCAGCCCTCCCCGTGCACTGACACCTAGCACGCTCCTCGTGCAAGTGACATCCAGAGACCTGATGCCTGGGTGCAGCCTCATGTTAGGCAACTGGCTCTGCAAATCATTTAAATTCATTAAATGCATGTAATGATCCATACTGGCTTCCCACTGTCCAGCTGCTGACTGAACAGTGTGTGGTACCCACTGGACTTCCATTACAGTATCTTCAGATTTTTTTTATCTATATTATGTTGTATGACTAATCAGATAAACGGCTGTCCCTCAAAAACACCTCTCAAAATTATTGCAGTTTGATGTTTCACACATACAATGCCAAACCCAGTGCAGGTGTGTGTAAACCCCAGCAGTGGCTTCCGGAGGCTGCGACTCATTCCTGCGTGACTGTCTCTCTGCTACTCTCCTTATGTGTTTTGACTACCAAATTTTGTGGTTTTGTAGGTCTCGTATCTCGGCTCTCTGCTGTCAGCTCCCTGAGATGCAAGAAGGAGGCACGGCCCAGATGCTTGCCTGAAGCAGAAATAGCACATCTTGCTACTACTATTTTCCATCAGGTCCCCTGAGTCTTGAATCTCTGGCAGACAGCATTCCACAGAGAGAAAAAACCCAGACCTTTAGTTTGCCGTTGTTGTAAAAGCCTGATTTTGGTTTTGGTGTAATTTAGCAGCCCGAAATGGAGATATAATAAATCTGTTCTACTTTCTCAGTGAATCAGTAAGCTTATGCTGGTAAAAACTGTTCAGATTTTGGAATATTCAGTAATCCCCTGACATTTCCAGGGACTTTCATGTATTGCCAGTGTTTTGTCTATGTTACAGTCTGCAGCTTCGAGGGAGTATGTGCACTGGGAAGTGTGTGTTCCTGGATGGGTGTTTGCAAGACTCCAGAGAGACAACAGGAACCAAGCAGCCAGAAAGATAAACAGCTCCTGTTAATGATTTAAGGGTCTAGGAGTATACATATATATTTATCTCGGACTGATATGTAGCAAGGGCGAGCAATAAGAGCCCAACTGCTTCTGATCTTTAAGACAGGCCAGTACAGTGTGTGCCATGAGCTCGCTTGCGTCCCTGCGGGCACCAGCGGTTACAGCCGTGGGTGCCGGTACACCTACACGCGTGGGGTTGGAAGGGTGGGTGCCTGCAGGAGCCCTCTGCAGTGCTCACGATTGTCACTGGTGTCTCGCCAGCCCCAGGGTGACAAGCAGGGGCTGAGATTTCCTGGAAGCTGCTGAGCTTTGGGAGGGGGTGGCAGCGTGGGACCCCTTACCTTCTGCGCTCTCCGCTTGTCCGCTCTCTGGTTCTGGTGGTAAATCCGGCTGAAGTTGGAAACAATGACTGGAACCGGCAGGGCAATGACCAGCACCCCGCTCAGGGAGCAAATGGAGCCAAATATCTTCCCAGCAATTGTCTTGGGCACCATGTCACCGTAACTGGAGGAGGAAAGGGGAGGAAAAAAAAAAAAGGGAAGCCCCCACTTCAGACAAGTGCAACGACACTGAAAGTCTTTCCAGGTTCCCTGAGCGTGCAGCAGCGCGAGTGTCCGGGTCAGACACTAAAGCTTAGAAACCCACCGTGCAAGCAACAGTTCATGTGGTGCTGTCATCCTGGAGATGACAATTTACACCACGCTTTGGCAACGAATTAAGCTAAACCAAAGAAAGGCACTTTTGTGCCAGTTCGGGCAGCTGCTGAGCACCTTGAATCCGCATCCTTGCTCAGTTAGTACCTACCTCTCCGCTCCCTGTAGATGAGCTCTAACAATCTTAAAACTGTACACCTGCCTGTGAGCAGGTTCATGGATGTTCATTCCCTTGTATCCAGGTGCAAAAGGGGACTGATTTACACTTCCGTTTCAAAACCCAGCAGTTTCCTTGCCATGTGCACAGTCAGAAATTTGGGGTTTGTTCAAAGTCTGGATTCAGTAAAGGGTGAATTTTCAGGAATACGGGACCAGCTGAAAAATATTCAGACAAACCTCTGTGCTGGGTTTGACCCAGCAATCCTCATTAGCGATTGTAATTTGTATGTTAAATAGTACCAGCAGAACCTGAGATGGAATAATCCATTTTGCGCAGATGAAAGATGATGCTGGTTTATGTTCTGTGGATTCCACACGACGGAAATCACTACTCTGTTGAGCGCTTGTTTGGCGCTTGTGTTTTTACTCTGCATGTTGCAAAGGCTTTTCTGCAGCAGTTTTACACTTAAGCTTTAATACTGTCCTTCTGTAAAGAAAACCAGCGTGCTTTGCCTCATGGCTACTCACCGGTGCCGTCAGAAGGAGCACGGCTGTTATTCCCGCATGGAGCATACGGTGCTGAAACCACTCTGGGACCCGGGCGCCTGACTGCCTGCGCCAGCTCACCGAACACTGCGTTATAGCGACGGTAATGGGGATTTTTGAATTCTGATTTACAGTTTGGCCCGACACAATCCCCGTGTCGCATCCCAGGTGATTGGACCTCTTAATTCTAACTGACAGTGCCACCGCTCACGATTCCCCCGTCTCGCGGCACAGCCACCGGTACCCGGCGGGCAGCAGGGTCTGGGGGTGCCGAGGCTGTGCCCTGCCTTCAGCAGACGCGTGGCAACCTCCAGAGGAGGCTCTTCCTCCCTGCAGTTTGCCCTCTAGAAGAGGCTTCGATGCTTTCTTCTGCAAGTGGTTGATAGGCAAGTAAAAACCCACCCAGAAAGCTGGATGTGGATTGCAGCGTGCGCCGATCGTGTCACGAAAAGCTCGTTTGTAGCTATTGCCCCTAGAGTGTGGTAGGAACGCGATTAGCACAGCCACTGCCTGAATTCACAGGCCCTGTTTCAGTGAGCCATTTATTAGATGCTTGCGTGCAAATGTGTATTAATATCAATATTCACTGAAGTAATTTTCATCTGGAGGAAAGGGAAAAGCAAGCAGCCAAATAACAACAATTTTATATATAAAAAAAAAATACCTCTGATACGGAAATGACTGTGTACAAACCCCCGGGCTGCAGGAATTCCCAAAGTACCTCTGTGACTCAGGAGGACATGTAGTACTCTGTGAAATCCCACTACACGCGGGTTTATGTGACCCGCCTACACCCCGGGCTGGCAGAGGGGACCGAGGCACCGCAACCTGCTGAGGTTTTGCAGCAGACGGGGAAAGGATGCGGAAATTAAAATCTAGGCCTAAGGAAGACATTCCTTGTTTCAGGGCGCTCAAAACCTGTAGAGGCCCCTGGTCGCTGTCAGATGGCGTTTGGGATTTCCACATTCTTCTTCGAGATGTTCTGCTGTTCAGTGCAGCAAACATTGAAAAGCAAAATGATTTGTAGCTGAGGATTTATTTTTGCCTTTGATGTCAGCATGTGACCAGCAAAGGGCTTTTATGGAAATAGAGTTGAGCTAAGAATAATTTACATCCAAGGGGAAACCCAAATACTTCAAAACACCTTTTTTTATCAGCTGAACTTTCCCTCATCCAAGAGCTCACTGGTATAGGGGGGGGTGTCTCTGAATAAAAGCAGAACTCATTACACATTAACTGCTTGCTCCAGGGACTCTCTCCTGGGCTCTCCTTCTCGGCTCCGTGGCTAGCCGGTATGGCCAAACAGCTGGGTGAAAGATCCTCATCGCCAGGGTATCGCACTGGCTTGTGTCCCAGGAAAGGCTTAGTTTCAAGGCGAAGTGACAGGTTTACTTTGGCATTTTCAGGTTTTTGGGTTGGTTTTCTTTTTTGGTATAAATGCTTGAGGCTTCACTAGCTAAGGCTTAATTATCCCAAGCAGAATCCTTCTCCTGCCTTCACCTGCACTAAAACCCCTCAGAATACCTCAAATCAATAAAATGCTATTTATGTCTATTAAATTTTTAGCTGCTGCTTTATGCAAAGATAGTTTAAAAGCTCTTGCTAAGTGACAAGGTCTTCTACCTCATTTAACACTGTTCTAAAAAAGAAAAAATCTTTCCTACTTTTCTCCTGCTGCCCCTTAACACAATAAGGCTGAAAATTAATCCTATGCCTCAAACATGATCTCAGTGACCTGGAGCACTGAGAGAAAGCCCTTCTGTGCATTTGTAGAAAGTATAATAATAAGCGTCTGGCTCACAGTCTGTCTTGTAGAGTTTTGTTCTTACACGCAGACTGAGAGTTACCTCATTACTTGGGGCTTCAGAGAAGGTGCTTTAAAACACCGTTAGGAAAGATCAAACTGTCTTGGAGCATGGAGGATTTTGCTGGGGAGATGTAGAACTTCATTTGCGAAACTATGATGAGAGAAACTGTGATGAGAAATTTTGCACTGGCTGGAGCAGGCTGCACAGGAAGAAGACCTAAAACCTGTACTCGTAACACTGACTTCTGGATCTACCGCGGAGTCATCCGCGGTGAAAACGCTGTTGGGTTTGTCCCCCTGGGTTTGCAGGGCACCTCGTGCACTTGTGGCTATGCTCTCTGGCTTTACTGGGCTGACCCTGTGGTGTGAGTGCTACTGATGGTTGGAAATGTCCTAGCTTTTTGGTCAGAGTAAAACCCAGCTGTGCTTCAGCAGAGCTTGGTCTAGATGCCCTGCACTTAATGAGAAGCCTCCCTTGGATTTTGACTATGATGGGGTTTGGAATGAACCTAAAGTTGCAATTGTTCTACTCCTTTATTGACATATGCAGCTACTGCAATATTAATTGCTGGAGTGACTATTTTTGTCCTGATGGTACCACGAGGTACTAATGGCCACATGGCATATTTATAACAGATACAGTGCCAAATAATCTCAAATACTGGATTTCAGTTAGTACTAATTGGGCATTTTAGACCCAAAACTCCTTTTCTCCAGACTGGAACGAGAGAACTCGACTTTGCCATTAATTTGTTTAGTGCAACTTATCACCTAAAAAACTTCTACAGAAAGTGCATTTTAAGCAATTAATCAATAATCTCATTAGAGTAGCAAGAAGATAGAAGAGTTCAGTAATGATTAACATTCAGAGGGTCTAACGGGATGTTTGAGCCTGCAATAAAACAACAGGAGGCTGCAAATTTAGCAGACATTCAACGTGACCTCTAGTAAATAATTTCAGCTTTCTGTACCTCAGTTCCCCGTTTATGAAATGGCAACGGGTTCCATACTCTGCCTGCTTGGTGAAGCAGGTGCTAGCTGCTTCGGAGGAGGAGCTGCCCCCTGCTCTGAATACACCCGACACCCGGCAGTGCCCCCTAAGTGCTACCACATCACAAATATTAATAATGCAAGGCAGTTGTACAGAAATCTGGAGAAAACGCAGCCTGTACGGGGCTCCAGGCTTGTCCAGAGATAAACGCTTTGCATTGGCTAGGTTAGATGTGGAACATGCCTGGAGATAAACAGCTTTTCTATTTATTTTGCCAGGAATCCAGTTAAATGGCAACGGATTCAGCCGGTTTTGGGCTGCCGGATTCATTGCTCTGCTTGCTGGCTGTGCCAGGTGAGATAGAGCTGCTGCCAGACGAGCACCGGGGCATGCGACGGCGTGCGAGCTTTGGAGGAGCTGCCTTGCTGCCGCAGTCCCTTCAGTGCTCTGTGCGCCCATAGTGATTCCAGAGCCCCTACGCGTCTATCCCATCTTTCAAATGACGTAGCTCCGGTTTGTCCCCTTTTCTTCTCCTGGCGTCCCTTTAGAGCCCTGTTTCTGACCAAGGAAACACTGTGAACACTGAGACTCTTACTTGCTGTACGCATAATGTGAAGTTCAAGTAAAGCCTTAAACAGCCAAACCAGGAAAAAAAACAAAACAGGAAATTACTTTTAAGTGGTCACTCTTCAGACTGGAAAAGAACTGTGAATGCACAATTCCAACACTTTTTTATTTGTACTGTGACTTCTGTGTTCTTTAGATATAAAAGGGCTCATATGTCACTCACCCTAATTAGCAGCTATTAGCCCTGACAGCATAATGTGCTGTTGTTTTTCCCTGTCAGTACAGAAAATGTTATCAAATAGGGGTCACTGCTTCCGAGTCCTGGTTTTAGCAGTAGAGGTGTCTGGACACTGCTTAGCTCCCCAGCTGGAGACAGCAATAAATAAGGTGCTGAACAGCTCGTCAAATGACTCACTCTAAAAATAGACTCTCAGCAGCATCTCTGATGATCCTGCCTCCCTGTGCAACATTCGCAGCCCTACAAATAGGGAGTTGTAGTCAAAAAGCTGGTAGATCCTGTGGTATCGAGACATCGGAAGGTGCTACAGCAATAACAACTCTGCGGGGACAGTGAAGCAGCTTTTCAGAGGATGCTCTATTCCAGCAGCCTTTTTATGTGCCAGCTTTTCCGCCGGCGTAAGGCACGCGCCTGCGGAGGGGCTTATGGTTCATGAATTATTATGTTTTATAGCTGTTGTCTCCATTGGTTTCCCTAGATGCAGAGGAGATAAGAGTGCGATGGAAAACTGATAAACCTGTATCCTGACGCCTGCCGCCTTCTCAGTAGAAGGACAGAGCGCCAGGTCCAGCGTCCCTCCTCTTCTCCAGAGCTGGCAGGAGGGAGGGCAGTCAAGCCCCGCTGAGCAGCACGTCCCGGGGCGCGCTCCTGCGCCCCACACGATGTGGTTAAGGTCACAGAGCCGATGTGAGAGCGTGGGGACAGCTGGCTCGTGGATCAAACGGTCAGAGGAGGACTGTGCTTTTTCTGGTCGCTACGTTTAAGCGGTCAAGGGACATTTCCTGCCTAGTGGTGCAAAACCGTGTGGTTTTCACACACGGCCTATGAAAGCTGAAATACCTCATGGAGGATGGGAAGAGAAACAATGCTGCTTCAAATGATTTAGCATTTCTGCCTCGTGCTGGCATTAACAGCTCTTTGAGAGCTTCTTTATCTCTCTAACCTTTTGCCCAGCACAGTAGAGTCAAAAGAAGATTTCACTCCAGCCTGTAAGCTTCTGCCTTTAGGACAATAAGGACAGAATAATAACATTATGTACTGTACAATAGAATATGATTTTGAAAGCCTTTTGCATGAAAAAGATAGAATAAAGCATGGAATTACCATGTAGCTTTCCAGGTGCAAGAGATCCTTTTCTATACTGTGAGTAAATCACAGTGCAATGTTTTGATTTGCACAAAGGAGGAAAAAAAAAAAATGTCTAAAATTCAGCTAGAATGTTTCAGTCGCATCGCAAGGCTGTGTATGTTGCATTTGACAGCTCAGAGGAGCTCATGTCCCTCCATTTAACAGGTACAAGTCCAATGTAATCACGCTAATGCTGCTTTGAACCTCCAGTGAAATAATGATCATGTCACTTCCAATGATACAATGAAAACAAAAGCAAATATTACTCATTCCTTTCTTGGTTTTGCGCATGACGAGTGAACAGGGAATTAACAGCTATGGTACGGGGGCTGGGGATAGTTAGATCTTTTGTTTAGGGTTTTTAATTCACGGTTCCTCTGCCACATTAGCTGTTTCATCTGCCTTGCTGGAATTACCCCATCAAACCCCGCAGCTCTCCGGAGCACAGCTAGCTGCTGCTCACGTGTGCCGTTTTCCTGCCCGGCTGGCTTTTATCCCGTCCCCTATTCGTACCTCCAGGTACGCAAAGGCGCTGCTGCCTTTTCCAGCAGAGGCACACACGCTCTCACCTGAGGTGTGGTACATTCTGCGTACTGGGAGGGCGGGAGGAGGGCGCTGGAGGCTGTGGTATCCTCTGGGACCGAATGCAGAGATGTGAGACGGAACCGATGATGGAGCGCTCCTCGAGTCTGAAAGCTGACTGTGTCATGGGCTCGTTCTGTGGCCTCGGGAAAGCCAGGTCCGCTTTCCATCTGATTTTTGCACATCCGTAAGGAAGATCAAAATATTTTCAGTGGTGTCTGGGACAAGTGTTGTGAGGATTAATTAGGTAATGCCGGCATGATATTTTAAAAACGCAAGAGAAGTTTTTTGAAAGTGTTTTGCAGACACAGACTCAGGAATCCATGTCCATAAGGATGGTCTGGTAGGTTATGTCAGCTTTTTAAACGTACTAATCCTAGAAGGAACGGGATGCAGTGATGAGCGCCTGAGAAACCTGACACGTGAGGCGGCTCGTGGCGCCTCCCGCAAGAGCAGGCTGTAAACAGAGCCATAATGGCTTTGAAGCAAGAGAATCTATAAACAGGCTGTCAAATGACAGACTTGAACAGCAAATCAGCTGTGTCCGGGGAAGTACAGAGCCTATTTCATGCTAGGCTTCTTTTACATTAAATATACTTATTTTCTGCCTTGTTTTGAGCTGGGCAGCTCCCCAGCTGGGTATTCAACTTCTGCAATATCTGGCTTGGTTTTACACTACTGTTTTCTTTTTCGCCGGCATATTTTATTTGTTAACGTTTTTGTGAATGCTCTCCTCCTCCCTAAATATTCTGCTGAAATTCCACCCATCAGCCGAGCTGTGAGGGACGAGTGCTGCAGATGCATATCCGTGCGAGCAGCAGACGCTTATCTTCAGTACTCAGATTCGTTTTGATTTTTTGAAAAGCTGCGGTCGGCAGTTACTTAGTAGGGATTTTCCAGGTCATGTTGCCTTTTGATTTTGTTCTGGTTTATAAACTCCTATTTGTTACCGAGTTTTGTGTAATAAAAGGACTGAGAGATGTATCTGAAATCCCGAAGAAAGGTCTGATGCTGTTAGGCCCTTTTCTCGTGCTGACAGAAGCGAACGCGCGATGAAATGGGACAACAGGACACTTAAAACGGAGAGGGATTTCTGTACAGCGCAAGAAGTTATCTTGATGGAACTCGCAGTTTCCAGATACTGTGGGGAATTTGCTAGAGATTCACGAAAGCACTGGTCAGCTGTCTTTTTATTAACACTGAGACCGTGTAGTTACGTCACCTGGGATGAAAACGGATCACTGAGGAGACGCGAGTTCTGTTGCTTCTCTAACAGTGAGAATTAGAAAGAGAGGCAGATTATTCCCTAACGACTTGCTCGGGGGGATCTGTACTTCTGGGTCGCCTGTACCAACCCTCACCAAAGCCAAATTAAGGGATTAGATGGACTCGGACTCAGTTGTAGCCTGCTCGTTCCTGTACTTGTGCAAGAAAGGTGACCTAGCTGAAGGTCTCAGAGCAACTGGTAGCATAAATAGTCTACAACAACAGCAGGCGCTGCCCAAAGAAACAAGAATGTTTATGTAGACTCAGGAATAAACTGAGTAAGTTATTTAATATACTGAGGGTTGAGAATACTTAATATATGCACACACTGGTTGCATTTATTCTTCCTGGCTTGGATCAACTTCTCAGCCTGTAGGCAGTTAAAACAGATGGTCTGAATTTGGGTAACATTCAGACCTTGAGTTGAAGCTAAAAATGGAATTTCATTGGCAAAGAAAGTAGGTCAGAAAGCTAAAGCCCCTAGTCCTAAAATGATGAAAGGCTTCTAATCAAGTGTTCTCTATTACCATTCATTAAAAGGAGCAGGGAAGAAATGTTATTAGAGACCTTTGAAACGGGGATTACGACGGGAGCGTGAGCACCTTCCTTCCCGCGAGGAGACCTGTGCGTTTGCAAACCTGTGGTGGTGTGAGAGATGGGGCGACCACGAATGTCGCTTCCCGGTCCCGCGGGCTGGACTGGAGCCCCAGCAGGACGGGAACGGTTTTCTTCACGGGAACATAAGCAACTTCACCTTCTGCTTCAGTCAGAGGAGTGCCGAGAGGAGAGCCTCTTTGCATATCCTCTATTCATACCTTTCACACTGATAATCCTTTCCACACTAGTGCTGTCATCCACCTGACTCAGGTTCTGTAATTTCACCGCCTCTGCAAATTGTGACTTGCACCATATCTGAGACTTTCAGTCACTGACTTCTTTGCTCTTCATCATTTTCAAATGTGTGCCAACAGCTAGAAATCTTTTTTCATTGTAGCCGACAGGGATTATTCAAAGCAAATGGGGAACCTGTGCCAGTTTACACAGTGCTCCCAGTTCAGCACATTGTTGCGGCCCTTGCTTAATATTAAGCACATACTTAATTCCTGTTCACTGAAAAGATGGTAACGTGCTTGTTCAAATATTTTTTTGAAATGGTACTAAGATGAGTGTTTGTTCTTTGCATTTGGCCAACCCAAGGTAATTCACTGTCACTCCTCTTCCCCTCAAACTACTGCTAGAAATTGCATTTCTCTGAAGGGAGAATTGCTTGTGTTTCAGCTCTGCCAGCAAATGCGTTTTTAGAGATGGTGTCAGAGACCTCCTGTTTGCCCTCCCTTAGTGGCAGATGTGGACCGTCTGCCTTGATCCTTGGCTGTCGCTGTCATAGTGGCAGGTAACGGAAGTAGGGACTGAAATCTGGAACATCCCGTTGGTGTCTATAACCCAGAAACGACACGCAGGGTCACTGTCTACTGCTTAACAGAAATAGCAGTTTACTATGTCATACACATCTGACTAAAGAAAAATAGATGTTTTCTTTTTTTTTTTTATGATAGCTCAGGGTTCTCCGTGCCTGCTTAATAAAGCATTAACTAGTTTTTCACCAAAAAAAAGGAACATTTAAACTGTTGATTTAACAGTTATTCAGAGAAAAAGAGGAATAGACTTCAATGTAGAATCAATACAAAAAAAGCTGAATTTCACTTTGCAGAAAATACCTCCAGTCTTAACCTCCACAGCTTACTGTCTTTTATTCCTAATGTTTATTCATTCAGCTTTTCAGAGGATGCTCTATTCATTTTAGATCTTGCAGAGCTGATATATCTAGCAAAAAGAGATCTCGGTTTTCTTTTGCTTCATGCATCACCAAGCAGCTATGCTCTCACCTAAGTTTTTGATCCTCAAATCTCAGTTTTGGTAGTGATAGATGCAGTGGAAAAAGCTTTCTTAGATTTTTTTTTTTTTTTTTTTTTTTTTTTAAGCACCTTAAAGGTCCCTGTAAAAGAAATCTTTCTGGAAAACATTCAGGCTGGAGAGGGCAGTCAGTGCATTGAGCAATTAGACTTTTCAGCTAATAGCAGGGTTGAAGGCTCCCTGCCCTGTCTTAAATTCTTAACTGTGGTGTCAGCTTAAAGGAAATGCTGGGTTTTTGCTTTCATTTTATCCTCATCTTTTTCTTTTCTGTCTTTTTAAGCAGCTTGAGCGTCCATGCTGAGCCATGTCACATTTAAAATGATACACATACTGTGCATTTTAATGAGCTGCTAACACTGATTATACAAAAAGCAATCTCAGAAATATTTACTGAGTCAAAAAAAAAAAAGCCTATGGGGAATTAATTAGCTTTTTAAGAATTGGCTTTTTGAAAGCCTCAGATTCTGGAAAAGTTGAACTTGGAATTGGAAGCAGTTTCAAAGGAGTTGAAGAAGTGAGCAGAAGAAAGAAGGAGTAAGTTGTAACGGAGTATTACACATCCCAGGCATCTCTGTACTGGCCAGAAGATGCACGGGAAGCTGTATGTATAATTGATTCACACTCAAAGGTTCCGGAGAGGAATGCTGTGCGATGCCTGGAATGCCTGTAAGGGTTCTCTGGCCTTTCTGTGGGGATGTACAGAGAAGGACAAAATGGTTGAGCCCTGGCCAGTTCCTTCCACCATGTTCATGACAATAGATTTAGATAAAGTCTGCTCTGGATATTTGGCTAAGTCACAGAATCACGGAGCGGCTGAGGTTGGAAGGATCCTCTGGAGACCATCTAGTCTAAGCCCTGTGCAGAGCAGGGTCACCCGGAGCAGGTTGCTCAGAGCTGCGGCAATCGGGTTTTTGATGTCTTCAAGGATGGAGGCTCCATGATCTCTGTAGGCAAGCTGTTCCAGTGCTCAGTCGCCCTCGCGGTAAAAAAAAAAGGTGAATACTCTCGATCTGGAGGCAGTTCTCCTCGTGCAGTGTTGTTCTTGCTAGAGTATTTGAAGTTTTGCTTCTGTGTGGATGTAGCTGCGCTTAGTGCTGGGTACAGGACGCAGATGCACGACTAACCTCTTTCTCCCAGTTCCTACAGAGTGGCTTTTTGACTGGTTTATTGGAAGAATAAAGCTGCCTTAATTTGATCATCTCCTTAGAAGCTTGATTCCTTTGATTATATTTAAGCACCTAAGCTCCTCTTTAAATAATAGTTTGAAATATTTTATATTTAAGAATAGCTATAATTCTGTAAATTTGCGTAGAATTACCTTTGCTGATCAGAAGTTCTATTTCAACAGTCTAGCAATTATGATCAAATAGTGAAGTGCATAAAGTATGCCAGGTTTATTGGAACGAGAGACATGGCACAAGTGAAAGGTATATCTCGTGTCTAAAACATAATGTGAGCTCTACACTTCTCTCTATATCCTATTGTCTCTACCTATAAAATACGAACACTAGTAAACACAATTTCACAAATATATATTTTTTAAATAGTGATGTCAGAAACTCACTTCATTTAAAGCAATGGAAAGTTGCATACAAGTTCCAGGTAGTTTTAGACCTGTCTGATGAATGCTCCTTTTCCTGCAGCTGTAAAATGCTATCCAAGGGCTGGGTATTACCTAACTATACAATTCTGTCCCTTCCAAGGAAAAGCAGTCTAGTAATGTGGCATTTGTCATCAAATAGCGGCATATGAAAGGAATTAAGAATTTACTTGGATCAGGCATGCACTGAAAATGAAAGACATATTTCAGTGACAGGAAGAATAATATGAGCGTCAAAGCAATCATGTCGCAGAGAGTCCTTATCAGGTTTGCAGAAACTATTTTGGTGCAGGCTACTCAAGTCCTGAAAATGTAGGGGACAAATCCTTGTAATAATGGGTTGAAAGGCAATCCGGAAATTCAAATGTGGAACTGGTCCTTGAAGGATGACTTGCTGTGTACAGGATATTACTGAGATCAGAAAGATTTGAAATGAGTTTTCTTTATTGCCCTTCAGTAAAATCACAAATAATACCGCAAACATTGTAAAACCGTGTCATGGGGTGGGAAAGCAGCACGGGTTCCTGGACCTCCCTCTTGGAGCGCACGAGCTCCGATGCGGAGGAACCGGCAAGAGTGTATTTGTAGTGCAGACTGTCTCGGCCTTTACTCCTAAGCAAAGCAGAATCAGGGTGAATTGAAGACTTGTAGACACTGTATTCCAGTGCTTTTGCGTGCAGCAAGCATGTAGTGCTTGAGTATGTCCTTTCAGCCTTGCACTGCCTGGCTCCTGGTGGCGATGTTCTCATCCACAGACTCACCTGACTTCTGAGCAAAATTAGAACTGACGTAGGGAGAGATTTACAAAGTTAATTGGGCTCATAAGAGGGATCACTAAAGCACTGGTGCAGGCCTAATGCTATTTGCATCTTTACACACCTAAATAATTTTTGTGAATCTGGCCATAGACTCTATACACAACTCTGAAATCCACTCTGATTTTAGATCAGGCAACCTAGTCATTAGGAACAGGTTTAGGCCGCAGCAGAGGCTCAGTCTGAACACTCTACACCATGGACAACCGGGAGAGCGTACCCAGAACCTGTGCCTAGCTCTGCCAACCAAAGCCGGGCTGTTTCCTCTGCAATGCAGAAGCCTCTCGTTTGGTGTGGGCGTGCTTTGTTCTACCTTGGTTTAGATACTTAATGATTTCTTCTCCACCCCCTCTCCTTTTTAATGGTCTTGTTTAAATAAATATTAATGCCTCGTCTTTGAGCAGGTGCAAACCTGTACTCCAGAAAGACTGTATTATGGTTGCAGAACCATTACCGTATCCCTATCAATCATACTCTCATTTGCTCCTGGGATGTGAAGAGCACCTGTGGCTAGTTAGCTATAGACTGTATTACAAGCTAGATGACTTCAGCGTTCCTCGCTCATAACTATGTTCCTTCTGCTTTCTTTTCTATGAATAAATTCTGATTTTTTTGGAAGCCTTGAAATAACTTTTCCTCCCTCATTTCATGACTCTCTATAGCAGAAAATAAAAATAAATAATAAAAGCCCAAGACATACAGGTGCCCTTCTGCGAACCTCCTTAGCGCAGGACAGCAAAAGGTTGTCAGAAAAGACAGTGAAAACAAATAGCTTTTTCTTATGCTAGCTACTCTTTTATCATCTTTTATCTTCTTGAAATAGTGCCTTATTTAAAAAAAATGGTGAGCTTTAAACACCACACTGCAATACAAAATATATTCTATTAAGTGTATGACAGACAAATTGGAGAATCTTTATTTCCTTCTTATTTTTTTTTTTTTTTAAATGGAAGATCAACACTATGAACCTGCTTTGAATTATCCCTTGATTTTATTCTGCTTCCTTTGACAATAGCCACCAAGAAGGCACAATATCATCTTTTAGACTGTCGGAGAGGATTTACTCTTGGAGAGCTGCAGGTCTTACGGATAGGGACCGTCTTATAGATCCATACGTTACAGATGTCCAGACTCTTCTAGCACAGTGCGTCACACAGGTGTGCATACGTCTATTGCAGGTTCCAAAGCAGCTTATGGATCAGTCTAAACTTGCAGCAGAAACCAGTTTCGCTCTTTGGTCATCATTGTAGCAGCTGATGAGATGGGGGGGCAGTACGAAGCTAGCCTGGCAGGACTCTGATGAAAACGAGCCTGCTGAGGAGACCAGCGTACGCTTTGCTCGCTTGTTCTCGATGTGATCACAGGATTGCACAGACACGGGTACCCACAAGCTGCTTTCCAGTGCAGAAATGGGATATGAAGAAATGCAGCGTCCCTTCCAATGATGGTTGGTAGCCATGAGCTTCAGTCTTGGTGGTCACCTGGAAGTTGTAAACTGTCTGTCTGACACCTTTCCTCTTCACTGCCCCTCGCTGGTTGACCCTCTTCACTTGGACTACCAGGAGTTCAGGCTCTAGGCTCCATTTTTATCTGTATTTTAGCATATCTTATCCATTTGTTCATCTAAGCATGTGTTAATATTAATAACACAGATAATTTTTCTGAGTAAGAAATCAAATTCACCTACATGCTGCCAGATCTACGCCTCCAGGGAAGTGTTCTGAGTCTAGAGCTGGTTGAATAATTCTATTCTATTTCAGACTCCTCTTTCTTCAAAGACAGACTTAAGGAGCTTGCTCACAAATACCAGTTTGTCTTGAAATGTTTTGGATTTTTGCTAGGAAGAAAAATAATCCAAACCGTAAACTTCTAAGTGAAAGCAACAAAAGCCAATTGAAAACATAGGTTGGTTTGTGCATAGTTCAATTTCACTTGTCTGTATTTGATTAAAAATGCTGCAGATTTAACAGGATTTTTCTTCTAAATAGAAAAACAAGAAGAAAAATAGCCCTGCATGAAACTCCCTGTTATTTTCTTCACCGGTGGAGTATTTTATCATTCTGAGCAAAAATTAACTGGAGTTGTCGAAGTTTGCCAGTGATTGATAGTGTCACCTTAAGTGTTACTAGTCAAAACTTGTTTTCTCCTTTTTCACTCCTCCAGAATTCAGGTAGGCAGTTTGCCAAAGTGTAAAATTCCCTTTTGTACAACTGAAAAGTCAGCAGCACCAGCCATGTTGTCACTCCGAACATCGCATCGGATTAGAAAGCCGGGGACAAGTTTCCCAGCGCAGGCAGCGGGTGTGGGGACGCGGAGCAAGCGGTGCCAGCAGGACACGGGCTCGGCGCTGTGACAGCGGGAGGGGGCTGTGCTGGGGCTGGGGGGAGCACGCTCTCCTCTCCTCACCTGCCTCTGGAGATGCCGGTCTGGTGTTGACCGACGAGAAATGCAGGCTGTGTTTTTTCTGGAGCTGCGGAAGAGCTCTGGTCAGTGGTGGCACTGGAACAGCGTGGTCCCACGTGTGATATAGCGAGACTTTGGGACGGGTGACCCTGAGCTCCAAAACCCCCTCCCCAGCCTGGCGCTGCTTCCAGGGAGCCTTGCAGGAATCCGCCATCCCTCTCAACTGTACAGGGAACGGGCAGCATCTCCTGAAATGTCCCTTCGTTAGTTCAGGAATCTCATCTCCTCCCTGCCCTGTGCCACAGGCAGGTTCTGGTAGCACCGTGTGTGACTGCGGGTGTGTGCGCGTGTGCTCTCCATACAGCCCGGATTGTCTTAGCTGGTTTACCTCTGAGCTTCGGAATCCTGTCCTCATGTATTTGCTGCAAGATTATATAGTCTACATGATATTCTCCTTCTCTGGTAATGCTTAGAAAGTTGATTTTGAACTTCTGGCCTTATAAATAAGTTTCTCCCAGGTGAGAAAGCAGACAGCTTGTGATGAAAATTAACTTGCTAATAAAAATAATATGTACACAAAGGGACAATCACCAAAATCAAACCCTCTTTTGTTTCCCTAAGTGTGCTTAAGTATTGCATGAACAGAAACAGATTATAAGAATATATCATTTGTGGTCTGCGCCTTGGGACAAAGCTGAATGATGGTTCTTGTCTCTGTAGATACCTCGGGTCCTTTTCCTTATTTTTTATGCAATTGAGCAGCCAAATCTTTATGCACGTTCATAAGTAGTTCAGGAAAAACAAAAGACTGGGTTGTCTGGTCCATTTTCTGACATCACCACTACATAGTGAAATTACCATTTTGCAATTTCCACCAGTAAATCTTTTGTCTAGTCCTAAATCCTCTTTCCAGTCCTTCCCGTCAATGCGTGCAGAGTTGGTAAATTCACAGCTTCCCTGTCAGCAGATTTTATTTTCTAATTTCCTTTCTGTCTTAGAAGATTTTTCTCCGTTATTTGCACAATCTGAGATTCCAACCATCGTCTGTTACTTCATTCCCACGTCTGCTGTGAAGAAGCCTCTTTCCTTCCCCTTCCTTTCCAGATTAGTACAGGTAGTTAAGGCACATTGTGTTTTCCCCTCGGTCTTTATTTTCTCTAAGATATTACAGGGGAGATGCCTGGAGAAAAGCAAGCATTTCTGAATTTGCTACTTGCGATACCGTTTTCTTCCTGTTGCTACATATGCACCTTGAAAAGTTGAGCTTTTCCCTGTAGGTATGACACTTCGAATGCTGAGTCTGAGTTTATGCCTTCAGAAGAACACTTGACTATGAATTCATTCTCTTGCAATTACGGATTCACCATCCTTTCTCCAGGTACAAACCACCACAGAGAACGTTATTTGAATTTATCTATGGGAGTGATACGCGGCAGGCTCATTTCCCAAGGTGATTTTGGAATAAACAAGCAAACAAAACCAAGCCCAAACAAAACATTAAAAACCCTAAAACAAACAACCAGAAGCCCAGATCTGCAGCATGCATTTCCCTTCTTGCCTTTCCCACGGAAAAAGGAGAGATGGCAGAACTCGAATGTCTCGCAGTATGTTCTGCAGGAGCAGTGCAGCGTGCCGTTGGGATCTGTCAACATTTGATATTGTGACTGGCAAGGAAGCTGCTGTACCTTCTCCCCGCAGGTTAGCACGACGGCTGTAAGAGCCGTACAAAGTGACGTAAGTTACAAACAGTTCTTGCCAGGTTGGCCAGGGAATGAGGTAAGGGAAAACTGCATGCCATAGGGATGTTTCTTTGGATGGTTCTTTTGGTAGATCTTGCATAAATGGGAAACAAACTAGATTTTTAACTCATCCTGATTTAGGAAAATCTGTGGCTGACCTTTAAGCTGACTGGATTCAATACATGGATTTCCTTTGACTTCTGTACCTTTTAAGCTACGTTTTGCTCCTTTTGTATTCGTGGGGCAGTTAAGCCCCTGCAAATCTAGACCAGCAGCAGTGAGATTTCAGCCCTCTTCTATCCAGTGCTGGATCAAAAATATCTTCTAAGAACATCTCACATTTGAACATTTCTTAGGGGTACAAACCCGTGCTTTCTTTTGAGGAAGACAGGCAAGAGGAATGGAAGAATCCTTCCCCAGGCTGCTGAGCTACTTCAGTTCAGAATAGCTGTGGCATAGGAAATGCGTTTTTTTAGTACTACTTTAAATCCAGTGAAGCAAACTGAAAAGCAATGCAGTTAAAGCTCTGCAATTAAAGTAGGGCTGCACCAGTGTGGCTGAGTGGAGGTGTGGGTATGATAAGCCTAATAGGTAGTAAATCTGGGTATCAATCTGAATGAAACAGTGTTTAAGTTCTGCATTTGCTCACTGCGTGCTGCTGCAGACCCTTTCACCACAGTGAAAATACACTGTAATTCCCCGAATCCGTAGCGCTTTTGTTTTCATCCCAGAGGGACTTCAGTTGTGCAGCTCTCCTTAGGGAAAGCCTCACCGCTCACGGCTGCCGGCGGCTTTGGTTGCTGGCCACAATGGCCACCTTGGTCCTCGGCTCCGGCTGCTGCAGGTCCCCAGCCGGTGCATCCCTGACTGCCACTGCTTGCGGTTGTGTTGGGAGGGAGGTTTTCTTGCTGTTTTTGGTTTTAAAATGAAATCATTTCACCGTTGAAATGAACGAGCCGTTTTAGATTTCAGTGGAACCAGAATTTTCCCAGTAAAATGAGCCTTATTCCCATCACTGCACTTAACAATTCTACCTCACAAAGTATCGTTGTCCCCTGAAAACAGTGGTAAACCTTCCCTACCCTTCAACGAGCGTGTGAGAGGTTTTGTATTACCTCAGGAAAATGACGTTAAAACTCTAAATGACTTCACAGAGCTCATACACATCCTTGTCGGGATGAGGCTGCTCGGTTCAGAACCTCCAGTCTTGTTTGGATTTATGTGGATGAGCTGGTAAGGTTTTGTGATACCAATTTTATTTATTTGGTATAATTGTTGCGCTTCGAACAGGAAAAAAATCCTGGTCCTTGTCTTTTCTCTGTCCTGTCTAAATCACATCTGTAATACCAGAACAGCCAAAGTTCCTTGCCTTCCTAATGAAACAGGCTGCTTAAGCACTAAGCCCTGGTAATCCAGTTTATGTTTTCATAACAGTAAATATAATATGAAGATATGCACAGCTTGTGCTTGATGTAAGCAGTGAGATCATTACAGTGTTCCTAAATCCTTTTATTTTAAGATTTATTTAGTTGATAAACTTTGCATGTTTGTCCCTCATTTGTCATTTCCAGCGTGGGCTTTACCCAAAGCCAGCTTCCCATACCTTCTACCGCTCCAGCTGAAGCTTCCTTTCGCCTGGAGGCGGTTGGTACAGGAGACACAGAGATGTCATCTACAGCGTGTTAAAGTTATAAAGGAGGCTCGAAGGGATGTGACTTTTGGCTCTTCGTGTGACCTTGGACAGCCTAAGCAAGCTCTTTTCTCCTCAGTTACCCTTGCCTAAAAGCGGGGAGCTATTATTTCCTTCCCTCTAATCCCTGGCGTTTTCTCCTGCTCTTTATATAAGGGACTTTGCTCTTTGCACTGCCACGGTGTACAGTATGTATTTTCATAATCATTATTTACACTTTGATTAAGCACTCATATTATTTAGTAGATGACATTAATAATATCCAAATGCTATTTTATACAATATTTAAGATCAGAATTTCCTATTGGAAATCAATGAGAACATCTTCTTAAAAATCAATGACCTGAATGTCCCTTCTGATGTAAGTATCTATATCAATGCTGATAGGAGATGCTGCGGTTATCTGTCTGCTCATGGCCTATGCGGAATTCTGTGATGCTTTTCTCAGAGGCAACCAGTTACCTGTCAGGGCGGATGACTTTTAGTCTGCACCAGTACGGTTTAGATTTAAAAGGAAGGTCTGGAGACGAAAGGCTCGATCTCCCGTGAAGAGACCCCTCCTGTGGATTACTGTGTCATTAGACTTCAGCCCTTAGACAAGACACTCCATTAACTAGAAAGGGTTGTTCCTTCCCAAGTCCTACATGACTCAAGGTGACTGAGCAATTCCCTGCTGGAGCGGGTCTGTTCAGAATGTAACTTTATCTGTTAGCCAGAGCTGGGTCAGGGAGAGAGCCTTGATTCTATTCCTAGTCCTGCGATGACTTACCCTGCTGGAAACCGCACCTCAGCACCGCGGTTTGTCCCAGGCAAATTTAGAGACGGAGCTGCTGTGTCAGGGGATCAGTGCCATTGAACACAAAGGTCTGCGTGCATAGCTCTTTGTTCTGTAATAAAACTGTATACATCGCATATGATACGTAACATTTGCACTTTCAAATTGCAGAGGGATTAGGGCTCTGTTTGATGAGTTTAAAATTTTGTGTTTATCTTGAATTTTTATACACACACACACATATCTATATCTCCCGTATCTAATTTAGCCTGGGGTATAATCAGTAAAAAATTGCAGGGTAACCTCATCACCTGTAAGCATTCTAGTGGGAAAATATGCAGCACCAGCAGGAATTCAGATTAAAGATGCTAAGAAAAATATCCTTTCATCAGTGCTTTCTTCCTCATTAAATGCGGAGTTTGCTCATAAGTATTCACCAAATAAAAAGGGAGAAATAGGTAAAAGTTAATACTATACAATTAAGTTCCCTTGAATTTTCCCAGAAGGTTCACCTTAGCTTAATTTAATATCCCCTCAGTTCTCCCAAGCCATCTGTTTGGCTGAGATGCAAAACAAATGTGTACAGTTAGATGTATTTATCATGCAAGCCTCGGAGGTGACAAAAGCTCATAGGAAACAGGTTTGATCACCGACCCCGCAGGGCAGCTGTTTCTGAAGGAGTCCTTCAGCACGCAAGAAAAGGCTGCTGTTAGCTATCCTGGAAGACTCTCGGAATAACCCAGCAAGGCAGGTAAAGCCCGTGGTAAATGATGAGCATGTCAAGAGTCTGGTGGGCTGGGCTGGGCGGCCGTGGCCATCAGAGGAGAGGCTGACCGGAACGCCCGGCTGGAAAGGGCTGGGGGTCCCTATCCCGAGCACATGCAAAGTGTTTCCTCCGGAGCTAGTTAGACCCAACTGATCCGAGCGGGAGAGCAAAGCGGAGCAGGAGCACTGGGATGAAGGAGGAAAGCTTCCTGACCCCTGTGGCGATAACCTTCTAGCTAACCTTATTAGCACAGCTCTGCCTCCCGGGCAGCAGATGCAAGCCTCCGGAGCACGCTGCTGCTGCTGTTGTCTAGCGTGTGCTCCGCACCATGGGGGATGTGAGACCTCCGGGATGGCGCTGGGCCCTGTGCAGCCCCATGGGTGGGCAGGGACTTCGTAACGGCGGAATTGAGCACGGTCTTGGCCATCTGGTCCTGTGCTCCCTCAGGACCTGGGAGCATCCGCATGCGGGTTAATGGCCTTGGACTTATCCCTTAACGTAGGGTGTAATTCAGAGATGGGCAACGCACGTCAAGCTGGTGGAAAGTGTGGCCTGAACAGCCAGTGTCAAGGCCAAAACAGGACACTGGGACTCTGTTTCCCCATTCCCTCTGTCCTTGCCAGAGTCATCTTCCCAGATCCTGAGGACTCCTGAGCTGGGACACCGGCAATCTTCCTGCACCGTCATAAGCGAGGGGCTAACACCAACCTCATTAGCCTGTAATTAAGTTTACCCTTCCCTGCTCCAGAAGGAGGGGAGGACAGCTGGACCGAGCCTTTGGGGGCTGTACAGGGGTGACGGACAGGAGACGTGCAGAGGAGGGTAGCAGAGTCGGTGGTGGGAAATGCTGAAATCCTGCCTTGTTCAGTGCTCGTTTAGCATTGTTGGTGCTTTTTGGCATTAAAGGAGTACAGTTTCTGCACATCCATGAGCCCAGGCTGTTGCTGTAACTTCCTCTCTTTTTTGTCCCGGGTGCTTCACAGGGCAGGTTCGAGTGTGGCCCAGGGACTGCAGGTCTTCCACGGTTCTCTGAAGTTCCCCTTTGAAATAAAAGCTTGTGTGTGTGTAGTGTGGCAGAGATCGTGCTCTGCCCGCTGAACAGGGAGATCCTGGGCGAACAGTGAAACGCTTGCTCTCTAATTAACAAAAACTGTAATTATTGTTACTAAATATGACTGAACACTTGCAATTCAAATGATAGTCTGCTGAGCAGCAAGACAATCATTCTGGGGCTGGGCCAAAGTTACAATTTTTGTTTAACTTTTAGATATTGGGGTAGATATTGGCTATAAAAATGCTCATCTCTGTCCCAAGTCTGACGTAGAGTTTAATGTTTGCAAAGGTCCGGGCAGCTGTGGCGTGACGCTTGCAGTAATAACAGGATTGCTGAAACGAGACGTATCGGATCAGGCAGTCACAAGGAAACACCATTTTGCTCTTGCGTTCGCTCTCCCCTCCTGTGCTCGGGGGTTTGGGATTCTTGCAGTGTCCCCACCTCGGAGCAGTTGTGTTTGTGCAACTAGAGTTCCCGGTGGAGCATGGGCTCTGACTCCGGGCTTGGAGGAGTGCGGCATACCTGGCCGTGAGCTCCAGCAAAGGGCAGGTGTGGTGGGATGTTAAATGAAGCCTACATCTCCGTGATAGCTCTGCAGGAAAAATCAGGCGTTTGGTTTTTTGCGTGCCTGCGTAGCGTTCTCTGCCTTTGGACTCGCTGGTATTCGACATTAGGTGTGGCTTAACAAAGATCAGTTTTTTATCTAAGCAAAATGTCAATAAAATTCATTCTTTGGAGACTGCTTTGATGTTTCACTTCTCCAGTTTACACCAGGGGCAGACTAAGTTGTTTGGGGAGTTCGTTAATATTCATACAGTATTAGTTCACCACTGTTTCAGATCTAGATTCCTATAAGGTCCTCTGAGTAAGTAAACGGGCTAGTTTGACTTTCAGTGATTTTTCATACACAACACACCCCCCTAGATACGTAAAGGTTGGCCTTAGCTGGGTAATTTTAAAAAGTGCATTTATATTCATGAATTATTGGCAGTCACTATTTCAAAACCTTAGGGTAGCGTTTATATTAAAAAAAAAAAAAGAGAGAATGGACCTGGAGCTGTGCTTAGATTTTTTTGCCTCAGTGGTCTTATAGGTCATATTTCTGTGCAGCGCACCTTGAAGATGTTTTGTACCGAGACATTTGTTAGCTTGTTCGCCTGGCTGTGAACACACTGGAGCTCCCCTCGCCACAGTTTTCTCCTTGTGGCTTTCCAGCATTTTGATTGTGGAATGAAAAGATGAACTTCTGGGGCACAACTCCAGTGTGTGCAATGCAGGATGGCAGCGTGCTCCTCGGAACTCTTGTAGGCTGGCCCCAAAGAGGAATTTGGCCTAATGCGATATAAATGCGGTTTTAGAAGCAGCTTTCCTTTTCAAAGTTTAATTTCCCAGGTAAAATACTCTCTTGGATTGTAAGCTGTATCCGTAGATGGGATTTGTTTTCCTTTGGAATTTATAAAATTAACTTGAATTACTCCAAATTAAAAATATCAATTATATAGAATTGAGACATCTCCATCTTCTCCCCTTTGAAGGCAGCTGTGCTATAATGAACACAGTGCTACGTCTGGCAGATACCACACCTTCACAAAAGCTTTTGAACTTCTTATTTTAAAGGGAAACCTGCTCTTGGCCCACGTGTTGACTGAAGTTTCTGGATGTGCGAGAAGCGCCTGTGTGTGAGATACTGAAACGTGAACCCGTGTTAGGTGTCTGTTCGTTAGCACAGACACCAGGTAGTTTCTCCGTCGGGGGACGGGCGCTCAGGATGCGGATGCGACTGGCTGCGCAGGGGAGATGCTGTGCGCCCGAGGCAGTACGAGTACTTATGGCAGCAGTAAAAGGAGAGCACGCGCTAAGGGCTGGACGAGATGTGAACGTTTAGATGAATGGTTACACAAATAGCGTCACCTTTTTCAAGAAAATCTGCGTGGCGGTTAGCTGTCACTGTAACCATTAGCTGTACCTAATGGTTCAGGGGAGTTAAAGAAAATACCAGGATAAATAAATGCATGCATAGAAAAGCTTACTGCATCTGAGACGGTCGTAGGTGAAGAAGCGAGCAGCTAGTGGAGACATCATCTCCATCAGACCAAGGATTTTCTCCCTAAGGACTATGCTGTTTACTGCTTTGTCTGCCACGGACACGGCTGCAGGCACCACGGCGTGCGGTACCCGCTCTTCAGTTGCATTCCCGCAACACAGGCCATGTTCTGGATATCTAGCCATTCTTTGGGCATCTAAGTGGGGGCTGAAGCCTTCTGGAACTCTTACTATGTGACAGCAAAGAACAAGGATTCTTTTGAATAAAGGAGCTGTAAAATCTGTTCTTTCAGCTGCTATGCTGCAGATTTGTTATATGTAAGGGAATCTTTGAATTCTGGAGTTGTGAAAAAAGTTATACCCAAGTCCTAGTTTTTTAACTGATTACGCGCTAGTTCTTGTTTTAAAGAACTTGATTGTTCTTTAAAAAGCCATCTGTGAAGAGTTCTATGCTAACTGTGTATCAACAAGTAATTTTTGAAGTGCAAAAGTAGAAAGAATCATAATCCATCACCAGAGATTTTGCAACTGTAATACATGCACATCTTGAGGCTGAAAGTGTTTTATATTGCTATTTTTGAGTCTTTGACTTACTTGAAAAGAACTTGATGCTTGTGTCATTTTACGTAAATTGGGCTCCGTCTGTCACTGCCTATTGTACCTAAAGGGTTTTAGACTTTTTTTTTTTTAAAATGCACAAGACTATTTCTACTGAAATGATCAGTGTACACACATCCACGACATAATATTTTTCCATAACCATAGCACAATTAACCATGGAGAGATACCGGAAAAAGATTTTTACAGCTGTCCGAAAGATGTCCCCAAGACACAGCATGTCCCCAAGATCATGGAATAGTTTATATTTTAAAGGCAGAACCCTTTTTCAGTTCTGAAGTTTTTAACTGCGTGTAGAGCATTAACTTGGGAACAGGCATGCCTGGTCAGGCCAGTGACCTAGTTAAGGTGGCAAATACCCCAGCAAGACAGTGGCTATCAGCTTTGTTGTACTGCTGCTTTCCGTGTCGGGATTACACTGTCTTCTGAAGGAGAGGACCCTGTGAAAATGGTTTCAAGGCGTAAAGCTACCCCAAAGGTCATGCAGAGAACAAACAGAAAGACTACGCAGAGCTAGACGTGGAAAAGTTTTTTAAAAATAGCATTTTTCCTTTCCCTGTTTTTAAGGGGTTAGTAAACTGTAATAGCGTATTGTAGAAAATGTTTTTCTCGTCTAGAAAGGCGCATCGTTAGAAGGTGTTCCAGGTGGTTACAAACAGTGATTATAGGTAACCCACTGCTCTACTACACCCAGCAACATTGGATTCACCATCAGTCCTGGGCCTGTTAATCAATACATACACGGAACTGAAAAAGAATGCACTACTAAAGATAATTACAAGTCTCAAATCTATATGTGCAAGTCTAAATGTTCTGGTAAAGTCCGTGTTTAAAAGTTGTGTAGATGTGGTGCTTAGAGGCATGGTTCAGTGGCAGACCTGGTAGAGTAGGGTCAATGGTTGGACTAGATGATCTTAAAGGTCTTTTCCAATCTAAACGATTCTATGATTCTATAAAGTTAGAACTGTTACCGTGTTTGGTTGTGAACTAAGGATTTAAAATCCTGGCAGAGGAGCCATTTTCCTACTGCATTGTGGTTTTCAAATTGTTATTAATAAAACATAATGCTGTCTATGTCTTGATGCAGAGAGACCTTAGTCTTAGAACATGCCCTTCCCATTTATTATTTATACAGGCATTTAACAGCTCTGACATATTTTAACCAAAACTCTAGGCTGTTGTTTGCAAACCAGAATTAGCAGCAAATACATCTGACGCTTCAAAAGATTTCAAAAGGGTTTTGTAACGCATATGTAATCTAACATGAATAATACCTGGGCCTTGTGGATCATGGAGAAAAGATGTTGCATGTGTTGTCCTTTGCTTAACTTCAACAATTTTACTTCTTGCCTTTTATTTCCAAGTTAGAAGCGCCATTTAAATCAGAGGGTATTTTATATATGTCTGTGTATATATATGACTGCTAATTTAATTTATATATGCAGCAGGGGTTGAGTAAGAGGTGAAGAGATTAATTGCGCCTTCTTATTAGCATCTTGGAAAAGCTGATTGCCTTTCGTTGCCTGTTCCCATTTCCTGATGGATGAATGCGCCGGTGAATGTTGAGGATTCTGCCTCCTTCCATGGAGGATTACCCAGGCTGCTCCTGCAAGTACTGGTGCAAGTTCAGATAGGTTTAACAGCAGCTCTCCAAAGCGAGGAGATAACCAGCAGAGAGTGGCCCAGGTTCTCCTGAGAAATTGCCCTGAGCAAAGATGTGGGCAAACCAGCAGGGCTGACTGGAGAAGGTGACACCTCCCAGGAATGTTATTTAAAACCAATGAGAAAGGCTAACAGCTTCAAGAAGTCAAGACACATGGAGATTTTGACTTGCATCTCTGGTATCCTTGAAAACCATGACAAATCTCATGTTTTGTCTCTGTAATAAGTAAAAATAAACAGTAAGACCCCAAGTTCCAAGAATAAAGAGAGGAAGCGCTATCGAGCATTTAAAGGAAAAAAGCATTGATCCTGCACTATTGAAGTGAAGGGAATTTTACGGTTGACTTTGAGGGAAGCAAAAACAAGTCTTTGAACTAGATTACTTCTAATTTTCATAGCACTGTGAAAACTATCTCCAGCTCATATGAAAATAAGTTAGTATTATCTCCACTCACAGGGAGCTGAAGCTTGGAGAGCGTGCGCCTTTCTGAAAGTCAAACAGGAAATCGGTGATAGAGTTGGGAACCGGATCTAAACTTCTCAAACTTCAGACCAGTGAAAGGACCCACATGTTGTACAGGCAAAGTGACTTTTTGTTGCATTTTCCAAAGATAAGAATTCCTATCATGAGTCTGAACCTCCTTTTCCAACTTCTTTCTGATGGTGTAGGTTAAAAACTTGGAAGTAGGTTACAAAGGACTCGAGTGCTGAAGAGCAAATATTCCTCTGGTGACTTGCTTGGTGGCCTAGTTCTTGGGCAGCAAAGTCATAGGAGACAGAACATTTCAAATCACACTAAACAAACGCTGGAGGCACTTTTAGGAGAGGTCCAGGGAGATATGCAAAGAAAAGTCAAAAGCTACTATTGGTTCTTTAGGAACTGCTGGTTCTGAACTGCTTAACAGGTCCCCTGGAGGAGAGGAGCTGAGGGCAGCGGGGTCAGGAGGCACCGGGCAGGTTCGGCTCAGCTCGGCTCGGCCACACTGGGAGGCGGCAGCGCCAGCTCGCTGCGGGTCTAGCGCAAGCCAGTGCTTTCCTGAGACCAGCAGATTGCACTTGAAACATCCTCAAGTGCCTTTTCTCCATCACCTTCTACTTTGAAACATGGCATTGCACTTGCCCCTGGGTTAGTCCTGTTCTTTAAGTTCATTATGTATTTTGATGAATATTTGATTAGAAATTGCATTTAATTCTCAATTGAACGAAAAGAAAAAAAGAAAAAAACCCAACCTCAGCTGTTAAGTGCTGTCTCTGGTCACTAGAAACAGATTTCAAGTGTTTTTTAAGGTGCAAAGGCTGACTGCCCTTGAAGTGCCCTTTCTTGAGTTGCTCAGCTCTATTAGGTTACTCACAACCACAGAAGCCTACTTTGTATAGGGAGAGAGAAAGAATGCATGAGCTTGTATTTAAAGGTTTTATGGGACACGAAATAATTTTGCTGGTTAAAAGCTAAACTTTATAGTGTTTCTATTTTTAATTAAATATTAATTGCAGAAGGATGGCTCTGGAAATGACTGCTCAGATCATTTAATCCATATAGATGACCTTTACGTTGAATTTATTCTCTCATGCTTACGCTGCCCTTCAACCCCATCTGGGGACTGACCTCATCTGGCAGGCTGTTCCACTCTTAATTAGAAAGATGCCTAGCTTACGCTCCTCTTTAATGTTTATTAATGTTCCTTTGCTGAGGATACTGTAGGATGGAGAGCTGGTGATTACTGTGCTATAAAGTTTCCTTGTCAGTTCTTTATGTACAAACAGCCTAGTTATTCTTATACGGCTTTTTGAGAGTCAGATGTACTTCAAAGGGACAAGAAAAGGGGGAACAGTTTCTCCTGAAGTTGAAACGCAAACCCACCTTATATGCTCTTTTAGTGGAACATATGCGTTACTTGAAAAAATCATTTATTTTTTTTTTTCCTCTCCCAACCATCTTAATTCATTTCTTTTGATGCTGATAAGCAGCTTTGTGCAGCATGAAATTTTCTACCGCGATTCTGAGTTGCCTGAGAATTCAGGTATAAAAATGAACCACCAGCCAGCGAGAAAATGTCTGTTCATGTGCTGAAAGTCTTAAAAGGATTAGGTTCATTTGCAAAATACTGTTTTCTGCTAAGAGATGTGATTCTGTTTCTCCTGTTACTGCTCAATGTCACGAGCGCTACTTTGGTTGAAGATTGTAACGTTAATTAAAAGGGAAAGTTAATGGGGGAAAGGCAGGTGTAAAACAGTCTGTTCTAGTTGCTTGTCTGTAGACACCCGAGAGCAGAGGCGCATACAAAAGGGGAGGTTTTAGCTTTGCACTTTAAATTACTGTGGCACACCACACTCCTGGTCTTCTACCGATCTGCCGCTGACATACGGTGAAGTACGTGGCCTTTGGTGGAAAGAAAAAAAACCCCCAAACGGTTACTCCAAAGGACCAAGAGACTGAGTGGCAGGGAGCCTAGAAACACTCTGGCTGCTGGAGTGTGCGTGACGGTCACCTGGAGAGGGCTCCCATTTCCAGTGCCTGATTTGGATTTGTGTCCCTCCGCCCGTGACCGAGGACCGTGCTGGCTCCCGTGGTCCCAGCAGGTCCTTTGCCATTCCAGCGCTCGGCCCGCCTAGGGAGCAGGAGTGGCTCCTGTAGCCAAGGATGGCGACGCTTCTGGTGCTGGCTACGGCTCACGTCGTTACGGAGAGCAGAGGGGAGCACGTAAAGCACGGGGAAGGCTTTAAAGTTATTCTTAGAAAGTCTTGTTTTTCCCCTCTGGGGTGACAGTAACCACCTTCCATGCTGTTTAGGATAACCTGGTTGCAGCTGAGGCCCATCAGTATGTTGCCTCAGTTGGGGGATTTGAGACATGGATAAAGTCCCTTAAGCCTGCTCCCGAGGATTTGGAGATTTTTGTAAAGCTCAAATGCACAAAGCAGCCTCTGAGCTGTGGCTGCTAGATGGATCAATGAATCTGCATTTAACTCCTCAAGCCAAATCTGCCATGTTCCTTCTCTTGCATCCTCTCCTGGAATTTCTATTTAATGTTTAATATTACTGTTGTTGCTCTTGCTGTTGTTTTCAAACAACACTCTCCTTAAAGCAGGCAAAAATCCCTAAGAAAAAAAAAAAGGCAACGAACTGTTTAAGCGTATTTCCTAGGCCTCTCCCTATCTCTGCCCTCCAGTTATAGCAAGTCTATTGTAATTCAAATCTAAACACAAAATAGCCCAAATTCTTCAGCTGGAAAGTTAGACATTTCTATGCTAATAAGCCTAACAGAGGGGCTGTGGAAGCAGCCAATTCAAACTGACCCACTAATTCCCCCATCTCCGAGATTTACAGCTCTGTTAACTTACGTTCCAAAATATCATCCGGCGCTCAAGTGCTATATGAGTTTGCTTCCCCCCAAATCGCTGTTTGTACTCCAACCAAACCCCCGAGGAGCACCGGCAGCTGTGCCGTAGCCAGTCCCCGGCGCCCGGGCTGTCCCCCGCTCCCGGGGTGTCCCCCGCTCCCCAGGCAGGCACAGCCGCACCAGCAGCGTCCAGCCCAGGTTTATCGGTTCTTAGCACAGCAATGGCGCTGGAAGAGCTGAATGTTACTGATCTGGTTTGAACCCTGTCTAGATGTGTCAACACCTCCCCTTTGGGGGCCTGCTATAACATTTGGAGACCTCAACATCGTGGCTTTTTTTTTTTTATCAGTTCAATGGCATCTAGCATGGCGCACAAGAAAATTGGAAATAGTCATTTTCTGCTGCCTGTTCTTTGTTGGGGAAACAGTACACTGGCTAATAGCAGAAAAGTTGCATTTTGCAGCAGATACCATAAATCATGCCATTAAAATGCCCAGGACCTTACTGCCTTATCCCCAGCTCTCTCATCCTGCTCATTACGGAGAGTCAGGCTCCATGGACTCCACCAGCAGCACGGCTTGCCTTCTGCAGGACCCAGCCAAGGACACGCGTGAAACTGCTCCTTTTCTATATATACACATGGAACGTTTTATGATTTACCTTTTCTGTGTACCATAACTATATTGAGCAGGTATACAGAGTACTTTAGGACCCCAAAATTAAGAGACCTAAAAATCCAGCTTACTTGAAAGAGTAAATACATGCCAATGGACTTCACTGGGAAACTTATGCTGCAAGGTCCTTCGCATCAGTGCCTTTAGCCACAGTATTTGTCAGGTGCCAGTTGCCAGCTGATATCTATTCATCAGCCTATCCGAAGTGATTGTCAATCTCCACTCTGCAGACAGGAGCCATTGCCTGCCATGGGATCAGAAACACCGTTTTGAGGCACGCAGTGTTTAAGGGAAGTGTAGCGTGAGAGCAGCTCCAGCTGCTCTGCCGTGCCCTTTCTGCTCTCCAGGTAATTGGAAATCTTCACTTTCCTACGTGCAGGTCTTAACCAGCTTATAAAATTATATCGATGACTTTAAGAATGGATAAGAAAAGTAAACTCGATTATTTCTCAGCCATGCGTTGCTGTCTATAATTGCATAGATTTGGACTTTAATTAGTCAGATTACTTCCTCAGTTCAGAGTTGGACAAGACAGTAACATTCACATAAAATGCTAAATGTGCCCTTCTTATCGAACCCAAACCACAGCTCTGGGTCCTAGAATTCCAGAGTCTTGAAAGGTTATTGAGGTTGGAATTAGCTCCTGGATCTAAACGCTGCAATTAGGTCACATTTAATTCACGTGTTTGCGTTCTGGGTTTGTTCTGTTCTTGTGGCCTCGGTGTATTGGTATGCAAGCTGGTTTTGTACAGCAGGAAAAAAGGTACTGGAAGTAGACTTGAGTGAAATGCGTATGTGCAGTTTGCACCCTTACTCAAGCTTCTACACCTGTAACAGTTTGCACAGGCGTATGAATTTTGAACCACAGGTGCTTCATAAACCGCTACTAAAGACCAATGAGCGCATTGTACAAATCGAATTTTAAAGTTAAATTTCCAGTGCCTAGAGAAAAAGATTGCAGGAAGCTAAAAAAAGATTTGAATCTGATTCTGAATGTGAATGTACTAGCGAGTCACACTTCAATAATCTTCGTATCTTGAGAACCAGCGCCTGGAAAAAGCGCTCAGCAGGCTGTGTTTTAACCTCTGTCTGCAAGCCCGATGTTCTGAGTGCATGCATGTCAACCACTTAAGTACTCATGCTATTCAGATTTGCTTCAGAGCTGAATAATATTCCTTGTGCAAAGTAATGCTGGGCTGCTTGACTGAGTACTTCCAACCATCTAAATCTTGGGGTAATTATTTTAATAAATATGAATTGTGGGACTCCTGCCTAGATGTGTAATAGAAATCTAATCTATAATACAGATGGAAAGCAGTGCAGCTGCACTGTGTTAATTAAGTATACACCAAACATATGGCAATACACCTCCAGACCAACAGGCACAGAACTCTCTTGGATGCAATTAGCTTTTGTGCATGCATAAAGAAGCAGTCATGAACTCCAAAAATGCATAAGTCATAACCTCTGACTGATGAAATTACTAGTGCTAAACTACTTCACTCGCATTGCAGAAATGTTTATCTAGTCATTGGAATGCTGGTGAGGTTTGGTTGTTAAAAAGAAAAAAAAATAAATTTTCTTCTATTTCTGATCTTATTTCTGTTTCTGATCTTATTTGCTCTACGGTTCCCACATTAGAGCTTTGCCTCTGAGGAACGAGAGGAGTGGCTTAGAGAAATGTAAGCCCAGGGGGAACGATATTCCGTTGCCTCGCAGCTTGTGCAGTTATTTATACAGGTTTAAAACAGATGAAAAATTGATGTAAAATATTACTTTCTGATACAGTCTCACTCATGTTCTTGATGTGAATTTGCATCGAGATGCATAAGGTTCACAACAACAAAGTTTTGACCCAATCAGTAAATCATATAGCCAAATAACAGCTACTAGGGCACGTAATATTACATCATTTGCTGTTATTCGGGCCAGAGTCATCTTGGATGGCCTGGCGCTGGTGTGATGGACGCTGTGCAAAATCACATGTGATGAAAAGCTGCCTCTGTCAATGTAAGTGACAAATCACCCCTGGCTTTGATGACACCTGGATTTCACTTGTCACAAAGCTATAAACGCTGCCTCAGAGAGTTTACAGTCACAGTACAAGGCAAAAGACAACAGGTGAATACAATACAAGAAGCAAGGAGCAACAGTAACACGGTTTTGATTAAAAGATGGCTTAAGGGTAGTCTGAGCCAGTTTCCCACAAATGGCTCTTTTCACGACTGCCAGTAAAATCCTGCTGGCCCGTTCCTGAGTGTGCGGCAGTAACCGGCAGCGCTCTCTCCTCTGCCTAATAATCGTTCTAAAGTTTCAAAGCTTTAGATTAACATGGTCTTTGCTTCATATTGCTTAGAGAGTGGGGGAGCTTCACTTCTTCTTGGATTGGAAATTGGAGGGGTTTTGTTATTTTTCAAGTCAGACACGTCAGACTGTCTGACTTTCATTTGCACTAATTTGGGAGAACATTGGTCCTTTCCAGGCAAAGCAACCATGTGTGTCTCTTCATTGATTGGAAAGAAAACCAAACAAAACTCCCACCGTTTTCTCAATGAAAGTTCATTCTCCCTTGAAGTCATTATTGGTTTGCTACTGGTTTTACCAGACTTGAGTGCAGCCCTTGTTTCCAACGGGGGACCTCTTGCCAGCGTCGGCTGCAGGATCTGACTCGCCAAAAACGGAGACTTTGAGAAGAGTGAAGTTTATTTAAGTGCAGTCGGTCTGAACAGTGTTCCCTTGGAGAGACAGAATGAGATTCAGGTCAACTACTTAAGATACAAACAGGTTCAGCTAGGCCTTCTTCTTCTTCCAGCAAAGATAGATATCACCTCTTGGAGCAGACACTTAACACTGGCTTTTCTTATTCCCAGCCTGATGCAGCAGCCTATAATTACTTTTCACACCTTGGCTATGTTTAACTCCCCTCTGTCTCATCTGTTAATCTGCTAACAAGCAGCAAATGTGTTTTAGAGTCAGATCCAAATGGGAGGCCAAGACCTAATGGTTCACCTTCTGAGGGAGCTGTTCAGAGGGCACAAGTCTTAAATAACTTTCAAATATCTTTAATTCATGTGTTTTTTACCATCCGGACAAAAGTGAGAGCATATATCTTAATATTAATGCAGAAAGTTGTAAATGGACTAAAGGCTTGATTGCGTAAAATAATCTTTAATTCCCTTTTGATGCTAGTGAAATGAATTAGTGTAAGTGAAAGGTACCAGTTTTACAGCCTGGAAGCACCTTCCGTGTGGCTGTCCAAACCAAGCCCCCACCCCAGCTGTGGCTTGGATGTAGCCGTTGTTGCAGAAGGCATTTTCTAGTCTATGGATTTTGTGGCGGGTTTTTTTTTGGGTGGAGGGGGAAGTATGTGTTCCAAAAGAGACCGGTTAGTAGGTATGTTGGGAGTGAGGGGAAAATGGTAAAAATGGATCTTCTTCCAACAGAATTTGGCTTAATATATCCAGAGGATATACCACAAACAAAGAAGCCCTGCTGGCGGTTAGGGGGTTTTCTTTTTCTAAGCTTCCTGCGCTGTATTGAACCAGTGACGTTTTGATGAAAACGTGTTTTTCATTCCAAATCATTAAAATTCAAATGATGAAAATCCTCAGACAGTCAAGCTGATTGAAACACAGATTGTACATTTTTTGACTTTCGGGTGTCTCTTCTTCTGAATCAACATTTGACAACAATAAAATGCATGAGCTTCGAAAAATGTTAGCCAGCTCTTCCAGCACTTCTTCTTGCGTGTTTCTCGTCTTGGCCGAGGGGGTGAAGGCGCTGGTCTCTCGCTCGCTCTCGCAAAATGAAAAGTGTTGTGTGTTTTCAGGAGCCCGAGGGCAGAATGTCTTTGACTCGGGAACTGCATAGGGTTGAATACAAAGTGCAGCAGTGGACAGAGGCAGGGACAGTACAGTTTCATTCTCCTTTGGAAAAGAAAAAAACATGATGTTTTGATGAAAATGGAATTGTGCCAATTACAGTTTTTCTGGGGAAACTTCATAACTGAGGAACAAGTGGGCAGCCAGATGTGTGAAACACATTTAGGAGATGGGAGACTGAATACGGACATTGGAGTTTAGTCCCTCTCTCAGTGACTTTGGGGTAGAGGTGGACTTCTGCCTCCGTGTCCTTCTCAGCCAGTACCTCCAGTGCAGGAGGTGTGGTGGGAATCTCCTCCCTGCTCTCAAAATCTTCCCAAACAAAAAGTATTGAGACCAGCATGAATCCAAACTGCTTTTGCTTCACTGAAGCAACCTACTGATGTAGGCACTATCAAACTCAAAGCAATGGAAAGTACTTTGTTACACAGTGCATAAAAATACTGTGGACCCTTTTGCTGCAGAAGTTGAGGATCCACAAACTTATAAGTGTGTATTTAAAAAAAAATAGATCTATAAACATCTGTTGTAGGTCAGTGCTGGAGTCCAGACAGAAGTTTAGGTGGACTTCTGTAGAGTGAGTGTGGTTTTAGATTACGTTGCCTGGGTCTAGTGGAATCAGACGCCGCCTGCTTATTTATCTCACTCATAAATTTTGACTTCATAGGTCAGATCTCCTTTGTCTGGACATAAATGAAGAACAGTGCTCTTTTTCTTTTTTTTCCATTTGTGCTCACCGTTACAGCAGTCACTGCTTCCTTGTTGCTGTGTCTGGAATATAAAATTTGGACTTGATCTAAAGCCAGCAGAAGCAGGAGGATAACCTCCGCCTGTCGTGTTCATCTTCATACTGACTGTCATTCACAAACTCACACCAGCATGTGATGCTCATCTCAATGAGAAATAGTTCCTCTGCGTCAGTGGGTGAGCCTGATTTTTATTCATTTGTTCGTTTATTTATCTATCCATCATTCCCTCAAATTGTTTGCATAAGAATGGAGATTAAAACTTCTGCAATAATAGCTGGAGCCAAAATTGGATTCTAAGCTTCCCAGGCCATGGGATGATTAGAGTTGTCAGAGCATGTTCCCAGAGAACTCTCTCCTCGTTAGCGGCTATGATGTCCTGTGCGGGCTGTGCCCAGCCCCGCTTTCCCTGCAGATTAAAGGAAGATTGTTCTTTCATTTTCATATTCTGCATCTCTCATTTGCTGAAGTAAATAAATTGAAGCCGCTTGTGCCATTTGTCCTAAGTCTCTTTTCCAAAGAGCTGCCACTGATTATCGACCTTTTTTATTTTCCATTGTTAATCCTCCCTCCTTCCTTCAGTGGTCTGTTCATTTACTAATCCCATCTGTCGTGTACGTAGATGTTAAGAGATGGAAATCTAATCTCAATGCGGTTTTCATTCTCTGTCTAATGTATTTATATAGATTCACAGGATATAAGCTTTTTTGTATAGGGTTCTTAGTGAAGCACGATGCCTAAATGACCATCGCTACCTGGCCTCACAAAGTGAATCCAGACATCTATGGATTTGGCATGGCTTTATTCAAACGCAGGCCGGGTTTTTTTATAGATATAAATTGCACTCTTATCCTTCCTGATAATTTCACTGAGACAGAAGTGGTCTGTTAAGAGGTTTGGAGCCTTTCCCAACCAACAAACTTCTTTAAATAGGATACAGGCAGAGCCAGAGTCTGAGCTCCTCTAGGGAGATGGAGGCAGAGCAGGGCCTTGTGCTGTCACGTATCCATCGCCCAGCGGGATGGCTGGTGGTGATACATATTGGATTTAGGATTCTAATTCCCAGTGAAAAATCCATAGGCTTGTGGCTCTCAAATCATTTAGCAGCTGCTGGAAATTGTGGGCTCGATCCTTAGAGAAGGAAGGCCGGATTGCCACCCCCCAGCTCTGCTGTCTCTCTCAGATGTTCCCACCAGTTTCCAAGATCCCATGATGCCGTTCACAATCCAGATCCCAAGGTGGGAGAAGGGTCTTCTGGCAGCTTGTTCAGGGCAGAAACTTTTTTTAGGTCGTTGGAACTTTCCCCCCTAAAAGGAGCTTAATTTAACTTGGGTGTCTTGCATTGCCCTGGCCAAGCTGTATCCTGCTTCCCAACATTTGATATCCAGAGGAAGATGCAGGATTTCCTAAAGGCTTAACAAAACGTGCAGTTAGTGAGGGCAGTTTATGCCTATGCTGAAGCTGTTCAGCTCCTTGTATAGCGTTTTCTTTTTTTAGCTTGCTTGTCTCATTCTTTAAGAACGGCAAATGGACTGCTCATATGCTAATATCTCTGCTTTTGGATCGCAGCTTTAGCCTTTCCCTCTGTGAATAATCTGCCTTCTCCCTGGGGTTGTTCCTCCCCTTCCTGCTTCCAGATGCTCTTGTGGTCTGGGGGTTATTCAGCTCAGTGCCGTGGCCCTGCATGCCATCCCATTAGACATGTGCCCCACCAGTTCAGGCCAGTTTGGGACAGTTTCTTCTCTAGCTTTGGCCCTGTTGGAGGCATTTGCACATCTTCACTCCCACCTGGGTGACGGGCTAAACGCTGGGGAGCTGCTGGACATCCAGTGCTTCATGCAGCGCCGGTCCCCTCCCCGCCGCCCCTGTGGCACGCTCGGTGTCACACAGCCGTGGTGGTGGGAGCTCTGAGGGAAGATGGAGAGAACCACCGAAATGCTGCCCCAGCCCTGCCAACGGCCTGCGTGGTTAACTGGGGATGGCTGAATGCAGCTTTGCAGGCGAAGGATGCCTCCTGCTTATTCGTAAATCCTCGCAGGGCTTGGATTTTTGTTTCTCAGGGTGCCATCGACTCATACGCTGAAAACGTTGGTCTCTGGCTGCAGGCACCGCTTCTCGAGCGCTGACTCCCGGCAGCGGGATCCAAAGCCGGAGAAACGCGGCATTTTCTGAGCAACGGTTGCGCGAGCCTTGAGGAGCTGGCACAGGCACGTCACAGAGCAGAGGCTTTGAGAGGTGGGGAGGATTGACAAGTTTAACGTCACAAGCGTGTTTCCAAATGAATCTGTTGTGATAGGTATTAGTCATAAGTATAAACTGCAGGGAGATTTGCATTTTATTCTCTTTATCCTACTTCAATCCTGAACAGCCCCTTCTGCCCACCCCAATTTGGCATATTTAAGGGGATTTGCTGCATTTTTAGTAATTAAAGGTCCTGGAGAACAGTGAGCTCATTTGAATTGAACGATACGTGTGCGCACTCCAGCCTGGATGTGCACGGCTCTTTGTGCTCCAACGCTCGCGCACACCCGTGTGGACGTACCCCACGCTTAACCTGCTGGTACGGATCGTACCGGCGTGGCGCTGGGCGAGTCCTGGGAGCTGGTCTGGTCTGTTGTGAAACCACGCTTTTCTGCCTTTGTGGGTTTTCTTTTCTCCCCTCTAGATTTTCTGGGGGTTCTCTGCTGCTGGCCCAGCCCCAGCCAAGCGCCCCAGGGCGAGGGGGGCACGTTTGGGCTTGGTTTGGCAGTCGTGCTGCAGAGCTGCTTATCCGCCTCAAACACAGCGGGACTTCCATACTAATAGTCTGGATTTATCTAGTATCTGTCATATGCGGGTCTCATTGCATTTTATGACCTTTAATTAATTAAGCTTCATAAAATCCTAATCATGCAGGAATTATTAATCCTGTTTTAAATTAACTGGCCAAAGAGAGGTGAAACTTCTTACCAGCCTGCGGATACCTGATTTGAACCCTGACGTCCTGCTGACTCCAGCCTTGCTGTAACCCAGCAGGAAAATTTGCTTCGCCCAGGACTACAGGTGAAGTCTGTAGCTATAAAGTTCCCGTGCTAAATTCCTCCCGTTGCAAATGGATGCAACTCCTTTGACCCTAATCAAATCTTGCGTATCTTATACTCGAACCAAACCACAGCTCTTTCTTTTGAAACAGACATTCTTGGTAAAAACAGAAGTGAGAATTCCCTCTCCTCCTGCTTGCTGTGCCAAAGACTTTCACGAGTCCTTAATTCCTTTTGCACAAATGCAGAAGGCAGTCCTATTTTATCAGTCTTAGCCTGGGATTTCTTGGCATTAACTGACTTGTAATTTTCTTTGGAAGGAAAATTTGTAAGTGGTTATTTAAAGCTCTGTTGCACCTCCCTTGCGAGGTGTACCATATCTCTGTCCTTCCCAGGAAGGAAGTAATTCTGATGAGAATGTGTGTTCTGGCCACATTTCATTGAGTTTGTAGCCAGGCAGGAGTGTGGGATTACTGGTGGATGTTGTAAACGCTATATTTTGTGTGCGTTCATAATCTTCTGATCTTTATGATCTTTGCAATTTGATTTTGCCGTGAAGGGCACGCGCATACAGGCAGCGGTACCTGTGACCACGGGGGTGGTTGCAGACAAACTGTTTCTCAGCCAGAGAGCTAATCTACAGATTGCATATAAAAGTAGTCTCACGTAACAGTCGTCTTTTAATTAAAAAATCCCAAACCTCTAAGTGAAAGTCTGCACTTATCGCATCCTTCCATGAAGAGTGTTAGATGCGAGGAAAAGAAATGTATTTTGCTCAGTGATGACGGAAAGCTGGGGGACGGACACTTCTTGCTTGTGGCAACTTCTCATCCCAGCAAGAGGAGTTATTTCCCTGTGAACGCTGTCACGGCCCGTGTCGGCCCTGGTGGGTGCCATACTGGTTTCATCGCTGTCTTTGAACTCTTAACGTGATTCAGGCTCTTGCCTTTGTCAGGCGTTGGAGGGACTTGTACTATTGGCTTCTCTGGTGTTTGCTGTTCGCTCTCGTTATGTACCCTTCCCTGGGAAGACATGAAGAGCTGTTGGGTGTCCTAGACAAGTGATATGTAGCCTTCTGTTGCTGGTTATGAGTTGATGCTGAAAGGCTAAAACCCCGCAAAGACAACAGCAGTATAATGTCATATGTCCTCTGTGCAGTGGTTTGGTTTCGTGCTTATTATAATCCACATGAGTCTATGGAATTAATCATAATGCCAGCGCTCCCATCCAGCTGCCTCAAAGCTCTTTTCAGACATTAGTCACATTAGTCTCATAGTCCCTGTCTGAGGTGAGAAAATGCTGGCTGTTATTGGCATCGTGTGGCTGAGAAAGCTGCTGGTCGGAGGGGAATACACAAAAACACACCGGTGGCTGGTGCAAGGGTTGGGAGTCAAATCTCCGCTTCCCACTCCTTGCCCGGTGCTTCGTCGGCACCAGCCCAGCAAAGGGTGAGTCGCCGGATCCCACCCACTCCGGGAGAGGGTCCGATTTCCCTCTGGAGCGGGGGTCACCAGCCAGCTTTGGGGCTGGGTGGCTGAGGAAGGCTCAGCTCCTTCCAGCTCATTCCTCCCTCGCCTGGCAAGCGCTGCAAACTGCTGACGTGGTGGGGAAAGAAACAGGAGTCCGGACGTTGCCACCTCACGCAGGGATTTGCTAAGAGATGCGAGATCTTGTCTTGCGTTTTCTTCAATTCCCTCCTTCCTAAATTTGTTGTCTGTGTGACGAGGACAGACCCTGCGCTCTGTCATACCGAAACAGAACACATGAAACAAATCTCGTTGGGTTCTGGACCATCGCACGAGTCCTCCTGTTGTGGTTTAACCCAGGCTGAAACCAGGACACCTCCACAGCCCCACAGTGTGCCACAGCCACCAGTGTCTGGCAACGCTCTAAGTTCAGAGAAAAACATCTCCACAGTTTTGCCATAAGTACCGTTTTTCTTGCCTTTTCTGCACTGAACAGTATTTATGTGCTTAGGGTGACTCTCCAGCTCTCAATATGTGCTGACAAATATTTCTGTGGGGTCATGTCACCTTGAAGAAATATGCTTTGCTGCACGGAGCTGCTCACCCAGCATCATTTTCCTTGTGAGCTGGGCCCTGGACATTAATCTTATGGCACTGCCGAGATCTGTATCTGCTGAATGCTCTTTATGAGATTAAAGGGATATTATGAGTAACAAGTTCTATTTAGCGCTTTGATGCTATTTCCATGCCAAAACATTTGAAGTGGAGTGAAACGGGTCATAAAAGACTCCAGAAACCAAATATTTAGCCAGGGTTTCTGTAGCCACTGGAATGAGTTAATGACATAAAGTCGGTGTAGGTTGTACCGGGTGGAGCAGAGACGGGGAACCGCTGATGCTGGTGCATCGCAATGGGCTTGTCCTGCTTACGAAGGGGATGATGCGACGCGGTGCACGTAGCAGGGTCTAGGCGCTGATGACACTGCCACTATTTTCTGTCTTATGTCCTCCGTGTGGGATGGGAAAATATTTGCAGTATGGAAAACCGTTGCTGCACGCGTTTGCTTTCTCTTTCCGTTTCTCCGTATCACACCTTGTGCCATGGCAGAAACGATCTCATGTCTGTCCCGCCCGATACGCGCTACCTTCGGCAGAAGCGGTACTTGGCAGTTCAGGGAAAGTTAAACATTTTGTTATTTATTTCCTTGTGGTGATCCCTGTACACTTGAGTTATGGGATTTGATTACATTTATGTTAGCATGTTAATAACTCATCCAATTATCCAGACTCTCAAATCCAGATACACAAGGCATTATCACTAAAAATATTCTTCAATTGTATTTGTTTCTGGACATCTGTCTGTTTTAAACATTTTCACTTTTCTTACTGCTCTGGGCATCCTCAGGAGACTTTTCGTTGTCTCTGATGTATCTACAGCGTAGGTAACCAGAGCTGGGAATGCTTTCCGGTACATTTTTAAATGAAGCTTATATATATGTAAGCATGCGTATATTCAAATACACACAAACTTATATATGTATGTATGTTACTTAGGCTACCTTTAAACACCCACAAATTTAGATTTTGTTAAGTCAAAAAGCTGCACAGAGTGGAAATGGGAGGCCTCGAGTTAAATTGTCAATGATTTTTGATCACAGTGAACCCAGGGACTCACAAAATAGGAATTTTATAATTAGAAATACTGTTTTGAAATTTTTTGAGAAACTGCTAGATCATACTGATAACCTTGGATTTATTTGGAAAAGGAAGATTAACATCCTGATCACGAGGAGTAATTGTTACAATATTTCACCCTGCACTGAAGCTTATTGCTAAAATCCTCTGTTTGACACTGGTGAATATTCCGCTATTTTATCATACGCTGACTTGCACAGGAAATGTAGAATTCTGTCAGGAGTGAAAAGTAACAGCGGTTTTCATTTAAAATAAATAAATAAATGAAAGCAGACATCACTCACGCTACCTGGGCTTTGCTGTACTGAGGTTTTCGTTGTGCCTTTTGAGTACAGTGCAGAAAGACCTGCCAGCGGGTCACCAACCAGCGCGTGGGGAAAAACTTCTCACCTTCCCCGTAAACTCCGTAACCTTCATCATGATTAAGACTTATCTAGTACTTGATAAAAAATGTCCCAAATTCTACAGCAAAAAGAGAAAACTGTGTTAAAGTGAAGGAAGTTGCTGACAAAGTGGGTCATTAATAACGTTCCGAGGCCTTTGTGCAGAGGTGGGGGGGGTGGTGGTGGTAAATTGTCAGTCAGAAGTTTGTAATTTCCTGGCTTTTGTCATATTAATGCAGATTCTTAACCTCAAGGATTTTGTTTGTGAAACATTCAGTTGGGTTTAATTGCCTGCTTTTCTTTTATAAATCTGATCTGATAATGGAAGTTTTAGAGGCAAATTCATTCGGTTGAAATAGATTTTTTTCCCTATCTTTTTGCATTGTATTATGAATCCAAAAGGAAGGTGATGCAACTGAAGTCACAGTGAGCGTGTTGGGAACTGAAATATTCCATCCTACTCTCATGTTGGGCACAGGGCAAGTTCCTCAACAGAAAAAACCTGATGGCCTCCCCCGTGCACTCTCCAAGCCCATCTCTAACAGTTACAAGGAACACAGCTAAGGAAGAACCAGAACCCCCCGGCAGTTACCCTTTGCATACCCAGCTATCTCCCTAAATTTCATGCTGTGCATCTACCTATGCATTGGTTCCCTATAAAACACAGAACCGGAGCAATATTGTCATATTAACCACAGGTGCCACCGAGTATCAACACTCCACAAATCGACATTGTTTGAAAGGTGGAACAGAGAAACCGCACTGAGTGTTCAAAGTCTGGACACTTGGCTATCTTGATACAATTCCTGTCCACAGATGCACACAGCCCAGACCTTTGGTTAGACAATGCATGCAAAAAACCTATCTAAGGTTGTCTCCCTTGACAGAGTTGATTAAAAATAGTTTTTCTTTCTCATCCATGATAATGCTTTTTTTTTTTTTTTTCATGTTGCCTTGATAAGGACACAGTGAGTTTGTAAGGAAAAAGTTATACAAGAAAATAAATGAGGTTTGTCCTTTTTTTTCCCCCCTTCAATATATGTGCTTCCACATCAATGCATAAGTATCCATTAATTTAACATCTGTTTTCTTCGAACCATTATTTTACTTTTCTCCTAATATCCACTAATAATCGCTATCCCCTGGGATAGCGATTCTCGTTTCTGGAGAGCTGCGAGGTCACAGAGCAAGTCTGACGCTTCGAAGTGTGCCTCGGATGCTTGAGCTTCTGGTTACTCTCCTCCCAACCTCACCTCTCCCCGGACGCTTGCGACTGTTTCTGCATAAGCTGTACCAGCATCTAAACACTTTGAATAGTGTATTCATGCTATTTGCACAGCTGTAATTCTAATTATTTCGAGACTGTTTTCTGCCAGGTGGGTACGTTAACAAGTTGCCCAGTCCTACAGCAGTAACTACTGCAGGAAATGGCTCTCCTAATACCTGGAGTGAGCCTCAAAATAGTTCTGATGTAAGACGTCTTTCAATTACAACTCTTAATCTTTATTATAACAGTTCATTTTCTTAATTACAAGATGGCAGCCCCAGCGCTTTCAATGAGCGTGGCGGTCAGTCCCCACTCTGCAGTATTTCAGACCTACGAAGAAAGGCAGACAGGCTTCGCCCTTACCGCTCTGTCCTAACTGCAGTGGCACACGTGGCTTTATTTCACACACGCTCTTCCACGTGAAACCTGCCACGCCAAATGGGTAAACAGAAAGCAATTGCAAAGTGGAATTAGTCTGTGTGGAGGCTTGACAGCTGTTACAACATCCTCAGTGCTCGGCGTGTGGATGGTCACCTGGCAGCGGAGCACTGGGTTCAGACTCACTGTCGTGGTTTGGGCTGCACTGGTGGAACCGACAGATGCTCTCTCTCTCCTGCTCCACTTCGAAGGGAGGCAGGAGAGAGAGAGAAAAAGAGAGACTTAAGAGTTTAGAAGGTACTAAACTACTTTAATGAAATATTAATAATAAAATAATAAAAAGGAAATAATGAAATACATACAAAACCCTATTAAGCTCCCAGGATGACAATCACATCACCAGCAGGTGCTGGGGAAGTCCCAGACTAGACTCAGGGATGGACGGGAACTGTATTCAGGATCGGGATCAAAGGCAGGTGAACAGACAGAGTCCTCCTTGGATGCCGGCCACGGAAGAAAGAGGCCTGACCCTTTGATCCCTCAGCTTTTATACTGAGCAGGAGGCAGATGGGATGGAATACCCTGTTGGTCAGGTTTGGGTCACTTGTCCTGTCCGCTCCTCCCCACAGGTGTGACCCCTCTACGCTTTTCCGCTTCCGACCCTCCAACGGGGCAAATAACAAAGTTGGCTGGCCTTGGTTGTTATAGCAATAAGGATAAGCAAGAGCCTCTCTGCATCCCATTCCTTGGCATCAACTATAAACATTGATCTTATCACTCTGAGAGCGAACAGTTTTCTGCACAACATGCTGGTAATTTCAGCAGTTAGAAGAAGCCTAGCTAAAATGTCCAGTTACTGAACAAAATTGGTCCTGTTTTACCTCAACCCAGGACACTCACCTGAGTTCTAACCCAATTATTGGGGTAAAACTGAAGGTTTCCCTGGCCCAGCGTCCCAGCCCCCTGCCAGGCGTACCCTGTGAAGCAGGGAAGTTGGCTGGCACGGGGCTCGGTGCATCCCTAGCCAAGTGAAACCACCCGGAGCGAGCACAGGTATTTTTACTTTGCTGTCTGCGGGGCAGATGTGCCCCATGGTGTGTTAGGACCTGTAAGAAAGTTGTGGGTTTGTGTCAGGGAAGGTGATGAGAAGTGTCGTGAGTTTGTGTATGTATTCTTCACGTAGTGCACTAAGAAGCCCTAAATTTTCTTTCGGTAAACACTCCTCGCCTTCTCTCCTGAGAAGAAAAGGAATAGGAAATTCCCTTCTTCTTCCATCCCAACAACTGGCGATTTTCTCTTCGGCTCTTTCCCAAGATGTTGTAAATCCCACCTTCTGCTTTTTCAAATAAAATCCCATTTCTACCTCTAAGGAAAGCCATTTGAAACATACTTAGCAACCGTCAGAGTCTATTTTTAGCTTCTATCAGGGTGTAATGTACAAAATGTAATAATCTCATGCTTGAAGCTTTTTTCCCTTCTTCCCAGAGATGTGAAATTGCTGCAGTTGAATAGGAGTGAGAGAAACTCATTCTCTCTGTCTGTGTCTCAATATCTCAAGTTGTTCATGTTCACCTTTAGCAGTATGGTTATTTATGGGCAAACCCAGCCACTGTGAATGTGCTGAACAAGGTAAACTGAGTGTACGTTTTTAGATTCCTCTCTGACCACGGAGCTTGTTGTCAAGGATATTTGTAGGACAGGGAACCAAAGAGAGTCTAGAAAGAGAATGAATAAACGCCTCCATTACTTCAAGAAAGGTGGGGGAATAAAGGGACTGTTTGGTGAACAAAGAGTGACTTCAACTTCTCCTCAGATAGTGGGCCTGGAAAACTGGGCTGTTGATATTAACCTTGGTCTTAAGATATACTTTCAATTTTCTATGAATGCACTGCGCTCCCTCAGATCCTGGGAACAGGGCACTTGCTGGAGATGTCAGGTCTGCAGAAGCTCTCGGGGTGTGCGTGGGGAAGATGTATCTTCCGTTAATCTGTCCGCATTCTCCGAAGCAAAGTAGGAAGGATGATCTTACGACTGCAGAACTGGGTTGGGACACGAGTGTTCCCAAATTACTGCTGCGGTATACTGTGTGAGACCTTGGCTAAATCATTAAAGTCATTAACCTTCATGTGATTTAGTTCATCGCTTTCAGCTCGTATTTCTATCCTTTTTTCTAGCTCTTAGACAAGGCTGTAATAAAGACAAAGTTTGTCTGTCATGATGTTCATATGCTTCAGGGTGCTCATCTGGGGGTACGCTCCTGAGGCTGCTTAGCAGCTCAGGGGCTTTGTTGGATAACATCTAGCCTTCCTCGTCAGTATTGGTATCGTCTTCCTAAAACGAGTCTTTCCAGTCTAGGTTATGATTTACTGCTACTGTTTGTTAAGTCTGAAAGGCCTCAGCCAGCTTGGTGCTCTGTGTTTGCGATGGCACACCTAAGCCATCAGACGTGAAGAAGATGACCGCAGCTTTGGTCCACACGTACTGGCATGTATGGAAGCCTCAGTATTTACCCAGGGAAGCTAGTTCAGACGTGAACTCCCAGGGCTACAAACAAGACAGAAATACTAGGAAGAGGGGACGCCTGCTAAGGTCAGAGAGTCCTTTTCCCAGAGCCACGGCATGATGGTTCTGTGCTGTGTATTTCCTATCACTTTGTTCATTCGAGTTTTGAATGGCAGAAGTGATGGGGCTCCCATCGCTCCCTTCTGGAGATCAAGTGACCTCCTGTGCCAGATCAGAAATAGACTTTAAATAATTCATTGAATAAAGTCTAGGATTTTTGTAAATGTCTGTCTGATTCTCCTTGCTCTCTATTATTCCTGGCTTTCCTACCAGCCCCTAGAGCACGCAGTCACAGCTCTCCTGTCATTGCATCTACATTGCCTCCTTTCACTCACAGATCATCACGTTTCTTTGAGCATTAGTTGACTTTTTCCTTTTTCTCTTGAACGAGGGAATTATTTTACCTAATAATAAGATTTTGATTTCCCCATTCGAGTGTGCTTTGCTCTGTTCTGAAAGAGGACACAGACATTAACTTCCTCCACGTGGAACTCGCCTTACATCAGAAGTCAGCGTGTTAAAGCAAATTGCATGGTACTGCAAACATCTAGAATCAAGCTCTGTTCTCATTTGTATCCACGCAATCACGCTGAGTAAAATTCAGCCTGTAGAGCTTAAAGACATGCGCTTCTAATCCTATGCATTTTGTAAGACTAATAACCTGCTTGGAGGCTTGAGGGCGCACAGCCTGATTGGACAGGGTAACGTAGGGTAGCAAAGCGCGAGAGAGTTCTGAAACATAATTCTGGATGGGAGAAAAATATAGGGAATTTGTTAATATTCCTTAATTCCAAGCACTCTTGCAATCATGTCCTCGTTACCGAAAGGGATGAATTTGTTTATGCCGTTTAGCTTCAGGCTGGAAGGGAACATAAGATACGTTTCCTTGCAAAGATACATTCCTTTTTTATTTGATGGTCTGAAATTAAATCAGAGGAATGTTATTTAATCAGTGAGAAAAGAAAGAAAGGAGGAATAAACAGGCATCCAATAAATTCATGGTTGTCACTTTGTGACATGTGAGGTCCCCTGGGACCTTAGGAACCATTTGGAGAGCATCGGGCTCGTATTCCCTTCCCGCGTGGCCCGGGTTTCAACACCTGAGACAGAATTCCTGAATGGCCTCACATGTACGCTCCCTGCCGTGGGGAGATGCAAAACTAGAACGCTTTCTTCTTTTTTTTTTTTTTTTTTT